>JARFXV010000501.1:162500-707500 GCA_031761425.1 Cosmopolites sordidus
ATAGAAGATCAGACGATAAACTGAAGCCGGGGTAGTTTTATTATAAAGGTTAATTACTGGGACGGTGAGGGTGGTTTTTCGCAAAATCTTATATTGAGTATATAAATAATACAAATAAGATTGTTGCAACTAAAGCTTATGAAAAGGTAAAGGTCAAAATCTGAAACGTTATGTGAGTCAAATTGAACTCTTCCCCGATCAATGGATTGGATTCAGTGAACATTTTCATCACTTGTAATTGAAGACCTTCCGCTGCCAGGTTTATTTTCAATCGAGTCTCAGTCTTCTGAAAACGCATCGGATGGTGGCCTACCTTCCCTCTAATTTCATCCAAAACGAAAGCCAACAGTATTGCCTAATCGAAGGTTACGCCATCAGTCTCCTTATTATTAACACACCGACTAATAGTGGTTCCGTTTATGCTATAAACTAAAATATAAAATTTAAAAATGTTCTTATAAATCAACGAGATTGCCTTAAAGTTATATACATTTTATACGACGAAGAAAACAGTAAAATTTATATGAAAAAATTTGGCATAAACCCCGAAAACTACAATGAATTGCCTGATTTAAAAAACGAGTCCGCGCTCCAGTATAATATAAAAAAGATTTCGTAATATACCCATAAGGCATAAATTGCCAAATTGATGTTGTTGCCAAATGCAACCAGGCTTTTTCCCATTTCTATAATAATTCACCGGGATATACTCCAATATGATAATCTTTCTCCATCCAGATGATAGAAAAGACCTTGCCTTTGAAAAAAATAATATAAAAACTAATTTGCATATTTTTTTTCCTTTTTTCGAATTTAAGAACAGTTTAGATCAGGTTAACATAATGCAAGTTGAAGATTATGGCTGTCTTTGCCTTGATACCTGCTGCAGCAAGAGTTTGCAGTAGTAGGGTAGAGAGGGGCTAGTTGATCATAGAGGCACCTTGTGCAATCGAAATATTTCGAAAACTAAACAACCTACAACAAAAGTATAAACGCCGAAAAGAAGGGGTTATGGAAAGGGAATATGTATAGCGCCATTGTTAATTGCTGTCCGGTGCTCCGATAAAATAAGAGAACACTATGTTTTGTTTGGCTTAAAAAAATATTATAGGTCATCATAATTTTTCTACTATACTCGTATAAAAACACTTAATAAGGACCACGAAAGTATTTAAAGATTACTTAATTATTGTCCTTTCGCTTATAGATTTATATTATTTTTAACTCTTATGATTTTTTATACCCTAATTTTTATTTTGTTACCTCAACTGGGGCTAGTTGAGCAACGCGCGTTCAAGGCTTGCTCAACTAGCCCCACTAGATGTTCATTGTAGACAATTAAATTTTTCTTTAATAAATTCATAACCATCAATTAATTTGTGCATGTGATGATTCTACACAAAGTTTACTATTTATAATTACTTATATTGATAAATGTATTAATGATCATCATTACATTTTAGGATGCGTGATGGAGCAAAAACTGTAGAGGAAAAAATGAGTGTAAATGCTGCAACCAAACAATTTAATATTAACAGGATGACTTTAAAGAGATATGTTTGTATTACATTATTGATTGATTTGTCCGGTTCTTACACTCTTATTTATAAAATTTTGTGAATATAGTTTGGTAAAACGATTTTACATTCTCAAACACAACTTTAAGACTTTTAAAAAAGTTTTAGTTAAATAAAAAAGTTAAAAGTTTTAATGTAGTGTTTGAGAATGTAAAATCGGTTTACGAAACTATAGTCACACAAATTTAAAAATAAAAGTGATAGATAACAAAGTATAAAATTGTTTCATTCCTTTTTATGTTTGTATTACATTATTGATTGATTTGTCCGGTTCTTACACTCTTATTTTTAAATTTTTGTGAATATAGTTTGGTAAAACGATTTTACATTCTCAAACACAACTTTAAGACTTTTAAAAAAGTTTTAGTTAAATAAAAAAGTTAAAAGTTTTAATGTTGTGTTTGAGAATGTTAAATCGGTTTACGAAACTATAGTCACACAAATTTAAAAATAAAAGTGATAGATAACAAAATATAAAATTGTTTCATTCCTTTTTATGTTTGTATTACATTATTGATTGATTTGTCCGTTTCTTACACTCTTATTTTTAAATTTTTGTGAATATAGTTTGGTAAAACGATTTTACATTCTCAAACACAACTTTAAGACTTTTAAAAAAGTTTTAGTTAAATAAAAAAGTTAAAAGTTTTAATGTTGTGTTTGAGAATGTAAAATCGGTTTACGAAACTATAGTCACACAAATTTAAAAATAAAAGTGATAGATAACAAAGTATAAAATTGTTTCATTCCTTTTTATGTTTGTATTACATTATTGATTGATTTGTCCGTTTCTTACACTCTTATTTTTAAATTTTTGTGAATATAGTTTGGTAAAACGATTTTACATTCTCAAACACAACTTTAAGACTTTTAAAAAAGTTTTAGTTAAATAAAAAAGTTAAAAGTTTTAATGTTATGTTTGAGAATGTAAAATTGGTTTACGAAACTATAGTCACACAAATTTAAAAATAAAAGTGATAGATAACAAAGTATAAAATTGTTTCATTCCTTTTTATGTTTGTATTACATTATTGATTGATTTGTCCGTTTCTTACACTCTTATTTTTAAATTTTTGTGAATATAGTTTGGTAAAACGATTTTACATTCTCAAACACAACTTTAAGACTTTTAAAAAAGTTTTAGTTAAATAAAAAGTTAAAAGTTTTAATGTAGTGTTTGAGAATGTAAAATCGGTTTACGAAACTATAGTCACACAAATTTAAAAATAAAAGTGATAGATAACAAAGTATAAAATTGTTTCATTCCTTTTTATATTTGTATTACATTATTGATTGATTTGTCCGTTTCTTACACTCTTATTTTTAAATTTTTGTGAATATAGTTTGGTAAAACGATTTTACATTCTCAAACACAACTTTAAGACTTTTAAAAAAGTTTTAGTTAAATAAAAAAGTTAAAAGTTTTAATGTTGTGTTTGAGAATGTAAAATCGGTTTACGAAACTATAGTCACACAAATTTAAAAATAAAAGTGATAGATAACAAAGTATAAAATTGTTTCATTCCTTTTTATGTTTGTATTACATTATTGATTGATTTGTCCGTTTCTTACACTCTTATTTTTAAATTTTTGTGAATATAGTTTGGTAAAACGATTTTACATTCTCAAACACAACTTTAAGACTTTTAAAAAACTTTTAGTTAAATAAAAAAGTCAAAAGTTTTAATGTTATGTTTGAGAATGTAAAATCGGTTTACGAAACTATAGTCACACAAATTTAAAAATAAAAGTGATAGATAACAAAGTATAAAATTGTTTCATTCCTTTTTATGTTTGTATTACATTATTGATTGATTTGTCCGTTTCTTACACTCTTATTTTTAAATTTTTGTGAATATAGTTTGGTAAAACGATTTTACATTCTCAAACACAACTTTAAGACTTTTAAAAAAGTTTTAGTTAAATAAAAAAGTTAAAAGTTTTAATGTTGTGTTTGAGAATGTAAAATCGGTTTACGAAACTATAGTCACACAAATTTAAAAATAAAAGTGATAGATAACAAAGTATAAAATTGTTTCATTCCTTTTTATGTTTGTATTACATTATTGATTGATTTGTCCGTTTCTTACACTCTTATTTTTAAATTTTTGTGAATATAGTTTGGTAAAACGATTTTACATTCTCAAACACAACTTTAAGACTTTTAAAAAAGTTCTAGTTAAATAAAAAAGTTAAAAGTTTTAATGTTGTGTTTGAGAATGTAAAATCGGTTTACGAAACTATAGTCACACAAATTTAAAAATAAAAGTGATAGATAACAAAGTATAAAATTGTTTCATTCCTTTTTATGTTTGTATTACATTATTGATTGATTTGTCCGTTTCTTACACTCTTATTTTTAAATTTTTGTGAATATAGTTTGGTAAAACGATTTTACATTCTCAAACACAACTTTAAGACTTTTAAAAAAGTTTTAGTTAAATAAAAAAGTTAAAAGTTTTAATGTTGTGTTTGAGAATGTAAAATCGGTTTACGAAACTATAGTCACACAAATTTAAAAATAAAAGTGATAGATAACAAAGTATAAAATTGTTTCATTCCTTTTTATGTTTGTATTAATTGTGATAGAGACAAAGATGATTAATAATTGAGAATTATTTATCATCTAGCAATATTCTTGATCTCATAATTACTTACTACTTTAATATAACATTTATTTTCGTTATAATTATTTTAAATATATAATTTTAAATATAAAAAATGTAATAATAATCCAAAGATTGAAAATATTTAATTTTGTTTGATTTTAATTTTATTTTTCCAGAGTTATAATAACAATTTGAGTATGTAATAATTACAGACCGGATTATATGCAACCAAAAACCTTAAGAATATGCGCATATATATATATATATATATATATATATATATATATATATATATATATATATATATATATATATATATTTTAATTTATGCAGGATATATGCAAAAAAATCCGTAAATATGCAGTGAATATGCAACTAAATTTTGATTTCCTAAATTACATTTTCATTTAATTAGGTGATTGAGTATTGAATAAAGATAAATTCAAGTTATAATATAATATACTTTATTAATTCAGTTAACACCTAATACAATGTTTTATATGAAACTTATACTAAATATTAATATTAACTCGAAAAATTATAAAACGCACTAGTTATAATGTGTGCTTCAAGGTTCTGAACTAGAAAATTGTGGCGTCTATCACTAAGGAAATGTTTATACAAAGAAAACGATCTTTCTACATCTACTGATGTTATAGGACAACATTCTAATTTCGGAACTAAGGCAGGCTCAATAGCTAAATTATTTATAGTTTTCCCTGACATTATGTCTACGACCTGCCTTAAAATATTGAAACCTGTGTTTTTTTCTATCAAATTTTCTAATTTTGCCACTACTGTTTTACCTACCTCACCTCGTATATTTTTGTAATTTTGTACACATGTCCACATGTAATTTTGTACACATGTTTTGTACACATGTACAATTGCAAAATGCTATACATGTAAAATGTACACATGTACAATTGCAAATGTCTGCTATAAATACATAGTTACACTTAATATGCATTAATTGTTGTTCCACTACAGTACTTTGAAATATTTCTTTCGATTTTTGGATGCACTGTGAATCATCACCAGACATTTGTGAGATTAAGTCCTTCAATTTTTGAAAATTATCTGCATAAAATAATGCCGCACGAATCCAGGTGCCCCATCTGGTCACGACAGGCTCAGGTGGTAATGGTATTCCGGGCAAATTCTCTTTGTAAAACTGCACTCTCAATGGGGCCTTTATGAATATCTTTTTGACATTTGCTATTTGGTCATTGACCAACGAAAAAGAAACTCTAATAGTTTCCGTAACCCTATTTAATCCGTGAGCTAAACAAGTTACATGAATCAAATTTTCATAAAATATTTTTAAATTCTTTCCTGCCTTTATCATATATGGCGCAGCATCGGACAACAGGACAAGAATTTTATCTGTAGGAACTGAGTTCGGCAAAAAGAAATGTGTTAAGGTTTCTTGAATAAAACGTGTAACTGTAAGATTGTTTGTTTTTTCCACTTCTTTTACGGCTATAAGGTAAGCCTTTCCAGGTTCTTCTTCGGTGAGTTTTCCGATCATCAAATTAACTATGTAACGACCACACGAATCAGTTGTTTCGTCGACAACAATATACATATAGTTACCTCCAATTTCTTTTTTTATTTCATCTATCACGGTACCAAATACCTTTCCAACGACGTTTTTTCTTAATGATAATTCATCTGGAGCATTAAATTTTGTATATTTTTGCAGAAAGGCCTTAACTTGCGGGTTGGTTAACTTGTTTAACGGAATATTAGCAGCCAAGAACGTTTTACATAGATCTACGTTAAATTCTGACTGGTCATGATTTCCGTTTTTAAAAATCTCAAATGACTGCTTCAGCGTTGACTGTATGGGCCCAGACTTCTTCATGTTTCTAACCTTAGCTACGTGAAACGGCGTCTTAATATGTTGGTCTATTTGAAATTTCTTTGAGCAGGAAACAATTTTTGAACAAGATTTGCAAAAAACCTGGTCGCCGTCCAAAGCAAGTTCTGGGTCAGGCTTAATCCAAGAAGTACATAGTATTTTCGACATAATCACTGCTTTCACTTTCACTTTGTTTGCACTTACTAACTGCACAATAATAACTGCGACTACAACAAACGACAACCTGAATAATACTGACAAACAGCAAAGTTTACAGAATAAATATAAGTTAAGTCACTAGGCGTCGGTACTTCGAGCAACGAATTTAGACTGGCACCAGTCTGTAAACTTTGCAAACAGTAACAAATATGAGAAAATAAATAAAAATAGAAGTTTTTGTACTTATTTTATTTTATTGTCCCATTAGGGAAAACCCAATCTGCAGACCGGGACCGCCCAGACACGGCGCCGTGCGACCATAAAACCTAAGAAAAGAATACAGAAATCCCAAAACATGTTTAGATATGCAATAGTTCCTAAAATATGCATTTTTCCTTTAAAATCACAAAATATACAGAATTTGCATATATATGTAAAATGCATAAAATCCGGTCTTTAGTAATAATCCTAATAAATAAATATTTGCTTGTTGATAACAATTATTTTGTATTCAGATCATTCTATACAGTCATCAAGTCAATTTTAGCCATTACTCAACTAGCCCCATACCCATGCCCAACTAGCCACAACGGATCGTTTTTACACCGCTAAACGTTTTAGAGAGTAAACCTAACAGACTAAGAATCAATTAAATCCGATGCATATTCTTAAAATTATGGGAGATCAAGCGAAAAGTTGCTCAACTAGCCTCATTCTACCCTAAATTCAAGCAATCTCGAACTTCTCGACGCATGTTTCGTTAACCACGTTAGTATCATCAGAAGATTATTTAATTTCAATTCAATCTCAATTAATCGCAATTCTCAGATTAAATAATCTCCTGATGATGCTAACCATGGTTAACAAAACGCGCGTCGAGAAGTTTAAGAAAGAAAAAGTGATCTGGTGTTTACTGGTAAATCTTTTCGAGTTTAGTGTTTTACATCGAAGGCTCCAATAAAAAAAATGATTTGCTTAGTATCGATGGATATAATGGGATGAGGCAATAAAAGGTATAGTAAGGTCACATTGTGATTTTTGTACTGTATAAGAGATGATCGTGCAAGTGGCCAGGAATTTTTGTCAGAAGAATATCGAAAATTCGGTATATTTACAAAGCCTGAAAAGGGAAAACGTACACATATACTAACACTCTGTTTTTAAAATTGAGCAGGTTTTTTAATTCTTGAAAAAAACACAGATGGCGTTGTGAATTTGCTTAGGTCTAGTCTCATTTCAGAAGCGTAATGGATCACATTTATAAAAATAGAGTCATACACAATACAATAACTCGTTAAAATTGTTGAATTATTTTATAAAAATGGGCGTTCGGTGAAAAATGGTTTAAGAGAATTACGTTAAATTTACGGTTTGCACAATCGTCTATCTGAAAGCACTATTAATCGAATTGTTCAAACATAACAAGATAAAAGAAGAGCAATATACCGGGTAATGTCTGAATGATTGTGGCGTGTTCATATATTTTTTCTTTATTTGGGTTTTTCGCCATGATCTAAAACTCAAAACTCAAAGCAAATAAATTTGCCTAACGAATAAAATTTTAAAAATATAAAAATGTTCTAAAAAAAAAATACAAACTTTTAACGTTAACGTTTCGGGAAGTATTCTCCTCCCGTTTTCAAAACGAATCTAAAAATAAATTAATTTCTATAAATTATGAAAAGATAGGAAGTAAATATATTTTTTGTGTATGACAATGATACATTGAAATTTTATTACAAAAAAGAATCACTGAGAAATTTGTCTCTGTTTGGTTTTTTGTTTTTACCCAGTGATTCTTTATTTACATAAGAACAGATATTTTTGATATTTTTTGAGTTTTAGATCATGGCGAAAAACCCAAATAAAGAAAAAAATATACCGGGTTTCTCACGGTAGCCGTTCGTTAGAAGTTTTCGTGGTTAGAAAAAACTTTTTTTTGGACTTTTGGTTTATTTATAAAATTCACTTTCATTTTAAGATATTTTCAAGTTTATAACACTTCCGATTATCCCGGAAGTCGCCAGTAACTTCTTTATTTTAAATAGAACCCCCAGTATATTATTTAATTTTTGGATTCCTGAGAAAATTTCACGATGAGTTCCATCAGGTTTCTCTATACCTACTTTGAATTGTTTCTTAAATATTTTGATTCTTTTGCAAATTTTTAAAGATTTAACCATATTTTCAACACTACGCCTTTTACCCATTTTTGACTGATGCTAAGCGCTTCTGGGGTAGACGGAAGCATAAGATTGATCCTTCCGAAATCCACATTGACAATTAATTTATCGCATACAGGGTGTCCAAAATTTGATGACCAATTACATTATTTTCAAAGTTGAAAAAGTTCGTTCTTTCAAATGTGAGACTCTGTATATTATTGGATGTTCGGATGCAGAATTTGATTCTGCATCGTTTCGCTATAATTTTCCCTATACCTATTTCCAACGGTTTTCTTGTTAATCTATATGTATTTTTTATCAAAAGTCGATGAACCTCCAAAAGTCCTATCTAATAAGCCAGGAATTGACAGGAATTGATATTATGAACAATGTTGATATTATGTCAAAGCAGTATCAGCTCACAAATTCGTGAGGTATCTTCTAACAGTTTTAGTGATGTTAATTTAATTTTTTCAAGTACAGTTTATAATGGAGAATAATGAAGAATATTCCAATACTGACTGGTTAAGTTTGTTTTATACGCATGGTGAATGTGGACTAATTGTCAGACGAACATACAGATTATTTAACGAACGATATTCGGACCTACCAACAATTGATAGGCTACCTCAGTTAAACTGCACCTTATCGCCTGAATTAAATAACGATCCAAGTTTGAGCATAATATAAAAAATCTCATAAGATATGCATAAGATATAAATTCTCAAAATGATGTTGTTGCCAAATATAACCAGGCCCGCCTGCTTTCCATAATAATTCAGTGGGAACTACTCCAATATGATAATTTTCCTCTGAGAGTGGAGGCTCCCCTTTACAAGGTGGATATAGAAGATAATTTACAATTCACTTTTTTAGATTATAATATCAAGGATATTTTTCAAAAAAAAAACAAAATTACATTATTTATTATAAAGGGCAATTTATTATAATAAATAGCCAGTATTACGCTACTATTTGGTTTTGTCTTAGCTGTTGTGCAGTGTAAATGTGCAGGTTTTATTATGGATAAATACACTCTAAAAGTTGCAATAAAATTGTTGTAATTTATATTAAAACAATAATTCATTATTGTAACTTAACGTGAATTTAGAAGACGGAACTCATCGGAATAATTGGAGATGCATTAGAAGTCCAAGAAAAGTGCGAAGTTATTGAAGCTGAACATATTGCACTTTTAGTATCCTCGTACTGAACTCAGCATCTCAGCCTAAGCTGGTCTATATTACAATGCCAAAATGAGAAAGCAATTCAACTCCTCTCACTTAGCATAAAATTTTACGAACAATGTGGCATGTCTGCAAGAGTACTGCACGTTGTCCCACTAAGGCAATCGATTTTGAGATACCAAGGTTGTTCAAATTTTTTGAAAAGTTCTTACTTATTAGGCCTTCGGCGGATATAACGAAAGGCACTATCTCTACCTGATGCAGTTTCCGCTGGTTTTTCAAATCGTACGCAAGGTTTTCATATTTAGTGGTTTTCTCCAACTCGGTTTTCCTGATATTATGAGAGAGTGGCACTGCGATGTCAATTATAAAAGCCATTTTCTCCTTTTTACTAATTAGAACAATGTCTGATCTATTATAATCGACCGTTCGATCTGTTGTGATTGGTCTGTCCCAGTATAGGATTGAATCAGATGATTCCAATACGGGAGAAGGTGAGTACTTATAATATGGAGCAGGTGCGTTATCTAATAGCGAATACTTTAATGCAATTTGCTGATGTATACTTTTCGCCAGCTGATTATGTCTTCCTAAATAAACATTAGGGGCTAGAACTGCACACCCACTGATAAGGTGTTCAATCGTTTCTCCCAGTATACCGCACTTCCTACATCGGTCGACAACATCCATGTGTAGTATATGCTTTTCATAGTTCCGTGTTCTTACTACCTTATCTTGAATAGATGTCGCAAAACCTTCTGTTTCTGGGTACAACAACCCATCGGTCAGCCATTTTAGAGACAATGGTCCATCAATGGTATCATCCTCGAGTGACTTTGGATACCGTCCATGCAGTGTCTGTTGTTTCCATTCACGGACACAATCCGTAAGTGTTGTTCTACCATCAACACGATTCAATTTATCTAGGTTCAGCGTTCAACTTCATTAGCGTGCTGCTTGAAATAATGAAGCGTTCATTAGTATTATTATTAGTATTATTATTATTATTCACGTATAGGCCCAGGTGGACCACGCGAAGTACAGTTAGAGGCGTTTGTTGTTGTTAGCCTTCATTTGCACCCATATTGATTCCATTCTTTCACTATGAGCTTTTTTCCTTTCATCAGACGAAGTTGTTCCGGTCTTCCTACTGTTTTCTCTCTGGCCAACCTACCAAACGATAACCTTGTGTCTGAAACAAGTTTCTATCCTGAATTTCACTTTGTGTAATATTTGCTGATCTTAGGTCCCCTTTAATTGCAGCAATCCATTTAATTATTTCTACTTTAGCCCTACTCCTATTTTCATAAAATTCAACTATTTGTCTAGTTAGCCTACTCGGATTCATTCTTTTATGTGTCCGTAAAACTTAAGTCTCCTTTTTCTCATATCGCTATATGTATCTGTGTATTGTTTGGTTTTTTGGTTTTCTCGAAGTCGGAATGTTGTGCTATTTATTTGTTTGGAGTCTAAGATTTTTCTATCTTTCTTTTCAATCTCCTCGATGTCTTTATTTCTATTCAAAATGAGCGTTTCTGCCCCATATAGACATTCTGACTTAATAACTGTGTTGTAATGCTTCAGTTTTGTGTTTTTAGATATGTATTTTTTGTTGTAAATATTTTGTGTAAATCTCAATGCCGTTTCCATTTTTTGACTTCTACCCTTATTGCCGCTTTTTTCAACCCATTTTCCATGACCATTTCACCCAAATATTTGAATTGAAAGACTGGTCTGATGTTATTATAGTTTGTTTTTAGAAATGGTGTTCTTAGTCTGTTGCAGGTCATGTATTGTGTCCTTTCAAAGGAAATTTGGAGTCCTACCTTTTCTGCTGTTTCTTTTAGGATTTCAATCTCTTTTTGTGCCATTAATATATCTTGAGCTAAAATTGCTAGATCTTCAGGAAACGCCATACAATCAATTTTGATGTTGGTTCTCCCCAGTTTAATGGGCTGGTCAATATTCAGGGCCGACTTTTTTTCGTACCACTTCAGTATTACTTTTTCTAGAACACAGTTAAATAAGAGCGTCGAGAGTCCATCCCCTTGCCTCACTCCAGTTTTAATTTCGAAGGGTTCTGACATGTCACCCATGAATTTAACTACAAGAAAATTTGCTAATGGCGACAATTAAATATTAGTACAATTAAGTATTAGAGACATATGTCAAGGCAATTTATGGTTTTTATTCGTTAATTTTTCGTTGTGAATCAATTAAATACCGATCCACAAACATTATATTCACTAGATATGGCACCTTATGACTTTTATATGTTCCTCTATTGAAGAAGTCACTTCGTGGACACCATTACGAACCTATAGAAGCTATTCGAGAGAATTCGCTGGCCGCTTTGATGGAAACACCGGAAGTCGAGTAAAAAAAACTGTTTCGGAGATTGGCAAAAACGTTGGATTGACAAAACAAAATAAATTTGGATGAATAAATAAATAATTTTGTTTTTATAAAATTAAAAATTTGCGATCCTGTAAAAAAAACGAGAACAAAAGGAAACATTTAAATTTCTGTAGAGATTCTAACTGAAAAAGGTCAGGAAAGCTAAAAGTAATTACGGAAGAGACGTTTAACTAGTCCAAGTGGAAAATTAAAAATTTATCCAGGAAACTGTAAACACCTCAAAGCGAAATCTCAATTTAAAAGTGCATCTGGAAAAATTTATCTAAGTGAAAACGCTCAGGTTTTCTTTCTTTTCCTGGCACGATATCTCAATTTTAAAAATATCATATATTTCAGCTGACGCTCATGGCTCCTGGTGAAATTATTTAAAAAAATTTTAATGGATACACGAACTAAGTGAATTAACTTAACTGGAAAGGGTCTAACAGCATTTTAATCATTAAAATTAACCTTTTTCCTCGGAAGGTATGAAAAAATATTGCTAGAGGCAACACGGGAAGAGATACCAACATTTTCATTCTATTATCTGAAGTCATGTTCAAAGTACATTTTCAAAATTGAATTAACAGAAGATGTTGGATTGAAAGGAGCCATCGTTATTGTGATGTGTATAAAAAATATGAATGTGTATAAAAATAACGTTTTAATTCAGTTGTTAAGATGAATCATTTAATTAATCAAAGAGAGAAAGTTGACGCTAAGTCTACGTGATTAATTATTAATTAATATTAAATATATTAATGTATATATATATTAATATATATATATATATATATATATATATATATATATATATATATATATATATATATATATATATATATATATATATATATATATATATATATATATATATATATGATTCCGAGTGTCGATCCGTTGATCCGTTGAAAAGTCACGACGTTTCACCAAAATCGCATTTGGCATTTTCAAGTGTTACCTGCTTCGACTGAAGAGTCCAACTGACGTGCACGGGTCGTTGGATTCGCTTTTATAGTCGGCCGGCCACAAAAGCGACTGCGCAGATTATATCGGGATAGTTCGGGAGCCACGTTCGGGTTGCCACGTTTTTTCTTTTTTCAGAAGGGATTTTCATACTTTTGGAATGTTGCGAGCCTCGTTTCGCGTATTCAACTCACCTCTTTCTTCTATGTCAAGAGCTTCTCGATTGTTCGGACCTTGTAGTTTTCAATATTCGCTATTTCTTTGGCTCCTTCAAAATTGAATTTATATCCTGTATGTAGATGATGTTGGAACAGACCGGAAGTGGTTTGTTTGTTTTTTTAAGTAATTTTTATGTTCTTGTATTCTGGCCGATATTTTATTTGTTTGTCCTATGTATGCTCTATTACAGTCGGAACAACATATACTATACACCCCATGATTTTCCAGTCTAACTTTATCCTTGGGGTTATTTATGATGTTTGTAACAGTTTTGTGTGGCTTGTAGGCTGTTCTGCTCCTATGTTTCCTTAGTAGTCTGCCTATCCTATCTGTGATTCCTTTTACGTATGGTAGCACGACCTTTGGTGAATTTGGTTCATGATCCTCTGTTGTTCTTCGTGTTTGGGTTTCTTGACGGCGAATGGCCTTCCTGATACAATTCCATTCGCCGTCAAGAAACCCGAGAAACCAGAAACTGGCAAATGCGATTTTGGCGAAACGTCGTGACTCTTCACAGGATCAACTGATCGACGCCCGGAATGATTTAGAAACATCTACCATCCGTGAAAATATTAAATGTAATATATATATATATATATATATATATATATATATATATATATATATATATATATATATATATATATATATATATATATATATATATATATATATATATATATATATTTATTAAATTCGTTGTCTTCTTTGACTTCCTCAGCCAGGTTTTTTAGTTAGCCCGGAGGCTCTTACTAGTTTACAATGAATTTTCTACCCAGAGGTGGGCACTTTATTAGTTTTTGGAGGTCTCTAGCTGACCCTTGATAATTTCGTTGTCATTCTGAACATGAACATGAATCGTTGTGGCAAGTTATTATACAGCTTCACATCCCTATAGTAAACATTATGTTAAACTATCTTACATGAATGTATTGGTAAAATAAGTTCATCAAAGCCTCGTGTGTCATAGTGATGAAAATCACTATTTTTCACGAATGCTACAAAATTTCGCCTAACAACGATGATGATAATCTCCATATATAGTGATGGTAGAGTCAAAATCCTGCATCGTTTAAAAATTGGTCGATGTTGTCAGTAATCACCCATCATTCGAATATATATATATATATATATATATATATATATATATATATATATATATATATATATATATATATATATATATATATATATATATTGCCTTCTTCGATGTTCAAAGCTAGCTAGTTTCTCCTTCGGTTGCATCTCAAACAATGGTGATATGCGAACCTGCTTTCACTAAAACGCTACCCTCACTATACGCAGCGGTCCCAGAATTTTTGTTTTTTTCAGGCCAAGACTGTAGAGAACGGCCTGCAGATTGGAACAACGATTAACTCCTTGATGAACGACGAACGAACCGATAATAAGTATCACCAATTTTATACAAAACCCTGGCTACATATTAGAAAGCTCGAAAAGGAGGTATCTGTACTTATCCCGCTTCTCCGTCTCTTTTGTAGTGATGTTACCTTATTATATTATTATTATTAATTAATTTGTTATAATTATAATTAATTACCATGTAGAAAATAACTTGAGCGCCTAGACTTAAGCCACTAACATGAAGAAAAAATTAATTCAACTTTCTCTTTTTGATTAAATAACTGATTCATCTTAGCCGCATTATTACCAGGTAATACAATGACTGCACAATAATGATGGTTCCTTTCAAACAACACAATTTTTATTTAATTCCCAAGGCTATGTTAGCTATTGCTATGTTAGCTAACTTAGCTTAGTTAGCTCTTGCTAGTTCCCTATTGCTATGCTAGCTTCTTTTAGATCCTTCCGGCGGCAGATTGTTTTACTTGATTTTGCTAATTGTTCTAAAACGGCTACTCCAATAAAGAAATGCGAATTTTTTTATTACGAATTTTAATATTTGTCAAATTATGTTAAGCAAATACGGGTTTGCCATTTATAAAATATTGTTTTAGAAGTTACTGAAGAGATTTGGCAACACCGGAAAGCATTGTAAATTTTTCTTATTCAAGTTATTTTCTACAACTGACTCAGCTGGACCTATTCGAGGTGGACAGGACTGCAATGAGATTTTGGTAAAGTTGTAACCGAGTTTTACTGGTCATATATATATATACAGCACCAGAGGAAAAATGTCTCAAACAAACAAAAATCTCCAGTGAGACCATTGATTTAATGAAGAAACGGCGAGCAATGAGAAATGCAGGTAGTCCTTTTGGCAGGGTCGAGTACACTGAGCTCTGCAAAACTATAAGAAAACGTATCAGAGAGGACACGCGGCAATTCAATATGCAGCTAGTGCAAAAAACCCTGGAAGAAAACAAAGGAATTAACAAAGCTAAACAGAAGCTGAGAAACAAAAGAACGCAAATATATGCTTTAAAGCGTGAGGATGGCACAGTGCGCAGGACGCGTACCCAAATGTTAGAGATTGTCAGAAGGTTTTATTCCCAGTTATATGAAGATCAGAGCCAGTCAGGGACAGCAATACCCACGGAAGAACAATATATAATACCAGATATCCTAGTGGAGGAAGTAACAAATGCTATAGAATTGATGAAGAACGGCAAGGCTCCAGGAAAGGATAGTGTAACTGTCGAAATGCTAAAAGCTGGTGGTCGGACGTTACATAAAACACTGGCAAAATTATACTCAAAATGCCTCAAAGAACAAAAAGTACCTGACTTATGGAAAAATGCAGAAGTGATCCTTTTACATAAAAAAGGAGCACAGGAAGATTTAAAGAACTACCGTCCAATAAGCCTCCTATCAGTGAGGTACAAAGTTTTCACTAAGATAATTTCTAAAAGAATATTAAAAAAACTGAATGACGCACAACCAAGAGAACAAGCAGGATTCAGAAGTGGATTCAGTACAATGGATCACATCCAGGTTGTAGAGCAGGTCATAGAAAGGCACAACGAATACACCATGCCACTGTGCTTGGCTTTTATCGACTACGAAAAAGCATTTGATTCCATCTCAAAGCATGCGATAATGGATGCACTGCTTAGCCAAGGTGTAGAGAGAGCCTATGTAAACCTATTAGAATCGATATATGATGGAGCTACAGCCACAATTCACCTTGATGATCTTGAAGTGGGAATTAATATAGAACGAGGTGTACGGCAGGGTGACGCAATATCGCCTATTCTTTTCTCTGCTGGCCTTGAAGAAGTATTCCGTAAACTGGATTGGGAACAGGATGGGGTAAAGATCAATGGTGCAAACTTAAACCATCTTAGATTTGCAGATGATATTATTCTCATTTCACAAGACCCAGAGGAGCTGCAAAGACGCATACAAGAACTGCAAAGGGCTGGCGAACCATTTGGCTTGAAAATAAACCTGAAAAAGAGTCAGGTTATGTTCAATAACTTCGCTCAGGACAGAAGAATTTCAGTTTTAGGAAGGGATTTAGAGATTGTGGACAGCTTTGATTATCTTGGGCAGAGGATTTCCATGGAGGGGAATACCGCCCGGGAGGTGGAACGGCGTGTTAAATGTGGCTGGCAGGCATTTGGTAGGCTCAACATAGTGTTTAAGAGCAGACTCCCACTTTGCCTGAAAAGAAAAGTATTCGATTAGTGCGTTCTACCCGTTATGACATACGGAAGTGAAACCTGGACACACATCGCAATCAATACAAAAACTTCAGGTGGCACAGAGGGGAATGGAAAGATGTATGCTTGACATTACAAGACGAGACAGAAAGTCCTGCGCATGGATCAGGGAACAAACAAAAGTCTGTGACATCATTGGAAGAGTAAAACAGTTGAAATGGAGATGGGCAGGCCATATAGCGAGGCGATGGGACGACAGATGGACTAAGGCAATCCTGGAGAGGATACCGCTTGATCGCAAACGTCCGCGAAGAAGACCGAAAGCACGATGGATTGATGACATCGTTAAGTATATTGGACCCGAGTGGCAGAGGAAAGCACAGGACCGTGAAGGTTGGAAGCATGCTGAAGAGGCCTTCATCCTGCAGTGGATCGATACGGGCTGATGATGATGATGATGATGATGATGATATATATATATATATATATATATATATATATATATATATATATATATATATATATATATATATATATATATATATATATATATATATACATAAGAAAGGAGATAGAACGGATGTAAACAACTATAGAGGGATATCTCTTCTCCCAGTTTGTTACAAGATTCTATCTCAATGTCTACTAGACAGAGCACAAGGACAGTTAGAACCTAACATTGGTGAATATCAAGCAGGTTTTCGACCGGGCAGGTCCTGCCCTGAACAGATCCTGAATCTGAAGTTGATTCTAAGACATCAAAAACTGTACAATAAAAATGTGGTCTGTACATTTGTGGATTTCAAAAAAGCATATGATTCTATTGACCGCAAATCTTTATTCCGAATCTTGAAAGAACAAGGACTAGATCTGAAAACGCTGGCAATTATTAAAGCAACGTTAACTAACACAAGGTCAAAAGTTAAATTCATGGGTGAGATCTCAGAGCCCTTCGAAATTAAAACTGGAGTGAGACAAGGGGATGGACTCTCGCCACTTTTATTTAAATGTGTTCTAGAAAAAGTAATACAGGAGTGGCGTGAAAAAAAGTCGGCCCTGAATATTGACCAGCCCATTAAACTGGGGAGAACCAACATCAAAATTGATTGTCTGGCATTTGCTGATGATCTAGCAATTTTAGCTCAAGATGTATTAACGGAACAGAAACAGATTGAAATCCTAAAAGAAACAGCAGAAAATGTAGGACTCCAAATTTCCTTTGAAAAGACACAATACATGACCTGCAGCAGACTAAGAACGCCATTTCTAAAAACAAAATATGGTAACATCAGACGAGTCTCTCAATTCAAATATTTGGGTGAAATAATCATGGAAAATGGGTTGGAAAAAGCGGCCAATAAGTGTAGATGTCAAAAAATGGAAACGGCATTGAGACTTACACAAAATATTTACAACAAAAAATGCCTATCTAAAAACACAAAACTGAGACATTACAACACAGTTATTAAGCCAGAATGTCTATATGCTGCGGAAACGCTCATTTTGAATAGAAAGAAGGACATCGAGGACATTGAAAAGAAGGAAAGAAAAATCATAAGAAAAATCCTAGGCCCCAAACAAAAAAATAGCACAATATACCGACTTCGAGAAAACTAAGAAATCAAACAATACACAGATATACATAGCGATATGAGAAAAAGAAGACTTAAGTTTTACGGACACATCAAACGGATGAATCCGAAAAGGCTAACTAGACAAATAGTCGAGTTTTATGAAAATAGGAGTAGAGCTAAAGTAGAAATAATTAAATGGATTGCGGCAATTAAAGAGGACCTAAGATCAGCAAATATTACACAAAGTGAAATTCAGGATAGAGGTTGTTTCAGACACAAGGTTAACGTTTGGAAGGTTGGCCAGAGAGGAAAATGTAGGAAGACTGGAACAACTTGGTCTGACGAAAGGAAAAAAGCTCATAGCGAAAGAATGAAATTAGTATGGGCTCAAAGGAAGGCTAACAACAACAAACGCCTCTAATTGTACTTCGCGTGGTCCACCAGGGCCCATACGTGAATAATAATAATATATATAGTCCTTCAACTCCTACGTGGAGCTTAGACCTTCAATAAAAGCACGCAAATCTCGTACTGTTTTGCGCCAAGGATATTGGCCAGGATATGTTAACCCTGTCATTCAATTTATCATGTACACCTTTTCTCCAAGTCGTGTGCCTTCGTACACCTCTTTTTTCCGGCAGTTTCCAGCCCCACTTACGAATAGCTATCTCGTGTTCAATTTTCTTCTGATTTGTGAGATAGAGCAAGTCTTCGTTTCGAATCTTGTACGATCAGAATGGGCGATTACTTGGTACGAGATCCTTAATTTTAGAAATGTTTCCTTCATTGGTTGTCGTGATAGGTCTTCCCGAATGAGGTACATCTTCAACTGCTTCTCTATCAACAGTGAAGTCCTAAATTTTTACGACGTAGGTTCATCGTCATAAAACTTTCAAAAGTTAATATAAATTCTTCGTTCGACAGGTTTATTCATTTTAAAAAGTCAATATATCTTCTAACTTAACCCGCGAACTGATATGAAACTTGTGTCAGATCTTAAGGACTGTCATACCAACATAAAAAACAAATAAACTTAATAGATATAGTTACTAGATATTTACAAGACTTTAATCCAACTCTACTCCACGTCTTACCGTACTCAAAATGCCCCCATTTCCTTATTGAATTAACTTATTCTTATCTTAGGCAAGCCGAATAGCCAAAGGAAGGGAAACATTCCTGATTTGAATGTCCTGCTACTTAACAGGATTAACGACAAGGGTAACCCTTCATCCGTGCCTTCCAAATATGCCCCAACCGAAATACAGCGATCAATATCGGGGACAACATTTTCCATTCTATTTATCGGAAAGCTTTTGCTGAAGTGGACGATGACGATGAAGACGGTCTCCCAAACTTTATTGTGTCGTTTTTTAAAGGTTCGAAAGAAAAAAATTCTATGCAAATTACGTTTTGAGAAGCCGGCCATTCTTTATAGTTTGAAGAAAGAAAAATTATCATATTGGAGTGGTTCTTGGTGAATTATTGTAAACATACATGCGATAACACCATCAAATTTCACGAATTCTTAACCTATGGTAAGATTAAGAGATTTTTTAGTAATCTGCTTGCATTATCTGCTATACTAATCACAACAAATGAAATTTCATTTCGATCTTTGAGTTGTCAGATTGCAAGAGATGTAAGTTACCTCCCAGCCCTGTGTCTTAAATATGAACAGCAAAATACTGCCATGCATTTCTTAATACGACGTGAACTGTTTATTAAATAATTATTTACAAGAGGTGTTCAAAGTATCCACCATTAACTTCCTGGCAGTAATGGATACGTCGAACGAAGCCTTGAATTTTTTTACCCACCAGATACGAGGTATTTCAGTAATTTCGTGTCGAATTCGTAATTTAAGATCTTCGAGATTCCTTTACCTATTAATGTAAACCCGACTTTTTAAATAGCCCACAAAAAATCAGGTAGTGTCAAGTCTGGTGATCTTATAGGCCATTCGATAGCTACTAGTCAACCCAATCATCGATTTGGGAAAGTAGTGTTAAGAAAATTTCTAACGTTAATGCCATAGTGTGCTGGTGTACCATCTTAACCCGTATAAATCCACTACAGGATGAAGGCCTCTTCAGCATGCTTTCAACTCTCGCGGTCCTGAACTCTGTTCTGCCATTCGAGTCCAATATACTTAATAATGTCATAAGTCCATCGTGTTTTCGTTCTTCTCCGTGGACGTTTGCGATCAAGTGATATCCAGTCCAGGACCACCCTGATCCATCTTTCATCCCATCGCCTCGTTACATGCCCTGCCCACTTCCATTTCAATTGCTTTATTCTTCCAATGATGTCACTCGCTTTCGTTTATTCTCTGATCCATGTGCAGGTCTTTCTATCCCGTCTAGTAATGCCAAGCATACATCTTTCCATTCCCCTCTGTGCTACTCGAAATTTTTGAACTGACTGTGATGTGAGTGTCCAGATACCACTTTCGTATGTCATAGCGGGCAGGACACACTGAGCAAAGACTTTTCTTTTCAGGCAAAATGGTATTTGCTCTTAAACACTATGTTGAGCCTGCCAAATGCCTGCCAGCCACATTTAACGCGTCTATCCAACTCCTGGACGGTATCCCCTTCCATTGAAACCCTCTGCCCAAGATCTGACCAAACCTAACGTGACTCTGGCGTATTTTCAAGCCAAATGGTTCCCCAGCCCTTTGCAGATCTTGTACATATCTTTGCAACGCCTCTGGGTCTTGTGGGGTCACCATTAATCCTTATTCCATCATGTTCCCAATCCAGATTACGGAACACTTCTTTCAGGCAGGCTGAGAAAAGAAGAGGCGATATTGTGTCACCCTGCCGTACGCCCCGCTCTATTTTTATTCCAACCTCAAGATCGTCAAGGTGGACTGTCGCTGTACGACTGCTGCGATCCTAGTAGATTTACATAGGCTTTCTCTACACCTTGATTAAGAAATGCATCCATTATGGCCCGCTTTCAGATTGAATCAAATGCTTTTTCATAATCGATAAAAGCCAAGCACAATGGCATAGTGTATTCGTTGTGTCTTTCTATGACCTGCTGTAGAACCTGGATGTGATCCATTGTACTGAATCCACTTCTGAATCCTGCTTCCTCCCTTGATTGTGCGTCATTAAGTTCTCTTAGTATTCTTTTGGATACTGAAAACTTTGTACACCACTGATAGGAGGCTTATTGGACGGTAATTATTTTAATCTTCCCGTGCTCCTTTTTTATGTAAAAGAATCACTTCTGCATTTTTCCATAAGCTGGGTACTTCTTGTTGTTTGAGACATTTTGAGTATAATTTTGCTAGTGTTTTATGTAAAGTCCGACCACCAGCTTTTAACATCTCCACAATCATACTAGCCTTTGTCATTTTTCATCAGGTCTATAGCCTTTGTCACTTCCTCCATCAGGATAACCGGCACTTGTTCTTCAGTAGGCATTGCTGTTGTTATTTGATTTTGGCCCTCATATAACTTTGAATAAAATCTTCGGACAACCTCTAACATTTCCGTCCGTTCGCTGTATATTGTACCATCCTCACGCTTTAAGGAAAACATTTGTAACCTTTTCTTTCTTAGCTTCTGCTTAGCTTTGGGGAATTTTTATAATTCCCCTGTTTTCTTCCAAAGTTTTTTGCACTAGCTCCTCTCGAATACATTTTTTTACAGTTCAACGTACTTGACCCTGCCAAAAGAACTGTCATTCTTCATTGTCCGGCATTTTTTCATTAATTTAATGGTCTCATTGGAAATTTTTGATTCTTTGAAACATTTATCTTCTGGTACTATTGAAGCCACCGTTTTAAGCACATTGTTAGCGAATTCTTCATATTGGTCTGTTATTTCCATCTCCTCTGGGTCTTGTAACACAGCAATTTCAAAATCTCTGACCCTCTCCATCAGCTTCCCAGAATCTTTGCTCTTACCATTCGATAGTCACTTCCCATATTAAAATGGTTGAGGACAGTACAATTGCAAAATATTTCTTTATCGTTTGACATTTCACTTGTGAGTCCAGATGGACTTTTCCATGTCCATTTTCTGTTGATCTTTTTCTTGTAAAACGAATTCATAATATAGAGTTCTTGTCCTTCGGTAAAGTCAACCAGCCTGTCACCTATATTGTCCCGCTCACCATTTCCATATGAGCCAGTTGCATTTTTACCAGTTATTGCTTCTCCCATTCTGGCATTAAAGTCGCCCATCAAGATTTTATACCTACACTTCTCTTTGTCGAAAAGTTGAGCCTCATCATCATTAATCTCCTCAATTTTCTCATCTCTTTGGCTTATAGTTGATGCATAGGCTTGAACGATTTGAAGCTTAAACTTTTTATTAACAGCTGAATGACGGATTGGACTAATCTGTCGGATATACTTTCAAATTTGACTACACTGTCTTTCAGCTTTCGATTGATGAGGAATCCAATTCCACCACATCTTCCATTCTCCGTTCCCCGAGTGCAGAATACGTGACCAGTTGGTTTTAATTTGATTAACTCTTCGCCCTTTCTTCGTGTTTCACAGAGCCCAATAATATCCCGATGTATGTTGTCATGTTCGATTAACAGTTCTTGCAGTCGGGTCTCCGTTTTCATTGTCCGTATATTAACCGTAGCAATGTCAAAATTCCAATGGCAGCCTGATCTAACCCGGTGATTCCTAGCACCTTCTGCCTTGGGGCAGATCTTCCCACTGCCATAGAAATTCCGAGGAATGAGGGCTGTGTTTGAAGTTGTACTGTCGTGTTGAAGGCATGGACCATAATCTGCCACGCTGGTCCAAAGCAGGTTGGCAGATGTTGGATCATGTTTGTCTGAGATATCTGCCTCGATCTGTAAGTCAGGGGTGACCTTCCCAGGAACTTTCACTCCATATGACATAGCTCAAAGCTTCATTGTCCTACTCAAACCCCTTTATCATATCAAGGTATGATCCACAAAGGGGCAAACATTGACAATTGTGTTGAGATTCGTTTTGAAAACGGGAGGAGAATACTTCCCTAAACGTTAACGTTAAAAGTTTGTATATTTTTTTAGAACATTTTTAAAATATTGTTCGTTAGGCAAATTTATTAAAAAAAAATAGTCACTAAGAAATTTGTCTCCGTTTGGTTTTTTGTTTTTACACAGTGATTCTTTATTTACATAAGAACAGATATTTTGATAATTTTTGAGTTTTAGATCGTGGCGAAAACCCCAAATAAAGATAAAATATATGAACACGCCACAATCATTCAGACATTACTCAGACATACATTATCGTAACAGCTGATCTTTAAATTTCAACAGAAAAAATCCTAATAAGAATGTCCAGCTACATAATGGAATCACTAATAAAGGCATCTCCACACCCTACCTTACAAATCTCACGCAACTAAAATACAACGGAGTCCATTTGTAAAATTTCTCAGTCTGTTTGTCGGAAAGTTTCAGCAGGAGTGGACGATGACGATGAAGACGGTCTCGTTAAACGATCTCCCAGTTCCATTGTGTCGAATTCCGAAGCTCGAAGAAGAGAAAAAAATCTATGCAAAATAGCTTTCATATCCGTTTTTGAAAGGCGAGCCGCTCTCAATCGACCGTAGGGAGGAGAATTATCATATTGGAGTAGTTCTCTCAGAATTATTATGGAAAACAGGCAGCCAGCATTTGGCAAAAGTTCCAATTTTATCCAATTCATATCTAATGGTTAGGTTATCAGATTTTTTTATATTCTCCTTGAATCGAAGAGAAATCAAGTAATACAGGGTGGTATTTATTGACCTTTTGGTAGCTTTTTATTCGTATTATTTCATTTTCTGTCTGTTCAAAAACTTTTAATGGAAAAAACACTCTTCTAATCTTAACCACACATAACTCATTACACAGCGAAACATTTTTACTGGAACACGAGATATAAATTGGTGAATTCTGAGTTTCAACTTCGTAAATATTGCTTTGCAAATATCTGCACAAATAAATGTCACCTGCCATTAGATCTGGTAATCTTGCTGACCAAGGAATATCGCCATATCTGGAAATGAAAAGATTGAAACACAGCAAGAGGAAATCTGGTTAATTATCTTATCAAGAATGTCTCGATTATGAATATAGCCGATTTATATATAACTGTAGTAGAATGCTACACACACGCAGAACCAGCGGTAAACCTAAAACAGATCATGGGGTTCAAGAAGTACCATAAAAAATCAATGAAGAAAGTGCTCAGTGGGGTGAATTGTTTATCGTTTGAGGTTTTTGAGGGCGCCTATCATCATTCAGCCATTGTCGACCCACTGCAGGATGAAGGCCTCCCCAGCATGCTTCCAATTCGCACGATCCTGTGCTTTCCTTTGCCATTCGGGTCCAATATACTTAATGATGTCATCCATTCATCGTGTTTTCGCCCTTTTTCGTCGTCGCATCGTCTCGCTATATGACATACCCACTTCCATTTCAATTCTTTGGCCTTTCCAATGATGTCACATACCTTCGTTTGTTCTCTGATCCATATGCAGGTCTTTCTGTTCTGCTTTGTAATGCCAAGCATACACCTTTCCATTCCCCTCTGTGCAACCCAAAGCTTTTGAACTGACTGTGATGTGGGTGTCCATGTTTCACTTCCATATATCAAAACAGACAGCACGCACTGATTAAAAACCTTTCTCTTCAGACAAAGTGGGAGTTTGCTCTTAAATACTATATTGAGTCAGCCACATGCCTGCCAGACACACTTAACCCGCCGTTCCACCTCCCGGGCGGTATCACCCTCCATTGAAATCCTTTGCCCAAGATATATGTAGTGGTTCACAACCTCTAAATCACTTCCTAAAATAGAAATTCTTCTGTTGACAGCAAATTTGTTAAACATAACCTGACCCTTTTTTAGGTTTATTTTCAAACCAAATGGTTTTCCAGCCCTTTGCAGCTCTCGTATGTATTCTTGTAGCTCATTTGGTCCTTGTGAAAAGAGAACGATATCATCCGCGAATCTAAGATGGCTTAGGTATAGATGCGTGAGGATGGCACAGTGTGTAGGGAGCGTACGAAAATGTTAGAGGTTATGAGAAGATTTTATTCAAAGTTATTTAAAAATCAAAACCAGTTAAAGACAGCGATACCCACGGAAGAGCAAATGCCAGATATCCTGTTGGAAGAAGTGACAAATGTCATAGAAGCGATGAAGAATGGAAAGACTCCAGGAAAGGACAATGTAACAGTTGAAATGTTGAAGGCTGGTCGAACTCTACATAAAATACTGGCAAAATTGTACTCAAAATGTCTCAAATATCAAAAAATACCCAGTCTATGGAAAAATGCTGAAGTGAATCTTCCTCATAAGAAAAGAGCACATGCAGATTCAAAAAACTACCGCGCAATAGGCCTCCTGTCACTTATGTACAGAGTTTTCACCAAGATAATATCTAAAAGAATATTTAGAACGCTGAATGACGCACAACCAAGAAAGCAGGCAGGATTCAGAAGTGGATTCGGTACAATGGACAATATCCAGATTGTCCAATAGATCATAGAAAGGCACAATGAATACACCATGCCAATATGCTTGGCTTTTATTGACTATGAAAAGGCATTTGATTCAGTATCAACCCAGGCCATAATGGATGCATTGCTTAACCAAGGGATAGACAGAGCCTATGTGAACCTACTGAGATCCATGTATGATGTAAAATTCAATATAGAACGTGGCGTACGGCAGGGTGACTCAATATCGCCTGTTTTTTTCTCAACCTGTATTGAAGAGGTATTTCGTAATCGTATATATATATATATATATATATATATATATATATATATATATATATATATATATATATATATATATATATATATATATATATATATATATATAGCTGGTGTCCCATTAAGGATGGATCGCGGCCGTATCTTGAAAACTATTTATCCCACAGCTTTGCGGAAAAAAATTATACTAAAACTGACTGTGAGAAATTCACCAAAAATATTTTTAAGCTTCTAAAACGACCGCAAGAGGGCGTGACGAGCTAAACATTTTTAAAAATCTTTTTTTGTGTGTATTTTCAAGTGTTAACCGAGTAAGAAAAATTCTCAGTTATAATTGCAAACTGTCTCCTACAACTTTGTTTTAGGACATTTTGTCGTAACTTCGCGAATAAAGAAGTGGGGGGGGGGGGAGTTTTACCTATTTAGATATAAAGTCGTCTAATGTCCGTTTGCCTAAACCGATTTTCCTCAATTTGGATTCATTTAAAAGGCAATTGCTGGGACAATCAGATAA
This sequence comes from Cosmopolites sordidus, assembly GCA_031761425.1. Classification (NCBI taxonomy): domain Eukaryota; kingdom Metazoa; phylum Arthropoda; class Insecta; order Coleoptera; family Curculionidae; genus Cosmopolites; species Cosmopolites sordidus. The sequence continues at coordinate 189,056 of JARFXV010000501.1, forward strand.
TCTGGGAGATAAATTATTTAGTTTATAAATGAAACCGCGAGGTGGCGTTACATTCAACAATAGCTTATTTGAAGTTTTGTTCAGTTTTTTCAAATGGAATGGTACAGCTACTCACTTACGTATATATACTTACTGCCATGTATCTCTATTCTCAGTATTTCTGTGTTATTTTAGTACTCATAGGTAAATCCGTTGAAAAACCATCAGAATCTTAGACTTTGAATAAAGAAGAACTTAAATCCGCTGATTCTTGAAGTGATAATGCAGAATTTCAACAGCACCTCATCTGATTTCACAGCGTGAACTTAGCGATTTAGTTCGAAATTAAAAACTATCAAAATCCCAGTCAAAATTTCTAACATCCAGATTAATAGGATGAAATCTACTTCAAGACGAGGTAGACATTAATTTCACCGAGATATTTTCATAATGGAAAAGAGTCATCAATGTAAATTGAGCCCCAGTTTACTTATTGAGTATTGCTAAACATTAAGGAAATCCTCAGATACAAAATACCGTAGTACAAAATCAACAATATTCTTAAGTAAGATTATTATTAACAATACGTCATTCTCTATAATGTTGTACACTAAAAAGTTTGCGAGCAAGCAGTATTAACCCGAAATAAAGCATTCAAAGAGTGGAACAGTCAAAAAACAGAAATAAGCTGTAACATCTTTTTGGAAGTAAGAAAAGAAACATCGAAGCTAATTAGACAAACTAAAAAAAATATGAAAACAATCAATCAACTTAATGAAATAGAAAAAGGTTTCCAAAAAAATAACACCCAAAATTTTTACAAAACATTTAAAACTAAATTAACACGCTAACAACCACAAAGTCTCTGCTTCCGAAAGGAAAACGGACAATAAGCTCTAAATAACCAAGACAATTGCAAATAACTTGCCAAATAATTTCAACAACTATTAAACTGTCCCGAGCCCCTAAACAGACTTCCAAACTAAACCCTAAACAAACAAACCCAGATTCATTACCACCGAATAAAAATGAAATAATTAAGCAAATCAAATGACTTTGCAATAAAATAACAAAGTTTCTGGTGAAGATGGAATCATTGCTGAAGTTTTAAAATCCGCTGGTCCAAGTACAATCAAGGAAATAACCAAAAGTCTACAAGAATTTTGGCGAACCGAAAGGATAACAACAACTATAGAGGGATATCTCTTCTCCCAGTTTGTTACAAAATTCTATCTCAATGTCTACTAGACAGAGCACAGGGACAATTAGAACCTAAAATTGGTGAATATCAAGCAGATTTTCGACCGGGCAGCTCCTGAATCTAAAGTTGATAAAGTGAATGATTCTATTGTCCGCGAATCTTTATTCCAAATATTGAAAGAATATGGACTAGACCTGAAAACGCTGACAATTATTAAAACAACACTAACTAACACAAGGTCAAAAGTTAAATTGAGGGGTAACATCTCAGAGCCCTTCGAAATTAAAACTGGAGTGAGACAAGGAGATAAGCTCTCCCTACTCTTATTTAACTGTGTTATAGAAAAAGTAATACGCGAATGGTGTGTAAAAAAAATCGGCCCTGAATATTGACCAGCCCATTAAACTGGAGACAATCAATATCAAACTAGATTGCCTGGCGTTTGCTGATAATCTAGCAATTTTAGCTCAAGATATATTAACGGTATAAAAACAGATTGAAATCCTAAAAGAAACAGCAGAAAAGGTAGGACTCGAAATTTCCTTTGAAAATACACAATACATGACCTGTAACAGAGTAAGAACACCGTTTCTAAAAACAAAATATAGTAACATCAGACCAGTCTCTCAATTTTGGGTGAAATAATAATAGAAAAGAGGTTGGAAAAAGCGGCCAATAAGGGTTGATGTTAAAAAATGGAAACTGCATTAAGACTTACACAAAATATTTAAAACAAAAAATGCATATCTAAAAACGTATACATTACAACACAGTTATTAAGCCAGAATGTCTACATGGCGCAGAAACGCTCATTTTGAATATAAAAAAGACATCGAGGGCATTGAAAAGAAAGAAAGAAGAATCATAAGAAAATTCTTAAGCCCTAAATAAATAAATAGCACATCATACCGACTTCGATAAGACCAAGAAATCAAACAATACAATATATCGATATACATAGTGAGATGAGAAAAAAAGACTTAAGGTTTACAGACACATAAAACGGATGAATCCGAGTAGGCTAACTAAACAAATAGTTGACTTTTATGAAAATAGGAGTAGAGCTAAAATAGAAACAGTTAAATGGATTGCTGCAATTAAACAGGACCTAAGATCAGCAAATATTACACAAAATGAAATTCAGGCTAGAAACGGTTTCAGATATAGGGTTAACGTTTGGGAGGTTGGTCAGAGAGAAAACTGTAGGAAGACCGAAACAACTTGGTCTTATGAAAGGAAAAAAGCTCATAGTGAAAAAATGAAATCAGTATGGGCGCAAAGGAAGGCTAACACAACAAACACCTTTAACTGTACTTTGCGTGGTCTATCAGTGCCCATACGTGAATAATAGTAATAATAATAATAATACGTCTATCTTTATAATGTTATAAACCTAAAACAAGGTTTTTAGGTTAACATTTACATAAGATACACCATCTTTTGTTCATGTCACAGAAAATGTACTATTTTTTATTTATCAGTGTTGTCTTTATAACGGGTTTAAAAAAGAAAAATTAAACAAACGAACACGAGAACTCCGGAAATTCATTCGTAAACAATGATGAATATAGTCAGCTCTCTGAACGACACCATAAACAAATTATAAATGTTTTTCGAGGTGCTTTTCTACCTCAAAGCAAAATCAAACCAAATCAAACTACCCAAACAGGAATTTCATTAAAATAACCGAACGCATTTTATCGATGCCATCCTGCTGATCGATTTATCGCTGACTTATTTATCCTCAATCGTTATGTTCCGCGAATTCCCCAGGGCCCCATTCAAATTTCCACCTGCAATCAAGGTTCGCAAACAAGGAGGGGCAGCTGTACTTCTCCCACCATCTCTCGCGTCAACCTCTCCAGGGGCTACCATTAAAAATTAATACCCGATCGTCGAGGGTATTTTTCATTTAATTCCTGCGATACTCGGTCTCCTCAAGCAAAGCCTGTTTTGTTTACGTTTCGAAGAGGAAGGTGTGAGTTGACGTTATCGAACTCTGAGGAGGAATAATAACAATTTGATGGATGATTTGTTTAAATTGTGAAAGTATACGATATTTTTGTGGGAAAGGGGTTATGGATTAATTAGAACTGTAATAGGGAAGAGATTGAAGCATTGATATTGGATTGATGCGAATGTTCATTCTATTATTTCGAGGAAAATTATATTTACTAAAAATAATCCTGTTCCTGTCGTGTCAGTAAGCCTTGAGCTCCTTCCGTAGACCCTCTCCCGTAGTCTACAACATCGAATCCCAACCTCAGGGTCGCGTTGTAGTTTGAAATAATAATTTAATGCGACGATTGATTTTGATTTTCACTTAAAAGTTTTTCTCTGCGTGGATCATCATTAGAAACACACATAAGCAAATTATTTTGAAGCGATAATTGACGATTTCTATATTTAGTTTTTAAAACCAACATAGGCGAGAAGCTTTTTTCCGCTTAAGTAAGAAATAGCGGCGGGGGTCGATGTTTTCCAAGCTTTCGCGTTCACATCGTCGGACAAGCCAAACCTTATCTAAATCTGGGTTAAAAAAATCTAGTTGTAGTTTTGTTGGGCGATATTTGAATAACTTCTTCTTCTTCTTCCTTTGCAAATCAATTAATGAATGGTTGCGGCCACATATTCCATTGCCTCGCGTTCCGCAGCCATGACATCTTTTTACGTCCTGATCCTCTTCTACCTTCTATTTTGCCTTCGATGATTAGGATGTTATAGGAATTTGTTTTTCTGGCTTCGTATGATGTGACCAAGGTAGGTAGTTTTCCTTTCGTAGGAGCTCGCAGTTTTTAGTGATGCCTTTAAGAACCTCTTCGTTTGTCACCCTAGCAATTCATGGTATCTTAAGAATTCTGCGGTATATCCACATCTCAAAAGCCTCCAGTTTATTCATTGCATTTGCCTTTAAAGTCCAACCCTCTACGCCGTAGAGAAGCCCGATCAAATATAGCACCCTATCAATCTTAGTCGAATATCAAGGTCGAAGTCGCTACAGATTAACGGTTTCTTGAATTCCGGGAAAGTCCTTCTGGCTTGTTCGATACGGCATTTTATTTCATTGTCTGAGGACCAGTCTTCATACAGCTATGTTCCCAGATTTTTATATTTTGTTACCCGTTCTATCGGTTTCTCGGTGTAGGTTAGGCTGGAATCTCTGAATAATTTTGTTTCCCTTTTGACTACCATGAATTTAGTCATTTTTGTATTTATAGTTAAACCCATGTTTCGACTGTTTTTTCCTATTATATTGATCAGTTGTTGTAGATCTCCCTTGTTTATTTTTTTCTTTATTTGGGTTTTTTGCCACGATCTAAAACTCAAAAAATATCAAACTATCTGTTCTTATCACTCAAAATCGGCCAAAATAGGAGTAATTAAAAGTTTATATGACACAGCAAAACTTGTTTGTACCAATAGTGATACACTACAAAAAGAAACAAATCACATAAAAATCATTTTAATAAAAAACAATTACCCAAAAAAATTTATAGACAAATCGTTTAAAACTTTTGATACCAGTCAAAACAGATAATTTATTAATAACAAAAAACTCTGAAACAATTAACCTCATAATTCCTTATATCCGCAGTATTTCTGACACAATTAAAAGAATAGAAAATAAATACAACATAAGAACGACATTTAAAACAAAAAATACTCTTAGATCTCTATTAATAAAAACTAACCCAAACAACACACAACAAAATACCAAAAATGTGGTTTATAAAATTCCCTGCGAATGTGGTAAATTCTATATAGGTGAGACATCTAGACTGTTAGATGTTAGAGTAAAAGAGCATAAAAACCTTCTTAGAAAGGGCGATTTTAATAATGTGTCAACATAAGAATGTGTCAACACGCATGGGAATCGGGTCATAAAATCAATTGGAATAATTCCAAAACGGTATTAAAAGAATCGGTAACAAAATACAGAAGATTAAAAGAAACCGGTATAATTAATTTAAATAAAAATTGATGTATTGCTGTGCCTTCGGTAGATTTAATTCAATATGATTCCCGATTCTAAAGAATACAAGTTAAAACATTTAAGAATTTCACTAAACAATTACAATCACACGGTAAACCTCACCTATATATATTTTTTTGGTAGTATGTCACTGTCATTAAAAACTAATTGTCAATAAGTATCATTGACATACACAAAAAATATATTTACTTTCTATCTTTTCATAATTTATAGGAATTAATATACTTTATTTTTAGGTTCGTTTTGAAAACGAAAGGAGAATACTTCCCGAAACGTTAACGTTAACAGTTTGTATATTTTTTTACAACATTTTTATATTTTTAAAATTTTGTTCGTTAGGCAAATTTATTACAAAAAAGAATCACTGAGAAATTTGTCTCCGTTTAGTTTTTTGTTTTTACCCAGTGATTCTTTATTTACAGAAGAACAGATATTTTTTGAGTTTTAGATCGTGGCGAAAAACACAAATAAAGAAAAAAATATATGAACACGCCACAATCATTCAGACAATATTTATCTTCATTGTTGTCTGCAATCAAAACTGTATCATCAGCATAACGTATAGTGTTTATCTAGACTCCATTGATCTTAATCCCAGTCTCTTTGTTTTCAAGTACCTTCTGGAAGATACATCTTTGCCGTACACCTCTAAAAACTCTAATCTGTCCAGTCATGGCATTGTCCTGTATCCTGACCTGTGCCGATTGGTGCCAATATAAGTTTTCAATGACCCGAATGTCTTTTTGGTCCAAGTTAACCGACGGAGACGCTGTATCAATTTATGAGGTTGGACCATGTCGAAAGCCTTTTCGTAGTCTATAAAACACAGACATACATTCTTCCGCTGGTCGTAGCAGTTCTGTACTAGAACCTGCATTGCGTTCAGTGTCTCTCTCGTGCCCAACCCTTAAATCCAAATTGTATCTCGCTTATAGTATTATCACATTTTTTATAGAGTCTCATTCTAAGAAATATTTTCATAGAGTAGCTCATAAGATTTATAAGTCTGTGATCATCGCAGTTTCTTGCGTTGGTTTTCTTTGGCAGAGTGATAAAGATTAAAAATAGTCATTGTTCAGGATATTGGCCAGTGTTATATATTTGGTTAAATAATCTATGCAGTACTGCGATACCTCTCTCGTCTAGTACTTATGACTGAAGAGACCTATTTTAGATGAGATGCTACATTTCGAACATTCGAACTAGCCAGGAGTCGTTATCTTTTTCTAGGTTTAACTCCTTGATACTGATGAATTTGTTCAATAATGTTTCCATTAGGTTCTGTTGGAGGCAGTCAACTCTTGTAGATGACTAACAATAACGCACTTTATTGTTCCATGGAAAGTTACTACCTACATTCATCTGAGGTCAATTCACCATATAATATTCACTTTTCTAGTGATGGTCATCTAGCTTGGCTAAATACCACGTCCAACATGCGCCCTGTCTCCTCGAGAACTTCAATCGAAAAACAGTTCGCACCACTTCCTTATTTGATTTTTTAAGGTGCCATCTGATCCCATTATCTGTCTTAGATAACGTTTCTGTGTGGTCTTCGAGAACCCTGAGGTGTTTCCTGTAGGGTACCTACGACTCGTAAGCAAACAAACACACGCTCGGTACAAGTCCATCTTTACCTTCAAGGACAGTCCTGATTTCCGAAAACTATATGACAAAGTCTAGAAGATGTTGTTGGTGAAGTTTTATTTATGTTAATCTTAAGACCTAAATCTTCATATGCTCAGATATATGTATGAAGTTTGTTGAAGTGTAATAGAATCGTGTACTATTAAGGCCCAGTTATGCTCGGGGAAAAGTTTGTTCGGGTTTTTGTTTTGGCTATAAGGCGAGACAGATTGAAGAGGCTTCAGGAAGAGACAGATTGAACATATTGATGATTATCGTTGAAAATATTTGATGATACAGTTCATGAAAAAGTTTTTGAAATATAACCAGACGTATTTAAATTAAAATTATTCCGTTAGGTATTTTCCATTAATAATAAAGTTGTAATTGGGCCAAGTGTCACGGAGTATTCTGGAAATTTCAATTTTTCATTGTTCGACTCGATAATGAGACCGGTTCTCGAAACAAAGCGAAAACCGCGAAACGTAATGCAAATCCGATTGTTTTTGTCGTCTGGGCGAACGTATCGTCTAGTCGGAATTTCATCTGACGGAAACTCTTACAATATCCATTTATATTTTCTGTTGAAGGCAGTTTGGAGTTTTTAATGTAACGTCGGTTCCGTTTAACCTTCAAATATAAATGTTTTAAGTTTCTCGGCGCTTTCCCGTTTCTCGTTTAATTGTGTCGGGTGATAATTTTTAAGACGTTTATTTCGCAATGTTTATTTGATTTTATTTCTGCTTTAGGAATTTCCCACTTCGCTGTTATATTTATGGTAATTGTTTCATAAGGATGGTGAGAGATGGAGTGAGGTCTATCGACTAGAGAGGCGTTCCTTGTCAGATTTTACACTTTTGTCCAGAAACATTCACAAATATAACAAAGAGACATCACAAACTACGCTATAGGACCAATTATTTTTAATAATTAGCCCATCGACAATTAAGGAAATAATCTAAGTATAGTTCTGATTGATTGCGCGGTTGGCTCTTGGTGAAACATAGTAACAATGATAATAATTAAAACACTTGGTATTTGTTTCACAATATATTCAAGATATTCTCTAACATGTTTCGGCCTCGCGACCATTCTCAAAGAGAGTTATGTATAAACTAAACTAAAGTTTCAAAGTGCTGTCTAATGGAAGTCGGTTTTTTCATCTCGTTAAATTTATTACACTATCAATAATTGGAGTATTTCCGAAGTCTAGCTGGGTGTTTGTTAGGTTTTTGCCGTCGTATATGGCTTTTTTAATTTCGAAAATTTCCAGGTAATTTAACAGTCTGCTTTTATTGCAGCTATGTATTAATTTGGTATTATTAATGTTAAAAAAATGGTTCTGGTCTATACAATGTTCGGCAAAGCCCGTCTTTCTCTGATTTTTTTAGTTTAGAGAGTTTTAGGTTAGAGAATATCTTGAATATATTGTGAAACAAATACAATAAATTTCAAAAAAATATTCCTAGTTTCTTCAAAGGCTTCAGAGTCGGAATGGTTTAATTTCTGAATAATTTTGGAAAATATAAAAAATTGTTAAATTATTGTTATTAAGAATGACTAAAACATTGTTTATTGGTTTGTGTATTTTAAATTTATTAGTACACTAAAAATAAATAAATAAATAAATGTATTTATTAGTACAATAAAAATTATAACATAAATCTAATTATCAGTTTTGACAGCTAATTTCATAAATCCCCATTTCGTAAAATTAGCTGTCAAGACTGTGATCGAAGGTGTATTGCGCAAACAAAATGATCCATATTGACAAGATATAAAGAACATATTGCCCACATTAGATATGGGAGAAATGAAAAATCTTGTGTTGCCCAACATGCAATCGAACATGACCGCAGTATATATATTGGTAATTTAAGACTAATTAAAAGTGTTAATAATAATAGGGCTTTGGATGCATATGAAAGCATTCAAATAGAAAAATGTAAGAAAATCATGAACCGAGATAAAGGACCTATACCGTTCAGGGTCGGTTCTACAATGTAAGTATAAACCATGTATAAACGGCGAACAGTTATACTCGGAATAAGTTGTACCATGTATTATTCTCAGTATATCTGGTGTTGGCCTGCTACCTACAACCCCTTTAGTTATACCTAAAATAACGTCCTAGTAATTGTAATATGCCAAAATAGTAGGTGGAATTGCGCCATCGTTCACAGTTGATGGTGTGGGAAATTATAGCATTTTATAAGCCTAACCTAACGTGAATGGTTTGGAAATTATAAAAATATTAATTGGGTGACTTGTTCCTTACTTTGTGATGACAAAAGTGTAAAATTAGGTACATAGAATAAACAGAGAAGCAGTTCTAAGCAAATAGTCGCCTGTTTTCTTGAGATAAATGGGCATGTGGCTACAGTGTCACTAGAGAATTGTAGAACGGTCAATTCTAAATAATATACAACCATCTGTTTGCCAGAAGTCTTTAAAGCAATACGACAGAACAACCAGCCACGCAGTATCATTCTTAACCATGACAACGGGAGCTCTCACACATCAGACCGAACAATTCAATATTTAATCGTTCAAAACAACGAACTGATAAGTCATCCGCCGTACAGTCCTGATTTTGTTCCCATCCATGAAGAATAAACTACGTGATCAAAGATTTTCGACGTCAGAAAAAGCGTTTGATACGTTCAGAACCCATGTTTTGGATATACCATAATCGGAATGGAAAAGGTGGTATGAAAATTGCTTCAAACCTTGCAAAAGTGTCAATTTTCACGGCGAATATTTTGAAAAACAATAAAACCTTTTCAATGATAAATATTTGTTTTTATTTATTATCGCTCATACACAAATAGCTACTATCGTACAGTGGAGAGTGACATTTTTTATTTTCAATAACTAATTTACAACGTTCTAAACAGGATTAAGAAGAGAAATTCCTATAGAAATTTCAAAAATTTGTTTTTTTTTTATATTTCGAAAATATAAAATATTGAGAGTATACTGACAAGAGGAAAAAAAAAATATTAAATAATTACGTAGTTATTGCACATAGAGTCAAGGGCGACGGAGGCCGTATATCGCGACCCAGACAGCGTAATCAGCATCTTGGTCTCTGAGATGTGCAAACGAAAGAGTGAGTAGGTCACGGTATAACAGAGGCAGAGAACGAAGAATTCGGCAAATGTACGGTACTTAACGAATTTCAACATGATAAATTCACTGCTTCGAATGAGCTCTGAGATGTTAGGCTGTTTAGCTACAGCGCATCCAAACCTTAGATGCTGAGGTGTATATATCGGCAGGTAAAAACCGAGCTATATTTAACTGAGGTACTTGATGGAAATTCATTTTAAATAAAAAACCAAGATTAATATCTAAATTTCCACTATATTTAAAACTTATTATTACTTACACTTATTCTTTATTATTTCTACGATCTTTTTATCTATTGCTCGTTTTTCCAGTTCTTTCCGAATATCTTCTCTTCTTATCCGGTCAAACGTCTTCTGAAGATCTATAAAACCTACATGCATATCTTTAGTATATTTAATTGAGGTAGCCGATACTTGATAGAAATTCATTTTAAATAAAAAACCAAGATTAATATCTAAATTTCCACTATATTTAAAACTTGTACGTATGACAATTGTTTCGACACACAGTGTCTTTTTCAAATAAACACTAAATTAAACTAACAGTAAGAAAAGCAGTTACTACCTAAACTAATCTAATAAAACCATAAATGATGATAATGGGAGTCCCGTGTCTCAATGTCTAGAGTAATATAAGTTTAACAAGGGTGAACCATTCAAGTCTACCTGATTATTAAGTAAAATACCCAATTTTTTTCTTTTATTAATTTCAAGGCTCTCTAAAAGATTTAGTTTTTTAGATTTATTTTCGTTATGCAATATTTTGAAATTATCGTTGAAAGTGTGATTTTCTAACATTAAGTGATTGGCATAATGAGAATTATTCTGTTCTTTAATATAACTTATTTTATGTTTATTAAGCCTGGTGGAAAAGGATCTTCCTGTTTGTCCAACATAGACTTTTGGACGAGAACCGCACTCAATTAAATAAACTCCTGATTTATGAAGTTTATTTGTTTGACTTTTATTGTTTTTTATTAAGCGTCCAAGACTATGGTTTATTCTGAATGCAATATTTATATCGCTTGTTTTTGACAAATGTTTAGAAATTAATTTGGTGACTTTTCCTGTATATGTAATTGTTTTGTATGCGGTGTTCTTGACTTTATTGACAGGATATATTAAATTAATGGTATTATTATAACATTTTTTATTAATTATTTTATTTATAATGTTTGGGTCATAACGTACGTCACGTACAAGTTTTAAATATAGTGGAAATTTAGATATTAGTCTTGGTTTTTTATTTCAAAACCGAGCTACTCAATTACATGATCTTATTTATTACCGGGGTGTTTTGGAAATTTACATGATTTTTCGTGGTTATTACATAACCATTTCTAAAGGATATGTTTATTTCCAATATATATTTCTAGTAGGTCTAATTTTTTACTTTTCTTTTCTGAATATAATAATTTAACATTGTTTATATCTATAAAATGATTTATTTAAGCTATTCTTTTTATGTTCTTATATAATATCGCTCGAAAAAATTCTACAGAAAGACATTGTCAAGGTAATCAATTTACTGATAAACACGGAGAAAGTTTAGGGCCAAGTACAAGTATATTTGTGCGTATAGTACAAGTATAATTATTGGCATTTATGTCAAAATTTTCGCCGAAACCACCGATGAGGTGCGATTAACGAGACAGCTGGAGGAGTGTTTCCGAGACAAAAACAGCTCGTACAGCCTGAAAACAGCAGCAAGTTGAAAAAATAGCTTTTCGAAGAAGCTGAAGGTCTATTATATGCACCTGGGATCACTGATTCATCGGTAAGTCACTAAAACTGATCGTTTTATCGTACTGAAACTTCAAATGTTAAATGATTCAGTATCTGGATGTTTTTATGTATAATTATCTTTAGCTCTAGTACTAAACAAGTAAAAATAAAGTTAATTGTAAATAATGTAAAAATATTAAGTGGTAGTTAATCTTTCTTTAGCCTATAATATCATGAAAAGTAACTGCTACAAAACAGCACCTAAAAAAGTGAATATTTCACGAACTGTCTGCGGTCCTTTCATTTTTTTAAAAGCAAATGTAAAGAAAGACGTGAAAGATTTAAAGTTCGCCATGGCCGCGACTTTTGTCTGGAAACGGATATTGCTCGTAATATTTTAAGTTAACTTTATTACGGTTGTGTTTATGCTCTTGTAAATTGTGACGTAATTTATTTTCAGATGAATCGCGTTTGCCAGAAACTGGAGAGGAAAAAGAAGAACAAACATATATATTTGGTGAAAGCAGAAATGTTTCTTCTTATTTATGTGAACTTCCGGTTATTCCTTTTTTTTTAGTTATTGTTTTAGATTATATTAGATCCTTATTGTTTCATCGATTGCAGTACCTATTGCCATATATATATACAGGGTGTTAGGTAAACATGCGGAAAAAATGCAAGGGGTTATTCCTTGTCCTATTCTTAGAATATTTTGTCCTATGATGATTTTTGAAAAACCCTTTCGTTTCGAAGATACAGGGCGAACAAAATTTACGACAACCATATTCGATATTTGTTGAAATCAATAATGTAAATAAAAGTAGGGTGTACGTCAATGAGTTTATCAAGTACAATTTTTTTTTCGATCTCGATCACTTGGAACGGCTGTTTTATCTAGTAAGTGGATTTCATCGGTCGCACTTGTTTACATAGATTGAGGGACGTTTGGCTGTTTGACGTGTCTTAAATAGTGAGTGAAGTCCTCTATCATAATGTATACAAACGCCGAGATGACTGACATGCACTTCATGTATGGACTTGCTGATGGCAATGCATTACAAGCTAGGCGATTGTACAGTGAACGATTTCCAGCCCGTAATGTCCCTGATCGAAAAATCTTCGAAAACATTCATCGACGTCTTCGTGAAACATGCACATTGAAACGAACTGAACGGTCAGGAAGATTGATCGAAAATCGAACTGAAAGGTCAGGAAGACTGGCTGTAAGAACGGTACAATTGGAAGGACGGTACAACTGGAAAAGAATGTGCTGGACATGATAGCGGAAGAGCCTGGTAGTTCTGCGCGAAAAATTGCAAATACTTTGAATGTGAGTCACTGGACAGTTTGGAAAATTCTTCAGGACAATTTGTTGTATTCATACCACATTCAACGCGTTAAGGCCCTACTACCTGTTGATTTTCCTCCACGTATTACATTATGTCAATGGATATTGCAAACTTTACTTCGCATCCCTCTATTCCTGACACAAATTCTTTTCACCGATGAAGCCACTTTCTCAAGAAACGCAATAAGGAATTGTCATAATAACCATGTGTAGGCAGATGAAAATCCGCATGAGGTATGCGAAGATAGTTTTCAACATGAGTTCTCGTTGAATGTTTGGGTTGAAATTGTAGGTGACTATCTAATAGGACCGGTATATCTATCACAAAGACTTACTGGCAAGGTATATCGCAACTTTTTGGAAGCAACACTGCCTGAGTTTCTGGAAGATGTACCATTGCCAACAAGGCATGAAATGTGGTTTATGCACGATGGTGCACCGCCACATTTCAATTTGGTTGCTCGTGATTTTTTAACAGCAACATACGGATATCGCTGGATTGGTCGAAGTGGGCCACACGCATGGCCTGCTCGATCCCCGGATTTAAACCCCCTGGATTATTTCTTCTGGGGATATCTGAAGTCATTAGTTTACGCTACTCCATTGAAGAATTTGGATGATTTGCGAAATCGAATAATTGCTGGGTGTAGCTCAATTAGGCACGACCGTGGTGTGTTTGAAAGAGTTCGGTAGTCGATGACGAGAAGATTGAATGCTTGTATCAAGGCAGGAGGAAGTCATTTCGAATATTTATTGTTGATTGAGCAACTTTACATGTACTTTTTGATAATAAAATGTTGTTACTGTCGTAAATTTTGTTCACCCTGTATCTTCGAAACAAAGGGTACCCTGTATCTTCAAAAATCATCATATAACAAAATATTCTTAGAATAAGTCAAGGAATAACCCCTTATATATATATATATATATATATATATATATATATATATATATATATATATATATATATATATATTATATATTATTATTAGGTGTGTATAGACCCGGTTGGATCACGCAAAGCATTCTGACTCATTTTCGAGTGTTTTTTCTGATCCTCCACACCTCTCTCATCCTTTCTCCGTGGATTCTCTTTCTCTCCTCCATCCACTTTGTTCCCGATCTCCTCGAAACTTCGCTCTCTGATGCAACGTTCCACATATGTATTTTGTTTCTGTCCGTTCTTCTATCCTCAATCTCTGTCGGATGTATGGAAGAATTCTGTTGGTGAGTCTTGTCGGTGGGAGTCTACTGATATGTTCATAGAATTTCAACCTTCTATTTCTTATGTCCGCCGCTACGTTGGACATTCTCTCTGAGGTCTTTCCAGAATGTAGTCTGTCCTCTATCAGGCATCCGGCCTTACCCAGCCTTTAACTAGCGTGTCTGAGGGGTAATTCGTAGTCGGATTTTACACTCTTGCCTACACAATCACAAACAGACAGAAGAAAGAAAGAAAAACAACCATCCGAGCGCTGGAATCGAACCAAATATGGTCCTATGCAATTATCATGCATTATTGATACAATATTAAAGAAAAAACATATATTATTTATTGTTATTTAATAAATCCACAGTTTCGATTAGAATTCTGTAAGAAGAAACTGCAAGAAACTTACAGGACAAATATTTTTTTTGCAAAAAAAAAACAGGTACAATATTATGATTATTAGCTTACATCTCTGCAGATGTCCCTGTTTCTGTATGTACAGAAATTATATATTTTCGATGTAACTAACTAGTGGTTTCTAAAAAAATTCATTGAAAATAAAACACATACATCCATACATATTTTAATCGGTTTTAATTTACATTCGATATTGTCATTTATAAATGCTAGAAAAGAAATCTACATGTAATACTGGAGGACTCACCTAAGATAAAAAATTATAAGGTATATTATTATTTTAAAAATTTCTATCTAAAATACATTCCTTATAGGAGCCACATTAGCTGTGGTGTCTAAGGCGTCAACCTTACGTTACAGTTAATGTAGGCAAAAAAGTTTTTCTAAAATTCTTGTGAATGTTTCTAGGTAAGAGTGTAAAATCTGACAAGGAATCACCCCTCAGTCACGCCAGTTCGAGGCCGGGTAAGGCCGGATGCCTTGTGAGAGGTTTTCTACGTTGGTCACTCGCCAGTCGGTAGGCTTCTCGAGACACTTTCGGTTAAGCACAAAACCAAGGGGTGATAGCCCGACGGGGGTGCTGATCGAGGTTTTCGGTAGCTGATGACCGTGGTTCGGAACCCACGTTAAGCTGTAGGTCCACTCGCTAAATAGCCTTATCAGTTGCTGATGCGCCTCTAACCCCAAAACTTTACTTTTACGTTCCTTATAAAACAATTTAACGGCAATTAAACTATATTGTGAAATAGGTAATACAATAGAGTCATTTAATTTTCAAAATTTTTTGTTATAAGTACAACAGCAGGAGTAATTTTTTCCTTTGACATTCCATACTTTTACTTTTAAAGCTGCAGCAATCATACCATTTTTACGTTTCCTTTTCATTAAATATACCATATATTTCTTATTTAACATATTTAATAATTGCAATTTTGTCATGTCCTAATTGTCTGTTCTGGCATGGGAGATAAGTTCTGCCTATGATTACATCACTATCAAATTTCTTAAGAATTTCAGTTTTTTCAAGTTGTGTCAAAGGATATGGCCTACATGAAATTTCCATAATTTTACAGTAGTCTCCAGCGGCGGTTCGTGGGGGAAAAAACAGGTGGGGTACGTATAACCAAATTTTGGTATGGGGATAGAGAAATCGCAACCAAAACATTTCCATTTTTTAGTATCATACACACAGCTGCTGTATAGAAATACGAGTGTATCTGTCAGAAATCAAATTTTCAAATAGATACCAAGATATTAAAATTTTGCTAAACTCACCTATTTCACAAAATCACTCACTGTGTTTCATAAAATCGTCCCATGCGGACATTACCGAGAATTAATTTTTTAATTTTAAGTAACTTACATTTGCAAACAGGTTACACACAATTTTAATGTCTTCATTTGAAAAGACGGCTGGATATTCACCAAAATTTTCAGCTTCAAATATACTTGCAACAGTTAGAACTGCATATATCGAAACTAAAACGTTCATGAACCTGTATGTTTAAAGTGTCACAGATTTCCTTGCATATCCTGACATTTAGATTGGGGTCCTCCTTGTAAGTAAATTTCCGTTTCTTTCTGCAATTCTCTTGATCGTTATAGATTCTTCACCAGTTAAGTTACCAAATTCTGGAATAATTTGTATTTCTATATTATCTCTAATATTTTGAACGGCTGTTGAAAATGTTACCAAATTTTTCTTAACTTTAAGTGCATCCAGTTAACTGATTTGCAGTTGATCTGACTATTGAGAATGGGGCAGCGCCCAAGATATTATGTTATAAATGCGTTTAATCTCTGGGTTACTAACAAAGTGATGCATTGCTATCTTTGTTTTACGGACGCGGTAGTAAAGAGAACATTAGCGGCACAAACTTGTCTGTGCCCAAAGCACGTGTTAATTAATCGGTGCGCTTCGGCAACCCACGACCTATTTCGTTACCGCGAATGACGTTATGGTTGTTAGGCTATAAAAGTTGCTAGAAGCGTGACCATAGACAACATTTTCGACCTGTCACAATTCTTTATATTTACTTTTTCTACACAATTGCCTCAAACAGCTACAGAGCTGCTGGATATGGAGCCTACTGTAAAGAATGAAACTGCAAATTTGCGAAAAAACTGCCCTTGGAACTAAATGTAAATAGTATGCCGGAAAAATAACAGAAATTTATAAATAAAAAAAAACATTATTTCACCAATATTATTTCCTTTCCGCATTAATACACTGCTCGACTCGTCCAACCAATCCTAGTATACATTTTTATGTCTGTTTTCGGAATCACATCAATGACTCTCGTCATGGTTTCTTGAACGTTTCTATTATTGCCAGTTTGTTTGTCATTTACATGAAATTAGTCAGGTCCACATGATTTTTGTAACAATCCTAGTATAGATTTTTTTTATGTTTATTTTCGGAATGACCTCAATAACTCTCGTCATGGTTTCTTGAACGTTTCTATTATTGCCAGTTTGTTTGTCATTACATGAAATTAGTCAGGTCCACAAGATTGATGAGAATACTCTTTTTACGTTTCATTTAAGTTGTTATTAAAACTCGTTTTCACAGAAATGGCCTAGCACATCCTTCGCAAAAAAATCTATGCTGTTTGCTGTTCCTATGGTATACAGAGAACCTACTAACCATGAAGAATTACAATGATACATTAATTTTCTCGTTCATCGCTTTATTCTTATACTAAAAATTATTTTTTACTTTTTAGTTCGGTTTACCATTAAAGCGTGCTTTTAGTTTTTTTAAACTATAATTTATTTTTCGTTTTTTAGTTCGATCTGCTGTAAAAGCGTGTTTTTTTAGTTTTTTAAACTTTTTTTTTTTCGAAAATTTTGTGTTCGAACTGGGCGAACTCTTCTTCCTTGGGCGTTGTAACCGTGTCTCAGGCTCTCTCTCCGCAAGCAAATCCGTGATCGTGACGATTCTGTTCAGGATATTGGAACGAACTTATTAAATGATTGTATTGTTATCAGTCCTTGATAAGTGTGCAAAGTTTCAATTTAATGTGACGTTTTGAAGTGCGTGAAAAGGACTTTAGATAGATACAGGTGAAGCTGATGAGCGTGTTAAAAAAATCACATTGATATTTTACACTATTTTGTTTTTATTCCAAATTAAAAAATATATAGCTCTTCTTTGACCTCCCTTTTTCTACACAATTGTCTTAAAAAGCTACAGAGCTGCTGGATATGGAGCATATTGTAAAGAATTAAACTACAAATTTGCGGAAAAACTGCCCTTGGTACTAAATGTTTCCACAATGACTCTCTCAATGACTCTCGTAGTAGTTTCTTGAACGTTTCTATTATTGCCAGTTTGTTTGTCATTCCATGAAATTAGTCAGGTCCACATGATTTTTGTAACATTGATGAGAATATTCTTTTTACGTTTCATTTAGGTTGTTTGTTCCTATGGTGTGCAGAGAACTTACTAACCATGTTAGTGATTGCTACTTTTGCATCACCAAAAAATTAAGAATTACAATGACACATTAATTTTCTCGTTCATCACTTCATTCTTATACTAAAAATTATTTTTAACATTTTAGTTCGGTTTACCATTTAAGCGGGCTTTTTAGTTATATAGTTAGTAACTATAATTTATTTTTAATTTTTTTAATTCGATCTGCTATAAAAGCCTGTTTTTTTAGTTTTTTAAACTATTTTTTTTGGAAAATTTTGTGTTCGAACTGGGCGAACTCTTCTTCCTTGAGTGTTGTAACCGTATCTCAGGCTCTTTCTCTCCTGAGTATGGCTCAGGCTCTTAGAATCTCTTAGACTCCTGAGAATACAAATTATTGTATTGTCATCGGTTGATAAATGTGCAAAATGACGTTTTAAAGTGCATGAAAAGGATTTTAGATAGATACAGGTGAAGCTGATAAAAGCATGTTAAAAAAAATCATATTGATATTTTACAATATTTTGTTTTTATTCCAAATTAAAAATATATAGCTGTTAATTAACAACCCTTTATATACCAAAAACCTAGATATACAAATATTTTCTAACAAATTTGTATAAGTTTTTGAAGAGGTGCTGAGATGAAAAAACCTAATCAAATTAATTTGATATGAAACGGCGAAGATTAATACGAATTAAGATGGCTCTCCTTAAAATTAACGTCGACAAGCTTTTTTCTTTATCGTTCTTCTCCGTCACTCGCGTTAAATTGGTGGCCCCATAATGCAAATGCCTTAATTTGATATCCGTCTGGCGTAAGCTTTCGTCTTTTGTATATTAATTGGATATTAACGTGTAATGTTTTAGGAACTGGGGGGCCAGCTCTGGGGACCTCTTCCGACGCTCTCCTCGGGAGTTATCTTGCCTTCGTTTATTTTTTTCAACGCCGAGGCCGTTTTGGATAAATTGGAGGACAATTTATCAGCACGGTTTTTCTGACCGCAAGAATTTTCCTGAAAGACATTTTTTTCTTTATTAAAGAGTTTTCCGGTAAGAGTGTCAAAACTTTCAATGGCAATAGCAGCAACATTCTTTGAAATGTAAACGTCATGCATAAACTGATGTGTTCTGCATATTGTATCAATTCAACATGGCTAAATAGAAAATTCAACAGAGCGTGGAACGACAACAGAAATTGGAAGTTGAAGGTCATTCCCAATTTAAGCAAAAAAAAACTTTTCTGACAAAGCGCCCTTCTGTTAGCTTGTCGGAGGGCGAAAAACTGACTGAATATTAAAAAAAAAAAAAAAAATTTATAATTTAACAATATTTTATTTTTTCCAGAATTATTCAGAAGTTAAACCACTCCGACTCTGGAAAAAGCCTTTGAAAAAAGTAGGAATATTTTTATTGAGATTTATTGGGGCATATTAACATTTTGCCGTAACGCAACGAAATATCTTGAATCGGATTCTTGTTACCTTTAAGGCTATGTACAGGATGAGTCCAGCAACCCTCTTAAAGTTGCTTAGTTTAGTGGCTCCTGTACTAAAAAGAGTAGATACCAGATTTAGGAGGTGCATTGGTGTAGAAGAACCACTTTTAATAACGCTAAGGTAGGTTATAAAATGTTTATGTGATATATTTTCTATAAAATATTTCACATAAACATTTAACTAATAATTATTACTTACATTTTCTTGCCTGCTAAAATTTTGATACAATTCTACTAAATCGATTCTTTGGTCAGATTGAGGTGGAGAATACCCCACATCAGATCAAGCAGAATATCGTCCAGATACAGGAGTAGGAGGATTTGACATGTGTGATGAGTTTGAAGACGATGTATCGTCTAACAATGAATCTAAGACCTCCAAAATTCACTTCCGAATCTTATTTTTGCATCTTATAGTAGCTTAGTTTTTGTGCATATAGCAAACACAAAAGAAACATTTTTCGAGAATTTTCTTGTTTGAGTTCATTGGTTCTTTTTTCGAAATATTTAATAAAAACCTCATCAGCAGCGTTCGTTTGTTTAGGTCGTTTTTGTTGTTTTTTTTGTATTTCAAGTGCTTTTCCTTGCTCGCTTGAATTAGTTGATTCTTCTATCTTCATTTGTAATTTGCTCACTGAACTCATATTCTAGTTCGCTAGCTAATAGACTTTCCTTAAGTGACTGAATGGCACTAAGAATTGTAGATAATTCATTAAATAGTATTTTTTCTGCCTTCTGAAACCACCGGACTTTTTCAGTTTTCTGGACAACACGGTGAGGATATTTCATCACTTTTCCTTAGAATTGGCAGCTTGTAATGTTTCAGCATTTAATTTAGAGTTGATATTTTTAATTGTTATTAAAGTTGAATTGTAAAAATGATTCGCTAAAGTAATGTTATGATGTTTAATCGCAATCTGGCAACACGACAGCCGAAATGTTGATCATGTGCTTATTGACGTGCAACGGTTTTAATTTTGTACGAGCTCTATACAAATTTTCAGCAATTTTTAGCAAATATATCCAGCAATATAATAACCAACTTCCTTAATTACAGTGCACGCTAAAATATTTCCTATTTATATCCATCCTCGCTGTTTTTCTGTCTTAAACAAAAACTAACATTAAAACGACAAAAACCGCAAAATTACGACGCATCTTCTACGCTTTTCCGTAAACAATGTCCATCAAAATACAGTTCTCTACGAAGATAGAGAGACATATTCCCAGTGTCCTCTCGCAGGGCAAAAACCCCAATTATTATCCGCTTATGACCCGACCATTAATATTGTCCCCGTCCACCACAGTGACGACTAAATAAAAAACTTAATTTTAATATATAATGTGGCATATTTTTTAAGGGACTAATGATAAATTACTTGATAGTATACAGGGTGGTGCACATCATTTTTTTAAACATTGTAAAATTATTATTATATTATTATATGGCCAAAAATCGCCATTTTTCTGTATCGAAAAATTACGAAAATTTTTCGTAATTAAAAGCCTTATTAGGCAGTGATAACTTGAGAAGTAGTTCTCAGGGGGTATCAAAATGATTTTTTTTCGGCACCGCTATTGTAATAAAATATTTTACAAATGTTTATAGTTTTATTATAATATTCCTATTTAAACAACATTAAGAAGAAAAAGTTTGAAAATGTCCATAAATCGGCAGGTTTCACGACTATATGTATGGAAAAAATACGAAAATTTTTTCGAAGAAGCGTTATTTCTGAAATTTTTTTCATAGCTTAGATTAGCTTGAAACAATTATATATTATGGTTAATAAGCTGCAAAAAACGAAAAATTCAGTCATTTTTTCTTAGAATGAAATGGAACCAAGTTACAGTGGTGAAATAGGAGAAGCGTTAATTTTGGGAAGTCTTATTTGGCACTGATAACTTGAGAACTAAACAAGGATAGATACACAAGGATAGATAACAAGGATAGACACTGATAACTTGAGAACTAAACATTCTACAAGTTTGAAAATGTCCAAAAATCACCAGTTTTCACCACTTCATGAACGGAAAAATGACGAAAATTTTTATAGGTTATAAATTATTACATATTTATTACTTTATTTTTTAATTACTTATATTTTTAATTGCTTGAAACAATTATATATTATAGTTAATAAGCGGAAATAAACGAAAAACCCACTCGTTTTTACATTGGATAAAATGGAATTATGTTAGCGGTAAAATCGAAGAAGCGATATTTCTGGAAAGTTTTATTTAGCACTGATAACTTGAGAACTAAACAAGGTATCAAAATGATTTCTTCGGCACTCGATTTGTTGTAAAATATTCTACAAATGTTGATATTTTTATTACTGTATCTCTAGTTTTACTATACAGTTTTCACGACTATATATATAAAAAAATTTCAACAATTTTCCAAAACTTAGATTAGCTTGAAACAGTTATATATTATGGTTAATAAGCTGTAAAAAAAACATTTATTTTTACGTAGGATAAAATTGAATGAAGTTATAGCGGTGAAATCGAAGAAGCGTAATTTTTGGAAAATTTTATTTGCCATTGATGACTTGAGAACTAAACAATATATCGCAATGATCTATTCGACAATCGATTTGTAATAAAATATTCTATAAATGTTGACATTTTCATTACAATATCTCTATTTGAACTGAATTGAAAAAAGAAAGTTTGAAAATGGCTAAAAATCGCAAATTTTCAGGACTATATGTATGGAAAAATTGAGAATATTGTTCATAACATAGATTAGATTGAAACAGTTATATATTATGGTTAATAAGCTGCAAAAAACGAAAAACTCAGTCATTTTTTCTTAGAATGAAATGGACCAAGTTACAGTGGTGAAATAGGAGAAGCGTTAATTTTGGGAAGTCTTATTTGGCACTGA
Source organism: Cosmopolites sordidus (assembly GCA_031761425.1). Lineage (NCBI taxonomy): Eukaryota > Metazoa > Arthropoda > Insecta > Coleoptera > Curculionidae > Cosmopolites > Cosmopolites sordidus. The sequence continues at coordinate 211,495 of JARFXV010000501.1, forward strand.
TAACTTGAGAACTAAACAAGGTATCAAAATGATCATTTCGGCAATCGATTTGCAATAAAATATTCTACAAGTTTGAAAATGTCCAAAAATCACCAGTTTTCACCACTTCATGAACGGAAAAATGACGAAAATTTTTATAGGTTATAAATTATTACATATTTATTACTTTATTTTTTAATTACTTATATTTTTATTTGCTTGAAACAATTATATATTATAGTTAATAAGCGGAAATAAACGAAAAACCCACTCGTTTTTACATTGGATAAAATGGAATTATGTTAGCGGTAAAATCGAAGAAGCGATATTTCTGGAAAGTTTTATTTAGCACTGATAACTTGAGAACTAAACAAGGTATCAAAATGATTTCTTCGGCACTCGATTTGTTGTAAAATATTCTACAAATGTTGATATTTTTATTACTGTATCTCTAGTTTTACTATACAGTTTTCACGACTATATATATAAAAAAATTTCAACAATTTTCCAAAACTTAGATTAGCTTGAAACAGTTATATATTATGGTTAATAAGCTGTAAAAAAATCATTTATTTTTACGTAGGATAAAATTGAATGAAGTTATAGCGGTGAAATCGAAGAAGCGTAATTTTTGGAAAATCTTATTTGCCATTGATGACTTGAGAACTAAACAATATATCGCAATGATCTATTCGACAATCGATTTGTAATAAAATATTCTATAAATGTTGACATTTTCATTACAATATCTCTATTTGAACTGAATTAAAAAAGAAAGTTTGAAAATGGCTAAAAATCGCTAATTTTCAGGACTATATGTATGGAAAAATTGAGAATATTGTTCATAACATAGATTAGATTGAAACAGTTATATATTGTGGTTAATAAGCTGCAAAAAACGAAAAACTCAGTCATTTTTTCTTAGAATGAAATGGAACCAAGTTACAGTGGTGAAATAGGAGAAGCGTTAATTTTGGGAAGTCTTATTTGGAACTGATAACTTGAGAACTAAACAAGGTATCAAAATGATCTTTTCGGCAATCGATTTGCAATAAAATATTCTACAAGTTTGAAAATGTCCAAAAATCACCAGTTTTCACCACTTCATGAACGGAAAAATGACGAAAATTTTTATAGGTTATAAATTATTACATATGTATTACTTTATTTTTTAATTACTTATATTTTTATTTGCTTGAAACAATTATATATTATAGTTAATAAGCGGAAATAAACGAAAAACCCACTCGTTTTTACATTGGATAAAATGAAATTATGGTAGCGGTAAAATCGAAGAAGCGATATTTCTGGAAAGTTTTATTTAGCACTGATAACTTGAGAACTAAACAAGGTATCAAAATGATTTCTTCGGAACTCGATTTGTTGTAAAATATTCTACAAATGTTGATATTTTTATTACTGTATCTCTAGTTTTACTATACAGTTTTCACGACTATATATATAAAAAAATTTCAACAATTTTCCAAAACTTAGATGAGCTTGAAACAGTTATATATTATGGTTAATAAGCTGTAAAAAAATCATTTATTTTTACGTAGGATAAAATTGAATGAAGTTATAGCGGTGAAATCGAAGAAGCGTAATTTTTGGAAAATCTTATTTGCCATTGATGACTTGAGAACTAAACAATATATCGCAATGATCTATTCGACAATCGATATGTAATAAAATATTCTATAAATGTTGACATTTTCAATACAATATCTCCATTTGAACTGAATTGAAAAAAGAAAGTTTGAAAATGGCTAAAAATCGCAAATTTTCAGGACTATATGTATGGAAAAATTGAGAATATTGTTCATAACATAGATTAGATTGAAACAGTTATATATTGTGGTTAATAAGCTGCAAAAAACGAAAAACTCAGTCATTTTTTCTTAGAATGAAATGGGCCAAGTTACAGTGGTGAAATAGGAGAAGCGTTAATTTTGGGAAGTCTTATTTGGCACTGATAACTTGAGAACTAAACAAGGTATCAAAATGATCTTTTCGGCAATCGATTTGCAATAAAATATTCTACAAGTTTAAAAATGTCCAAAAATCACCAGTTTTCACCACTTCATGAACGGAAAAATGACGAAAATTTTTATAGGTTATAAATTATTACATATTTATTACTTTATTTTTTAATTACTTATATTTTTATTTGCTTGAAACAATTATATATTATAGTTAATAAGCGGAAATAAACGAAAAACCCACTCGTTTTTACATTGGATAAAATGGAATTATGGTCGCGGTAAAATCGAAGAAGCGATATTTCTGGAAAGTTTTATTTAGCACTGATAACTTGAGAACTAAACAAGGTATCAAAATGATTTCTTCGGAACTCGATTTGTTGTAAAATATTCTACAAATGTTGATATTTTTATTACTGTATCTCTAGTTTTACTATACAGTTTTCACGACTATATATATAAAAAAATTTCAACAATTTTCCAAAACTTAGATTAGCTTGAAACAGTTATATATTATGGTTAATAAGCTGTAAAAAATTAAAAAACACACTCATTTTTACGTAGAATACAATGGAACGTTGTACAATGGAAGTTATAGCGAAAAACCCTGTAATTTTTACCTAGAATGAAATAGAACCAAGTTATAGCGGTGAAATCGAAGAAGCGTTATTTTTAGGCAGTCTTATTTAACATTGATAAATTGAGAACTAGACAATGTATCCAAATGATATATTCGACAATCGATCTGTAATAAAATATTCTACAAGTTTTGACATTTTCATTACAGTAACAAATATCCCTGTGTAATCCAAACTGAACAGGAACTAAGAGAAAACAGAAATTCAAGAAAATTAAAGTAGATGTGAATCTTCATTGTCAGGTTTTTGGGATCTATTGTTTTGGTTTTAACTGGAAAAATCCCTAATCATAAAATATCCTCCATAAATCTCTATTCATAAAAAATCAAATATTTCATATTATCCAACCTATTTTAACAAGGATCCTTTCGCAATGACACAAGTAATTATTACAACGCTTATCGTTGCAGAGGCTTACAGATATTCCCGCATCAATACCAGGCAAATTGCTTAATACTACATGTACTCACGTGATACATTCGTCAGCGACCGCAACTCTGACCGCCGAGCCAGCCAGCAAACCGACCAGCAACACGACGAACTTCTGCATCGCGGCGACGACCAATTCACTGGGTATTCATGGCACGTGGCTGAAACTAAAAGAAATTGGGTTAATAAAGAATTTTCTGCGGCGGAATACTACGAGACCTGCGGCTCGGTTCGGAGCGTGGCCGAAATGTTGAACATATTCGGACCGCGTCTGAAATAATTATGAAGTTGGAAAAGGGCCAGGATGCAATTTTATTTGGGAAATATTTTTTTTGTGTTCTGTTTCTTACGGATTTTAAACTAATCCTGCGTGAATTTTAAGAATAAAAGGCTAGGGCACTTGGCGTAAGCTTGTAGATAGTCTTAATTTAATTATGTATCTAACGTGACTAGTAATTTATTAAAACTTAGGAACTTTTATTTTTTTATGTTGGATTATTTAAAGATGATATCATTTATTGTCATAAATATAACTAAAATTTTCCTTAGATCTCAGATCAAGATTTTTATTGGCTTTATTTATGTTCCTTGGGTAAAAAAAATATTTTAAAAACATCTCTTAAACCAATGGCGGCTCGTGGCGTTGGGGCGCAGCCCCTCCAGCATTTATAACACTAAACAATTTTTCATAGCAAAACACCATATTTTATATCCGTTCAGTTTCTTTCCTTTAACTCATTTTAAGATATTAAAAATTAAAATCTTCACAGAAAAACTTCTGTCGGCCAAATAATGTGGATACAATTTTTATCATCTCGCCATAATTTTTACATCGTTGACGTTTACCTCCAGCGTCCGTACGGCACGTCATCTTATCTCGTCGTAGGCGTTATATGTGTTGTTGGTTGCCAGAATTCGAGGGTTTAACTGCTTTCTAAAACATGCTATTTGGACGTAGATTCCCTGCGACTGAGCGTATCGGTATTTAGTTTTAACCGCTGATTTGACTGATACAAAGCGTTTGATATGTCTTGCGTCGCGTATTTCGTTAGCCTCGCGAATACTTGTTTTGATTTGAAATTTGCTACGTGTGTACACAATGAGTAGTTCTTTTTAAATAAAAATAATCAACTTTGAATTGCAAACATGAAGGTGTCTGATTTAAAACAGTTAATAATGACTAATTTGAGTTTGGAGGAGAAAGTTGAATTAAAAACTAACGGTCGTTCCACGCCCGTGTTGAATTTGAGTCAAGTTCAAAAAGAATTTAAAAATAGGGCAAGTTTTACGCGAAAATTTGACAGTAAAGTATATGTAAAAGTTTTCCGACGATAGAAAAAGAAGATTTGAAGACCAAATTGGAAATGTTGGAAAAGGCCCGAGATTTGTCGAAATGAAGACATTAAAGGCTGTTTAAATACACTACATTTTATTTTGAAGATAGTACTGGATACAGCTTTTAAAGAAACCACTAAGGTATCAATGCCTTAGTGATCAATAGCAATGCAAAAATTCAATAGCATGAAATGTAAAAAAGGAGGAAGAGGAAAGCAAAACATTTTCAGAGGCACTATTTTCTTCTATGCCCTCCCATTTTAAAAACCCACGAACCGCCACTGTCATAAACACATTTGTTTATTAAAAAAAAATTTAGTTGTTTTGCATTTCATCAAAAATATTTTGACGCTTCTCTTTTTCTTTTTTTTCCTTCCATGGCATCTGCTTCGATGGAGTTATTTGAACATTTTTTACCTTAGGTTCAGAATACTGTATAGCTCATTCGAGGAAATAATGGTGCACGTCATCAATCTAGAGTAATCTATAGCCAATTTAAATCTATAAGAAAAAATCATTTAAAGTTTGAAACACTCTTTTCTTCTCTCTCTAATCCTATTAGAATAGAATAAAAAACGGTGAGCCCGTGGATCACATTCTGTGAAGTCGCTGTTAAGATAACATATAAGTTAGTGGTTCTGGACAGTGTTGCCGGCCTAACAGAACGTTAGAATTTGTGAACGTTTTGAATTATTTTTACTGTATTTTTTGCTAGTTTTTGTTTTTGTGAGTTTTGTAGTAAAAGATCTGCGATTATAATTGTAAAAAAAAGTTGGTATAAGAAACTTGTCTCTTCACTTATCAGTTATTTTGAAAACGCTGTTAGAGAGGTATGTATTAATAACTTAGTAGGTCTCATGGGTAATTGCAGTTTCTTTTAGCGAGTTTCAGCTGCACTAAATGTTAGTATTACAGCTACAGTTAGTGCAATTTCGAAAAAGTTGAAAAATAGCGAAATGTTAAAATCACCGAAAAAAAAGCGTCTACATCCAAAACTAGTAACTAATCTAGATCATCTTAATGTGGGCTCAATTCACAATCAAATCTATGAAAGGTATGACAAAAGTGAGTACATTTGCATGGTAATATTGTATTTTTATGAAATTTCATTCAACTATTTCAGAACAAACAGTAAAACTTGAAAGTATTCATGAAAAACTTAAGAACATGCAGCTCTTTGATGGCTGTAAAACTTCACTTCATACACTTCTAAAAGAAATTGATTTCAAATGGAGTAATTACCATCCATTAAACTTTGTGTGAACTAAACGAAAAGCCGTTATGTTCACAAGCCGATTGAAACTTAAAAAAACTTTTCGGGTTACTTTTTCATTTACAGTTTTATCGATCATACAAAAGTCAAAGTCTGGGTATTTTGGTGTTGATGTGGCAACATTGGAATGTGAGTGTGTCATAGATTTTGATGACGTATAACCAGTTTTTCCCTGGACGAGCTATAAGTTTGCATTGCCAACTCCAAATTGACAAATACAAATGTATTAATAATTATATCAGACATCGTTTCTCAGCCTTTTTAGTGTCGTTGACAAAGCCGTAACAAATTGCTTCATGAGACCTAGTTTTATATGCAAAGGCGGAAATACAATGATTTTTCTGTCGACAAGTGGCTGATTTAAAATGTTTGGATCACCAGGTCTTAGGTCAGACCTTGACGGCCAGTTCGATTGCACCCAATGCTTCTCACGAGCTCTGCTGTCCCACATGCACAAAAAACAGGGATACTTGGTATACCCGCGTTGCTGGCCAAGAAGGAAACAGGCCATTTTAAGGTCGACACAGATGATCCACTGGTGCATGTTATATTGCAACAAGTCAATGACTTTCTTTATGTCGCCATATTCTTCACGCAAAGAAACTGAATGACCTATTGGGACTGAACCATATATAAATTTCCATTATGAAGGACAACACACTTCAAGCTACGCTTTGAGCTTTCTATAAACAATCGCTATTCAGTTGCGTTATAGTTAGAAATGGCCAATTCTCTCATTAAACCTTCTATGTTCTGGCAATATACAAATCCGTCATTATTTCTGAAGTACTGCCTAAATTCACTTTCTCTGGATCGATAGTAAGTGACTTTAGCTCCTTTGTCAAGCAAATTTTTTTCGTGCAGTCTTGATGTTAATAATTCCGATGCTTTTTTGTATAGTCCCAAATCTCATGCTAAATCGATTAATTCATATTGATTAAATCCTTTACGAACTGAATCATTGGAAATTTTGAATTCTTCGTCGGCGGAGTCACTTCGATCTTCACTTGATCCATATTCTTACATTTCTAAAGAAGGTAATTCTTGAAAAACTGGCACTGGAATTTCAGCTGAATGAGGCACAGGGCGTATAGCTGACGGTAAACTAGGGTACTCAATTTTATGTTTGTTTTTCTTGTTGAATCCTGATGTTTTCACTATGCAAAAGCAGTGTAGTAAAAAACTTAAGTGATCTTTGGGCTCTCGCCAAACCATTGGTATACCAAAGGAAAGTTTATTACGTGTTCTCTTCGTCCACATTCGTAAACTCTCTACACACTGCTTGCACACTTTATGAGGGGCCCATGATTTATCTTGGTCACCTTTTTTCACTTTAAAATAAGCAATAAGTGTGTGGGGCATAAGCTTTTACCCCACCTGCCGTACTCACCAGATTTGGCCCCTTCCGACTATCACTTGTTTTCATCCTTGTCTCACCCGCTCTACATGAAACAATTCAACAATTACGGACATGTCGATCAAACAACCTCAAAAGATATACGGTTTACCGTATATCTTTTGAGGTTGTTTACCGTAATTACCATCCATTAAACTTTGTGTGAATTAAATGAAAAGCCGTTATGTTCACAAGCAGAAGTTTCGAAAAAGATTTTTGATTCAAACTTAAAAAAAAAAAACTTTTCGTGTTACTTTTTCATTTACAGTTTCATCGATCATGCAAAAACCAAAGTCTGGGTATTTTGGTGTTGATGTGGCAACATTGTAAAGTGAGTGTCAGATTTTGAAGATGTTCAACCAGTTTTTCCCTGGATGAGCTATAAGTTTGCATTGCCAACTCCAAATTGACAAATACAAATGTATTAATAATTATATCACATCATTTCTCAACCTTTTTAGTGTCGCGATCCACTAAATAGCCAAAAAGTTCTCTCTCACTACAATATGCTAATTTGACATTTTGATTTGTTTATTAAAGTTTTACATCGGCCAGTTAAAACGGCGACCATTCGTTTATTTTTCAGTATAGTGATTTATGAAGAGTCGTTTATACATTTCTACAAGCGTGTTCACACGCTTACAAATCGTGAAAAAACGAATCATCTGTTTGTCTTTGAATTAAATGACGAATGAATCGTCAATAACGGATGTATCTTGAATGGGCTGTTACACTTATACCGAAATACCAAACTTGTGTGACCCCTTGTTCTTATATAATACTTTTACCAGTTCGAACCTGTGCCCTGCACTTACACGCCCTTGTTAATTACGTTTTTCCGAAAATATATACTATGATTTCTTCTCTTACTCGGTGTTAAAGAAATTATCAACACTGTCGTAATAAAATAAATTAATAATATTAAATAAAAAGGGGAAATTTGTGACAAAATGAAATACACCGTCTACATCTGGAGAAACAGTAAAGAAAAAGACCAGATTGTGCAATGAAGCATATCTAAAATATGGATTCATTGGCTTGGATAATAAGCCACAGTGTGTTGTTTGTTATCAAGTTCTGAACATGAAGCCTTCAAAATTAGTCCGGCATCTGGAAACAAAACACCCGTCTTTACAAAATTGAAAGAATTTCTTTCGTCTTAGAATTTTTCGGGCGTAAATCATTCGTCTTGAAAAATCAACAAATCAAGCCGTAATGAAACCGCTGAACTTCAAGCATTCTATTTAGTAGCATTAAGAGTGGCCAGGGAGTCTAAGCCTCAAACGAGTGCGGAAAGGCTCATTTTATCCGCTGCCATTGTTTTGGTCAATGTGATGATAAGTCCGGAAGAAGCAAAAATGTCGAAAACTATACCGCTTTCAAATGAAACAATATCAAGATGTTCACGATCAAATAATTGAAAAGGTTAAATGAAGTAAATTTTTTACTATTCAGTTCGACGAGTCAACAACAGTCAAGAGACGTGTCGAACTTGGCGCACTGCTCCCTTTACAGAAATGCGCTTGCTACAAAAAAAAGATGCCAGATAATTTCCAAAATGTTCTGTCAGAAGCCGTAAAAATTGTTAATTTTATTAAAAACCGATCATTGCAGACTATGATTGATTTTGCTTCCACATTGTTGCTTTCCACATAGTGTGAAGAAATGGGTGGCAAATACGACTCAATGCTTTTCCATACCTGAGTATGTCAGGTTGTTGTCGCGAGGAAAAGTCCTAACCAGGCTTTTTGAATAAAAATAGCCCACTTTCACGGTTTTTACAAAAATGGAAATACTTTATTACTGCTGACTTACTTCAGTCATATAGTTTCAAATTTGAATGACATGAATACGAGTTTACAAGGCCGTAAAAAATATTTTTACTAATTACAAACAAAGTCAATACCTTGATCAAGAAGCTCGGTATTTGGAAAACGCAAATTTGATGCTTCACTTTAATTTCGGCTTATATATTACCAAAAATATGGATTTAAAAATATCTGTTATTAATCGCGTATTGGAGAATATAAAAATGTATTTATGCGAATTGAAAATTCAGTTACTGGGATATTTTCCAGATAGCAACGATGATTTGTCGAAAAGGTGGATTCTCAATCTGTTTGATGAAAATGTTGTTGCAGCTGCTAAATTAGCTATTCAAATTCACAACAAAATTATTGAAATATCAACAGACAACTCTACAACTAGAATTTTTAACTTAAGCTTTAGATAAGTTTTGGCCTCTACGACGATGTGCATACGGTAGCTCAGTAACGGAAGCTTTGAAAACATTGATTCCCTTCGCTACTTCTTACTTATGCGAAAGAAGCTTCTCGTCTATGGTGGCTTTAAAAACTATATATAGGAATCGTCTATTATCACTGCTATAATCTGCATATGTGTATTTACAATGATAATCCACGTACAAAAAAACTTTTAAGTGAAAAATAAAATCAACCGTCGCATTATTTTTTTATTTCAAACATCTTTGGTTCTTACTTTATTTAAGTTTATTTTATTATGTTGTTAATACTTTAATAAAAGGATGTTTCGTATAAGAATATATTTTAATACATTGCGACCCCCCATATTTCCGAACGCGACCTGCTCCAGGTTGAAGGTGGGGGGGGGTCTATGATATAAGAGTATAAATAAATCATGATCAAAAACCAATGTCATTTAATTATACTTACACTCATACCATTAACACCAGCCAATAAGAAAACTAATTTATCTACAAACATATCAAGAACAATCAAAACCAAATCCATTCTTCAAAAGTTGTATTCCATGTTTGTTGAAACATTACAAAATAAAATATTAAAAAGGTTTTTCTATATTTTTATACCTGTTCTGAATCAACGTTTAATATTATAATTTATTTACAACCACAACTGCAAATCATTGAACTATTTCAATGGTAAAAATATATATATTTTTATTTCAGACATTTAAATAAACCAAAACAATTTCTAAACAGTTTTCCATTTTTCATCCTCTGAATGTAAATTTTGTTCGAATAACCTTTTGCCTATCGTAAATAGTGCCGTACTGTATCGATAAAAATACCCAAATAGAAATATAAAGCACATCGCATCCATGAAAAAAGTCAAACTGGATTAAATGGTAGATTGTTTTTTTTATTGATTGTTCGTGAAATAATAAACTAAATATCTGTTAAAAGTGTTTTGATTTTAATTAAAAATTGTTTGAGGGTTTTAGCATTAGAGGCGCATCGACAATTAAGGCGATACGTTGGTTTTGTGTTCATCGAGAAGCCTACCGACTGGCGGAGTGAGCAAAGTAGAATATCTTTGAGATACATCCGGTCTTACCCAGAATGGGCGTGACTGAAGAGAAATTCCTAGTCGTATTTTACACTCTTGCCTGTTAAAATATCGTACGCAACATGGTCTCTCCTCGAATGTGACGACAGGGGTTGTTAACAGTTTATTAATGTTGCAGCTAATCTGTCAACGATATATCTTAAACTGCACTATACTTCAAAAAAGTTTAAATTTATAGACCTATATCATCAATCAAGTAGACAGAACTCTGATTTCTTTTGTTTAAACAAAGCCCGCAAGATTGAGCACCTCTCGCAAATTAGAGACCGAAATATTCCAGTAGCACGCCAACCCATAGGTGCCGTTACCGTATAAGGTTCACCTACTTCTGACTCGATTAGTTCGAGGGAAAAACGTCCAAAATTAACTGATGGATTCTTAAAGAACGAAACTGAACACTTTTCTCTCAAAAATAGAACGAGACATGGTTCGTCTAATCGTTTTACTTGTATTTAATAATACAGTTAATTATTTTGGATATTTAGTTTCACCAACAATACTATTAGGTACTTGAAGGAACCGGAAGGGACTACTATGAGATACTTGAAGGAAATTAATTTTAATATATTATATATCTGTCCCTTTGTGGAACAGACCTTGACGTGATAAAGGGATTTGAGTAGGGCAATAAATCTTTGAACCATGCCGTCTAGAGTCTATGTTCCTGGGTGGGTCACCCCTGGCAGATAGGTCAAGGCAGAGGCCTCAGACTAATATTATCTAATATCTGCCAACCCGCATTGGACCAGCGTGGCAGATTACGGTCCATACCTTCAACATGGTATTTCAATATGTTTCAATATGACAGTACAACCTCAAACATGGCCCTCATTCCCCGGAGGCCAAGGGGCAACTACCTACGACAGCGAGAAGACCTGCCCCAAGGCAGAGGGTGCTAAGAATCACCAGGTTAGATCTAAATATACGGACTATGAAAACGGAGGCTCGATTGCAAGAACTGTTAATCGAACTTGACAACATACATTCGGATATAATTGGGCTCTGTGAAACACGAAGAAAGAGCGAAGAGTTAATTAAACTGGAACCAACTGGACACGTACTCTACACCCGAGGTACGGAGAATGGAAGATGTGAGGAAATTGTATTCCTCGTCAATCGAAAGCTGAAGGACAGTGTAGTAAAATTTGAAAGTACATCTGACCGACTAACCCAATGCGTCATTCAGCTGAATAAAAATTTTAGGCTTCAAATCGTCCAAGCTTATGCACCAACTATAAGCCATAGGGATGAGGAAATTGAGGAATTATATGATGATGTGGCCCAGCTTTTATACAAGAAGAAATGTAGGTACAAAATCTTGATGGGTGATTTTAATGCCAGAATTGGAACAACAAGAACTGGTGGAAATGCAACTGGTCCATATGAAATTGGTGAGCGAGACAATAGAAGTGACAGATTGGCTGATTGGCTTATGAATTTGTTCTATAAGAAAAATATCAACAGAAAACGGACATGGACTCACAAGTAAAATTGATTACATTATGACCAACGATAAAATAATATTTTGCAATTGTACTGTCCTAAACAATTTTAATATTGGAAGAGACCACCGAATGGTACGAGCAAAAGTTAGGATTAACTGGCGAAGAGAGCGCGAAAGAATGATAAGGTCAAAGAAGGGCAAAGTGGATTCTGGGAAACTGCTGGAGAGAGGCCGCGATTTTGAGATTGCTTTATCAAACCGTTTTACTGTGTTACAAGGTCCGGAGGAGATGGAAATATCAGTTCAATACGAATAAATCACAAACAATGTGCTTCAAACGGTTGCTTCAATAGCACCACAAGAAAAATGTCTCAAACAAACAAAATTCTCCAAAGAGACCATTGATTTAATGAAGAAATGATGAACAATAAAAAAATGCGGGCAGTCCTTTTAACAGGGTCGAGTTCGCTGAGCTCTCCAAAACTATAAGAAAACCTATCAGAGAGGACACGCGCCGATTCAACATGCAGCTAGTGTAAAAAACCCTGGGAGAAAACAAAGGAATTAACAAGGCTAAACGGAAGCTGAAAAAGAAAGGAACGCAAATGTAAGCCTTAATGGAGAAAATGTTATTCCCAGTTATATGAAAATCAGAACCAATCAAAGACAACAATATCCATGAAAGAACAAATGCCAGATATCCTAGTGGAGGAAGTAACAAATGTTATAGAATCGATAAAATACAGCAAGGCTCCAGGAAAGGAAAGTGTAACTGTTGAAATGGTATAAGCAGATGGTCGGATGTTATATACAACATTGGCAAAGTTATACTCAGGATGCCTCAAAGCACAAAAAGTACCTGACTTATGGAAAAATGCAAAATTGATCCTTTTACATAAAAAAGGAGCACAGGAAGATTTAAAGAACTACCCTCTAAGCCTCCTATCGGTAATCTACAAAGTTTTCACTAAGATAATATCTAAAAGAATATTAAGAAAATTGAATGACGTACAACCAGGAGAACAAGCAGGATTCAGAAGTGGATTCACTACAATGGATCACATTCTGGTTGTACAATAGGCCATAGACAGGCACAACGTATACCCCATGCCACTGTGCTTGGCTTTTATCGACTACGAAAAAAAAATTGACTCGATCTTAAAGCATGCCATAATGGATGCACTGCTTAGCCAAGGGGTAGATAAAGCATATGCAAATCTATTAAGATCAATATATGATGGAGCTACAGCCACAATTCACCTTGATGTTCGTGAAATGGGAATTAATATAGAAAGAAGTGTAAGGCAAGGTGACGCAATATCTCCTATTCTCGGCTTGCCTTGAAGAAGTATTTCGTAAACTGGATTGGGAACAGGATGGTGTAAAGATCAATGGTTCAAACGTAAACCATCTTAGATTTGCAGATGATATCGTTCTCCTTTCACAAGACCCAGAGGAGCTGCGAAGACGTATACAAGAACTGCAAACGGCTGGCGAACCATTTGACTAAAAAAAGCATAAAAAAGAGTCAGGTTATATTCAATAAATTTGTTGAGGACAAAAGAATTTCAGTTTTAGGAACGGATTTGGAGATTGTGGACCCCACTTTATATAACTTGGGCAGATCATTTCAACGGAGGAGGCTACCGCCCGGGAGGTGGAACGTCGTGTTAAATGTGGCTGGCAGGCTCAACATAGTGTTTAAGAACAGACTCCCACTTTGCTTGAAATGTCCGATCAGTGCGTCCTATTCATTATGACATACGGAAGTGAAATCTGGACAATCACATCGCAATCAACTCAAAAACTTCGGATAGCACAGAGGGGAATGGAAAGATGTATGCTCGGCATTACAAGACGAAACAGAAAGCCCTGCGCATGGATCAGGGAACAAACGAAAGTCTGTGACATCATTAGACGAGTGAAGCAATTGAAATGGAGATGGGCAGGCCATATAGCGAGGCGATGGGACGACAGATGGACCAAGGCAATCCTAGAGTGGATACCGCTTGATCGCAAACGTCCCCGGAGAAGACCGAAAGCTCGATGGACCGATGACATCATTACGACACCATCATCATCATTATGACATCATCATCATCAAGTATATAGGACCCGAGTGGCAGAGGAAAACCCAGGACCGTGAGAGTTGGAAGCATGTTGAAGAGGCCTTCATCCTGCAGTGGATCGACACAGGCTGATGATGATCCAGTCTGGCTGGTCATCTAGCAAAATATCCAATTTTTTTTCTTATATTAATTTCTAGGCCCCCTAAAAAAATTAATTTTCTGGATTTATTCTCATTTTATAACATTTAAAATTATCATTGAAAGTATGGTTTTCTAACATAATGAGAATTATTTTGCTGTTTAGTATAACTTCTTTTATGTTCGTTGAGCCTAGTATAGATAGGACCCGCACTTAATTAAATAAACTCCTGATTTATGCAGTTTATTTGTTTATTTTTTGTTATTTTTAATGAGGCGTCCTAGACTATTGTTTGTTTGAAAAGCAATATTTATATTATTTGTTTTGTATAAATATATTGACACTAATTTTTATGGTAACTTTTCCCGTATATGTAATTGTTTTGAACGCTACATTTTTGATATTATTGACCGGAAATGAATGGCTTTATTATAACTTTTTTTTATTAATTATTTTATTTATAATGTATGGGTCGTATCCGTTATTTACTGCGATCTGTTTGACACTAAACTTGAAGAGATAATACCACTAAACATCAAATTACTTTTTTTGAACTGCTCGAGGCACGTTTCACAGATCATGTTAGCATCATTAGGAGATAATTTAATCTGATCATCAATGTATGGAATTAATGTTCGAATTGTAGCCACCCTGTATGGTTAATAATGTAGCCACCCTGTATGGTTAATAATGTAGCCACCCTGTATGGTTAATAACATCAATGTGATGATTCAGCAAGAGGCCGGGCTAAACATTTTATGTAATTTTCTACGTGGTGTTAAGTGAATTGTAATTTATTTATTTTTTTTTTTGGTTTCAGGATCCATACTTGTGATCTCATAACCACAACAAAGAGAGATCTAAGATGTTCAAGTTTGCACGGGCGCGAACATTGACTCAGACCACTACCTAATACGAATCAAAGTCAAGTTCACCCAAAGGAGAATTCATCACAAGAAAGCACATATACAGAAATTCGACACAAAAAAGATCAAGGAATCCAACATAACAGAGGAATGGGAAAAGGAACAAGCAGATACATGGAAAAAATTCAAAAAAATTATACAAAAAGCACAGGAACTGATCCCATTGAAAAAGAACACAAAATACCCTTGGTGGGACTCGGAATGCGAAAGTCAACAGCTTTTTGACGTGACTAGAAAATAGACCGCAAAGGTTATCAGGCAAATTAAGAGGAAGTACATGAAGAAACAACTAGACTCTATAGAGGAGAATTTCCACAATTATAACACGAGAGACTTCTATAGGACTTTTGCAAAATAAATCCGTGGATACATACCACAAAATCTTTGTTTCAGAAAGCGGAATGGGAGATTAGCGCTAACCAATCAGGAGAATTGTCAAGAGCTGGCACACTATTCCTCGGATCTCCTCCATTACCCTGAACGCGACACAAGATTCCCCAAGGAAAATTGTATCCATACCCACTCAGAATCACCACTACCAACACAGAAAGAAATCCACAGACACATACGCAAACTAAATAATAACAAGTCATCCGGTGAAGATGTTATCACCGCGGAACTATTGAAAAACCTCGGACCAAATTCACTGCAAGAACTTACGCAAATTATTACAAATATTTGGCGCTCTCTCATGCAACGTTCCACATATGTATTTTGTGTCTGTACGTTCTTCTATCCTCAATTTCTGTCGGACCCATTTGTGCCTTTCCCATATCAGCTCTGACTTGTGGGATCCATGGTACTGTTGACTTGACTCCCTGTATGTACGTAAGAATTCTGTTGGTGAGTCTTGTCGGTGGGAGTCTACTGATATGTCCATAGAATTTCAGCCTTCTTTTTCTTATGTCCGCCGCTACGTTGGACATTCTCTCTGTTGTCTTTCTAGAATGTAGTCTGTATCCTTCCTCGGTCAGTTTTGGACCGAGAATTTTCCTCATAATTTTGCGTTCTTCCTTTAGTATGTTTTCTATGCCGCTTTTTGTATGGAGTGTAAGTGTCTCGCTGGTAAGTGTCTCGCTCGTATAGTACCTCTGGTTTGATTACTGTGTTGTAGTGTCTTATTTTTGCGTGTGTGGATAGGCATTTCTTATTGTAGATATTGTGTGTCTTGCCGTATGCCCTCTTCATCTTCTGCAATCGAATCTTCTGTGCTATATTCTCTCCTCCTGTGGGTTCGAGGATCTCACCCAGGTATTTGAAGTGAGTGACCCTATTTATATTGCCGTATTTGGTGTTCAAATTTTGGACATTTAATTTTGAGCAGAAGAATTCGGTTTTTTGAAAGAATATTTGTAGGCCAACTTTCTCTGCACATTCCTTGAGGACTTCGATCTGTTTGGTTACCCTTTTTCATTGTCTGCGAGTATGGCTAGGTCGTCCGCGAAGGCTAGGCATGATATTTCTATGTTGTTTTTGGTTCGTCCGAGTCGTATTGGTTTCCAGCGTCCTTGATTTTTTAGTTCCTTTTCCCATTCCCTTATGACTTTGTCCAGGACCAGGTTGAAGAGGAGTGGGGATAACCCATTTCCTTGGCGTACTCCGGTTTTAATCAGGCAGGGTTTGGAAATTTCTCCCATAAATTTCACTTTAGAGATTGTGTCGATCAGTGTCTGCTTGATCAATCGTAGTGTTTTGGGGTCGAGTCCTTGTTCTGCTAGGATGTTGAACAGAGATTTTCGGTCAACGCAGTCGTATGCTTTCTTGAAGCCAACGAACATGCAGATGATTGGGACGTTCCTAATAGCTTTGTATTTCAGTATTGTTTTTAAGTTAAAGATTTATTCAGTGCATGAGCGACCAGGGCGAAAGCCTGCCTGGTACTCGCCAATTTTGTGTTCTAGTTATTCCTGAGTGCTCTGGAGAAGGCATGCTGAGAAGGTTTTGTAAGTGACTTGTAGTAAGGAGATTTCTCTGTAGTTGTTCACATTTGTTCTGTCTCCTTTCTTATGCAGCGGGTGTATAAGAGCACATTTCCATTCATCTGGTAATTTTTCTGTTTGCCAGATGTTCGTGAGTTCCCGCAGTGAGTTTGGTCCGAGGTTTTTCAATAGTTCCGCGGTGATACCACCTTCATCGGATGTCCTGTTATTCTTCAGTTTTTGTATGTGCCTGTGAATCTCTTCCTGTGTTGGTGGTGGTGATTCTGAGTGGGTATAGACACAATTTTCCTTGAGGAATCTTGTGTCGCATTCAGGGCAATTGAGGAGATCAGAGAAATAGTGTGCCAGCTCCTGACAATTCTCCTGATTGTTTAGCGCTAATCTCCCATTCCGTTTTCTAAAGCAAATATTTTGTGATATGTACCCACGGATTTCTCTCGCGAAAATTTTTCTGGGATTCTCTGGGAAAAATGCAATTTCATGCATTATAGACGGTTTTCCAGACATAAATATTTAGAATGCGGCCCAGGCAGGCCTCTACGAGACACCTGAAGCTAGTTTCGGACAGTACTTGTCAAACGTACGCAACAGAACCCACAAAGTTTATAATCCTTGAAGCGGTCCCAAACACAAAAACGGCTCCAATGATACATTTTCTAGATAGTATAACAGAAATGTTTGGAGGACCTGGAAGACTTATACGCGACAGAGGTATTGTTATCACGAAAGTATTGGATAACGACCTCTAAACGCTCCAGGAAAGCTTATACGAGACTATGCTCGTCTGACAAAATAAAATAGTCGGTGGTGTCATCCGACAATGAATACTCTACGAATGAATGATTTTCTTCTGAAGGTTGCAATTTCTATAATTACTGAGTCTTAATTAGTCATTATATTTTATTTAAAGGTAACGTTTCACGGGGACGCGAAGAATCGTCAGATTAACCAACTGTAGCCGCCCTGTATGGTTAATAATGTAGCCACCCTGTATGGTTAATAATATCAATATGATAATTCAGCAAGAGACCGGGAATGTTGTTTTTTGGATAGGTCAGTTGACGTTATGGGTCGGCGAACCGATTTCCGAACTTAAACAAATAGCTCAGTGGATCACGGTTCACATCGAACGAGGCGGTAATCATCCAAACAGATGCGTATTTTGTGGACCTCCCGAAATCTTACTTTTAAGACGGCTTAAAAAAGTTGGTGAAACGCTTGGAAAAATCTATAGAACTAATTATGTTGAAAAATAAAAAATCTACTTAAAATAATTAGTTTTTCTATCTTTTTCTAAGGACTTATTGAACTATGTCGTACATCAGTTCCCAGATGATAAACCATAAAATCATTGTGTAAAACAGTTTCTCATTTTTCGTCCAGTATATTAAAATTCTATACAAATAACCTTTAATAATAAATCAAACCATGTAGTATCGAATGAAAAACTAAAACAGTAACAAAATGTGCATCGCACACACAAAAAATTCTCATTTCCCATAAAATATATTTTCTAACGATAAAATTGTTTGACTTTTTTGTGTTTTATTCGACAAGCTCTATAAAAAAAAACCTAATAAAATACGTATAACAAATGTTTCGAATTTATTTATTGCAGAAATAAATTAAAAGTTAATGTGAGTTGGATTAATATGTGAAAGGAGCGTTGAAAAATAACCAGTTTTTTTTTAAAACAATGTAGTCTGATATTTTTCAATAGTCCTTTCCATAGTTGAAAATTTTTTTTGGGCATTCTTCAACTTCCGCCCTATTTTTCCGGCACTTTATGCGTGCATAAGCTGTGAATATTATGTTTTTAATGTAATTAACAAAAAAACAATAATAATTATTAATTCACCATCAATAGTACAGTTTTAATCGTTAGATACTTGAAGTAAAATGTTAATACAAGCATTTTAATAACAATATATATTGTTATCAGTAAAAAAAGTAGCACAAAAACGTTGTTGTTATGGGATATGTCGCAGCGATACGTGTAGTAAATAATTTTCAGGGCATTTATATTAGTTTTCCAAGCCGTTGTCTTGAATATCGTCGAAAACTTATTAAATAAACGAAACAAAAACATATAAAAATATGTCCAAAGTGTACTAAATGTAATTTGTGGGTTAAATGTGGACGAGGTGATGGTCGATTTCCACTGATTGATCATATTAATAGAGATACGTATATTTGTTCACTTCATTTTGAAAGAGAAAGTGGTCTAACAACAAAACATCCTGACGCCAACAGTTCTGTAAAAAAAAACATGTATCAGGTACTTTTAGTCCATTTAAATGTTAATGTAACAGCTCATACTATAGATAGATAGATAGATAAAGATTTATTTGTCCCAATTAAATGTACATTTATAACTGCCATGTTGGCACGGGACATTGTGAACATATAATAATAAATATAATAAACATAATAAGAAGTAAAGCATTCAAAGATTGGAACAGTCAAAAAGCAGCAATAAACTATAACATCTTTTTGGAAGTAAGAAAAGAAACATCGAAGCGAATTAGACAAACTAAAAGAAAATATGAAAACAATCAACTTAATGAAATACAAAAAGATTTCCAAAAAAATAACACCCGAAACTTTTACAAAACATTTAAAACTAAATTAACAGGCTATCAACCGCAGAGCCTATGCTTTCAAAAGGAAAACGGACAACTAGCTCTAAATAACCAAGACAATTGCAAAGAACTTGCGAAATATTTTGAACAAATACTAAACTGTCCTGAGCCCTTAAACAAAT
Organism: Cosmopolites sordidus; assembly: GCA_031761425.1. Lineage (NCBI taxonomy): Eukaryota > Metazoa > Arthropoda > Insecta > Coleoptera > Curculionidae > Cosmopolites > Cosmopolites sordidus. The sequence goes on from JARFXV010000501.1 coordinate 231,153, forward strand.
TACCAACACTAAACCCTAAACAAACAAACCCAGATTCATTACCACCGAATGAAGAGGAAATACTTAGGCAAATCAAGCGGCTTAAAAATAACAAAGCTTCTGGTGAAGATGGAATCACTGCTGAACTTTTGAAATCCGCTGGTCCAGGTACAATCAAGGAAATAACCTAAATTCTACAAGAAGTTTGGCGAACCGAACGGATTCCGGAAGACTGGAAAGATGCTCTAATCCATCCACTACATAAGAAAGGAGATAGAACGGATGTAAACAACTATAGAGGAATATCTCTTCTCCCAGTTTGTTACAAGATTCTATCTCAATGTCTACTAGACAGAGCACAGGGACAGTTAGAACCGAACATTGGTGAATATCAGGCAGGTTTTCGACCGGGCAGATCCTGCCCTGAACAGATCCTGAATCTAAAGTTGATTCTAAGACATCAAAAACTGTACAATAAAAATCTCGTCTGTACATTTGTGGATTTCAAAAAAGCATATGATTCTATTGACCGCGAATCTTTATTCCGAATCTTGAAACAACAAGGACTAGATCTGAAAACGCTGGCAATTATTAAAGCAACGTTAACTAACACGAGGTCAAAAGTTAAATTCATGGGTGACATCTCAGAACCCTTTGAAATTAAAACTGGTGTGAGACAAGGGGATGGACTCTCGCCACTCTTATTTAACTGTGTTCTAGAAAAAGTAATACAGGAGTGGCGTGAAAAATAGTCGGCACTGAATATTGACCAGTCCATTAAACTGGGGAGAACCAACATCAAAATTGATTGTCTGACATTTGCTGATAATCTAGCAATTTTAGCTCAAGATGTATTAACAGCTCAAAAACAGATTGAAATCCTAAAAGAAACAGCAGAAAAGGTAGGACTCCAAATATCCTTTGAAAAGACACAATACATGACCTGCAACAGACTAAGAACACCATTTCTAAAAACAAAATATGGTAACATCAGACGAGTCTCTCAATTCAAATATTTGGGTGAAATAATCATGGAAAATGGGTTGGAAAAAGAGGCCAATAAGGGTAGATGTCAAAAAATGGAAACGGCATTGAGACTTACACAAAATATTTATAACAAAAAATGCCTATCTAAAAACACAAAACTGAGACATTACAACACGGTTATTAAGCCAGAATGTCTATATGCTGCAGAAACGCTCATTTTGGATAGAAAGAGGGACATCGAGGACATTGAAAAGAAGGAAAGAAAAATCATAAGAGAAATCCTAGGCCCCAAACAAGTAAATAGCACAACATACCGACTTCTAGAAAAAAGTTCACAGATATACATGGCGATATGAGAAAAAGAAGACTTAAGTTTTACGGACACATCAAACGGATGAATCCGAGTAGGCTAACTAGACAAATAGTCGAATTTTATGAAAATAGGAGTAGAGCTAAAGTAGAAATAATTAAATGGATTGCGGCAATTAAAGAGAACCTAAGATCACCAAATATTACACAAAGTGAAATTCAGGATAGAGGTTATTTCAGACACAAGGTTAACGTTTGGAAGGTTGGCCAGAGAGAAAAATGTAGGAAGACTGGAACAACTTGGTCTGACGAAAGGAAAAAAGCTCATAGCGAAAGAATGAAATTAGTATGGGCTCAAAGGAAGGCTAACAACATCAAACGCCTCTAATTGTACTTGGCTTGGTCCACCAGGGCCCATACGTGAATAATAAAATAAATAAACATAATAAATAATTCTTACAAAAAATAACAAAAAGGACAATAAACTCAAACAATCAATAACATTTTTCCACTAATAATGAATACTATTCTAATATAAAATATACAAATGTTTTATTTAGCTATATTAAATCTATTCTTCTGTTGGAACCTTTGGTGTGAAATACTAAACTTGAAGAGATTTACCACTAAACACCAAAACGCTTTTTTGAACTGCTCGACGCACGTTTCGCTAACCATGTTAGCATCATCAGGAGGAAATCTCTTCAAGTTTTTTATATTAAATCTGTCCATATCACTAAAAAAATCCCTTAATGAGTAATACGCTTTTTTAAACAAGTATTTCTTTAGACTTTTATTTGCTGCAATTTTGGACTTTAACCGGAAATTTAGATGAAAACTGTTGTATATTTTTATAATTATAAAGTTAACATTTTTTTGAATATAATTAAAATTATATCTTGATGGTAAAAGATCGTTTTTATATTGTGTCACAGACTGATGTTCATTTTGGAATGACTCAAAAAGTTCTTTGTTGTTATATACAAACATAACAGAATCATGAATATACATGCTTATCAAAGTGAAAATCCTTTTTTTAACAAAGATATCCCTACAACTATCATCAAAACTCAATTTAAAAATTGCTCGAATACATACTTTTTTGAAGCTAAAATATTCGATGCATATCAGGTGAGTTTCCCCAAAAAATCAATCCGTATCCTATCCTAGACCGAACGAATGCGTAATACGCCGAAATTGCTGCATCTATCCCTACATTTTTGGAAATAACTCTCAACACATACGAATATCTTGATATATATAAAGCAAGTTTTTCAATATGGGCCCTCCAATCCAATATCCGGTCAATGATTAATCCAAGTACCGAGGCACATTCTGTCATTTTAAATACACTGTTGTTGTAAACAAAATTGAGGTCATTACTTTTGCTATTTTCAAAAAGAATGCACTGTGTTTTTGATGCATTCAAAATGAGATCGCGAGCAGAAAAATACTGATCATGAACCTCGCACGCCCTATATACACTTGCCAGTACATCACCAATGCCCCCCTCACTAAATATAAGGTTCAGATCATCTGCATACATAACTGTTTGTTCACTCAATACATTAGTGAAATCATTAATATATAGTACAAACAACAATGGACACAAAACTGAACCCTGCGGAACACCCTTGGTAACATGTACCCTCTCTGAGAGAAAGCCCCTGCCATCAATATCCCTTATTAATACCTGTTGCGTACGATTTTTCAAATACGATTTAATCAGTTTTAAAGCATTGCTTCTTATGCCATAGTTACTCGGTTTGGTATACAGTACTTCATGCTTAACAGTATCAAAAGCTTTAGACAAATCAATGCACATTGTCATCGTGGTTCTTTTAGCATTTAATGAATTGGATATATGAATGCCTGAAAAATTGCCCTAATTTACCCTTGGTTATCACTAATTATATAGTACTTTTCTAAAAATCCTATCAATCTTTTATAAAATATCTTCTCTAACATTTTATTAACGTTGTTTAGTAACGCTATAGGTCTTTTTGTATATTGTTTTATAAGCGCATTTTTCAATAAATCAGGATATGCACCACTGGAACAACAGAGGTTCACAATAAAAGATAACGGCCTAGATATATAGTTTGCAATCTGTTTAATTATTTGTGTTGGAAGATTGTCATCCCCAACTGATTTTTTATTCTTTAATTCCTTTATTATTTTCGAAACCTCATGCCAGTCCATAGGTGCCAAATATATTGTCTGAGCCACCGAGGAAACTGAAGCATTGCGGGCTGTAATTGGATTCATATCCAAACATGAACCCACAAAATAAAGATTTAGACTATCAACGGTCTTAATAGGATCACCATATTTCGAAGCAAAACACTCCAATACACTCTTATTTTGCTTACTTTCATCTGTAATTTTTTTTACAAATTTCCAAGTAGCAGCCACTTTATTTTCAGATCTAGATATAAATTCTTTATTCGACATTTATTTTGCTTTCCCAATTGCTTGTTTCAGTATGTTACAGTATGTTTTATAATATTGTTTAGAAATTTGCCCCTTTATTTGTTCTGTAATGGAGCACACGTTTATGATTGCAAGATATTCATATACCTCTCGTGGTCCAACAATTAGTGGTTTTAGTGCGTGGGAACTTTTTAAAGCAAAAATAGTATTAAATATTACTTGTTCTAGAATCATATACTCTAAACCAATCCACATTTGCAATTTCGGTTTTATAGGAGAAAACCTTACTCTCTGAATAAACTCGTTTATATACATAATTTAGTTGCTGTTTATTACTGCACAATTCCTAAATAATAAATACCTGCGCATAATAATCAGAGAGTGCCAGGTTCAAAACATAACCATATACCCTCAAGCACGTTTTATAAAATATGTTATCTATCAAACTAACAGATTCACTAGTTTCACGAGTTGCTTCAAAAACAGATTGACACAAATTATAGCAATAAAATATATCTAAGAGTTATTTTTTACACGACAGTTATGCTTATCAAAAAAATTTAAATTAAAATCCCCCGCAACAATGATACCATATTTAGAGTAATGTATATACAGATAATCGAGCACCCGCTCAATGACATCCAAAAAAACATCATAAGAACCATCTCCCCGACGATACACGCACACAATCACCACCTAGTAAGCATCAACCAAAGCAGCAGCTAACTCCACAACAGCCTCCACACTGAAACCACAAACTACCATTTCATTTTTGAAACTTCCATCTTCACAGCAGAATATACACACACCTCCATGTTTCATTTCTTCTCTCGCATATAAAGAAATAAGCCTATATCCCTCAATATTTACATATGGAGCTTCGTTCTTTTCCAGCCAATGCTCGGTAAAGAGGAGTACCTGTGGTCTGCATTCCATTCTCTTCAATTGGCATTCAATTTCCAACGTCTTATTTTTCAATGATTGTACGTTTTGATGGATGATCACGAGTCCCGATACGCCCGAGGTCACAGAAATCAACCCTTCACTCTGTAGCTGCTACTCAGACATCAGTATATCTAATTTTTTGCTTCTCTTTCTCTAAATACTTCAGAAATGTTGGGCACTTAATATCATATGATCCATGACTTGTATGAAGATGCAATTGAAATTTGTCGTTACACAGCCTACAATTTATATACTCCGATCTGTCTGAGTTGGAATATGTATTATCATGGTTATTACATCCACATCTCCCACAGCACTTTGAATGTTTACACTCTTTAGCAGTATGATGATATCGGTTACAATTGAAGCATCTGACAAATCAAAATATGTCTTGGGAAATTCAGGAAAAGACTATGTCTAAAATTTCCTTTAACCATGTAAAAATCCTATTGGGTTATTTCAACGACCAACTAGGGAAAGAAAGAAAGTACAGGAAAACAGTCGGCAGTTTTCCCGCTCATAAATAGACTAACCATAATGGTAGAAGATTGGTTGAACTATGTTCGCAGTTTAATCTAAAAATAATGTCAACCCATTTTAAGAAGAAAATAACAAAACAAAAGACGTAGAGGTGCCCAAACACGTACATGGGTGAATTTCAAATTGTCCATGTTACCATTTCGTACCAATTATAAAGAGATTTTGAATGTTCAAGTCAGGAAAGGAGCTAACATAGACACGGATCACTACTTGACTAGAATCAAACTTAGCTTAAAACCTCGAAAATTCATCCAAAAAAGACTGCTAATACTTAAGTTGGACACTAAGAAAATAAAACCAACCCTAACAGAAGAGCTTGATAAACAACCAGAACAGAACTGGCATGAATTGAAATAAAAAAAAAATAAAACAGCCTTAAAGTTGGTCCCTTTACAAAAACATAGAAAACATCCGTGGTGAGACGAAATTTGCGAGCAGCAAAAACAAAAATAAATTATAACATCTCTTTGGAAGTAAGAAAAGAAACATCGAAGCTAATTAGACAAACTAAAAGAAAATATGAAACCAATCAACTTAATGAAATACAAAAAGATTTCCAAAAAAATAATTCTCGAAACTTTTTCAAAACATTTAAAACTAAATTAACAGGCTATCAACCGCAAAGTCTTGGCTTCCAAATGGAAAACGGACAATTAGCTCTAAATAACCAAGACAATTGCAAAGAAAACACTAAACCCTAAACAAACAAATCCAGAGTCATTACCACCGAATGAAGATGAAATAATAAGGCAAATCAAGCTAGTTAAAAATAACAAAGCATCTGGTGAAGATGGAATCACTGTTGAACTTTTCAAATCCGCTGGTCCAAGTACAATCAAGGAAATAACCAAAATTCTACAAGAAGTTTGGCGAACCGAACGGATTCCGGAAGATTGGAAATATGCTCTAATCCATCCACGACACAAGAAATGAGATAGGACGGATGTAAACAACTACAGCGGGATATCTCTTCTCCCAGTTTGTTACAAAATTCCATCTCAATGTCTACTAGACAGAGCACAGGGACAATTAGAACCTAAAATTGGTGAATATCAAGCAGGTTTTCGACCGAGCAGATCCTGCCCTGAACAGATCCTGAATCTAAAGTTGATCCTATGACATCAAAAACTGTACAATAAAAATCTCGTCTGTACATTTGTGGATTTCAAAAAAGCATATGATTCTACTGACCGTGAATCTTTATTCCAAATCTTGAAAGAATAAGGACTAGATCTGAAAACACTGGCAATTATTAAAGCAACATTAACTAACTCAAGGACAAAAGTGAAATTCATAGGTGACATCTCAGAGCCTTTCGAAATTAAAACTGGAGTGAGACAAGGAGATAGACTCTCGCCACTCTTATTTAATTGTGTTCTAGAAAGAGTAATACAGGAGTGGCGTGAAAAAAGTAGGTCCTGAATATTGACCAGCTCATTAAACTGGGGAGAACCAACATCAAAATTGATTGTCTGGCGTTTGCTGATGATCTAGCAATTTTGACTAGAGATATATTAACGGTACAAAAAGAGATTCAAATCCCAAAAGAAACAGCAGAAAAGGTAGGATTCCAAATTTCCTTTGAAAAGACACAATACATGACTTGCAACAGACTAAGAACACCATTTCTAAAAACAAAATATGGTAACATAAGACGAGTCTCTCAATTCAAATGTTTGGGTGAAATAATCATGGAAAATGGGTTGGAAAGAGCACCCAATAAGGGTAGATGTCATAGAATGGAAACGACATTGAGACTTACACAAAATATTTACCAAAAAAATGCATATCTAAAAACACAAAACTGAGACATTACAACACAGTCATTAAGCCAAAATATCTCTATGGGGCGGAAACACACATTTTGAATAGAAAGAGAGACATCGAGGACATTGAGAAGAAGGAAAGAAAAATCAAAAGAAAAATGTTAGGCCCCAAACAAATAAATGGCACAACATACCGACTTCGAGAAAACCAAGAAATCAAACAATACACAGATATATATAGCGATATGAGAAAAAGAAGACTTAAGTTTTACGGACATATAAAACGGATGAATCCAAGTAGGTTAACTAGACAAATAGTCAAACTTTATGAAAATAGGAGTAGAGCTAAAGTAGAAATAATGAAATGCATTGCTGCAATTAAAGAGGACCTAAGATCAGCCAAGGTAAATTTCACGATAGAGGCTGTTTCAGACATGACGATGACAGATGTTTGGATATATATATATATATATATATATATATATATATATATATATATATATATATATATATATATATATATATATATATATATATATATATATATATGGATAATTTTTTGTGTTTATTGGTCCATATAAATTTTAAGAACTAAAATATAAGTGTTCAGGTTTTTTTCGGTTTCTTGTTTTTATTTAACGTTTCGATTATGACTCGACCTTCATCAGAAAAACGTTTTGTAAGAAAATTTTATTGCTGATGGTATTCTAACGTAGTTACATTTTTTTTAACTTACCCATTGCAGGCATTCCATAATGAATGTTTGTCATTATATTTAAAAAATTGTTTCTAGGTTTTTATCACTTTATAAACACATAACTTTTAACTTTATAAACACTAACGACACAACTTTATAGACACAAACGACACTAATCGACATTGCAACTGCACATAACAGTCAAAAGAGCTGAAAAAACAATTTACGTGTAAATTTGTTTATGATTTTTTAGATCGAGTGGAGGTGTTAGCGACAACAGATCGACTTATATCAAGGTCGGGTCGTTTGAAAATGTTTTCGACTATCAACTGTACGTTTCTAGGTCCGCGGTGGGTGTATATATTTAATTTTTTTAATTTTATTATTATTTTTTGTTCCTTATTATTATTTTATTTGGGAAATTGCTTTATTATTATCGTTTTAATATGTTATCATAGATTTTAATAAGCTGTTCCGTGTAAATCTTTGAATTGATTATATTCTTTTTTTTTTAATTTCGATCATTTCGAGAAACTCTGTTTTTTTGTGTGACGTTCGGTCTTTGGAACTGATATGCTCTCAAAGTCAAAACTATACTTTTTTTCGTTGACTTGATTTGAGAGCCCTTTCAAACGATTTTTTATATATTGACTTGTTTGACCTATATAAACTCCATCGCAATCTTTGCACGGAATTTCATATATTATGTAGCTTTTTTTCTCATTCGGAATTTTTTATTTTAATTTGCTAAAATTTTTTCTTAAAAGGTTGTGGCTCTGGTGGGCGACAGTTTTATTATGTGGCATAAGAATCTTTTGGATTTTTTCAGAAAGGCCTGCTGTATAGGAAAGTGAGAATTATGACTTTTTATTTTTTTGGTTGTTTCTTTGGTATTGGTTATAAAATAAATTAATTTTTTTGACGTTTGTCTATCATTGCCTTTTCATTTGTTTGCCTATCATTGCCTTGGAATTTGTTAAGTACTGACTTTGCTTTATTTATTACGTTTTCTGGGAATTCGGGATCTGATTATTTTATAGCTCTGTCAGCTAAGCTAATAACTACTGATTTTTTTTTGAATAAGTGGACATTGGGATTTGTAATTCAGATATCTGGATGACCAGGTTTCCTTTGTATACCATTCGTCCTTATTTTGTTATTTTTATTATGTAGGGTTAAATCTAGAAAGTTTATTATTTCTTTTTTGTCCTTCTTCCATTGTAAATTGTAAGTTTTATTATACCCATTAAATTTTTCCAACTTCTTGGCTCTTTTCTTTTAGCACGACAGCCATGTAATCGTCCACGTAACGGAAAAAAGGGTATGTGATAATTAATATTGTTCAGAATAGACTCTTCCAGATCTTCCATAAGAATCTCCGCGATTACACTAGAAATTGATACGCTCATTGCACAACCTTCGATTTGTTTATAAAAATCTAGTACCACACATGAAGTAGATTAAAGTTATAGTTAGTTCGATATCTTTCAAAAATTCTGTCGGTGTAAGTTTTAATCTTGTTCCATTTTTTTGATTAATATCTTTAGCTAAATTTACTGGTATATAACGAGATAACATCTAAAAATATAAGTTTGTATTCATTAGGTATTGTAATGTTATGTTACTCTCTATCCAGAATTTCACTTTGTGTAATATTTGCTGATCTTAGGTCCTCTTTAATTGCCGCAATCCATTTAATTATTTCTACTTTAGCTCTACTCATATTTTCATAAAATTCGACTATTTATCTAGTTAGCCTACTCGGATTCATGCGTTTTATGTGTCCGTAAAACTTAAGTCTTCTTTTTCTCATATCGGTATGTATATCTGTGTATTGTTTGATTTCTTAATTTTCTCGAAGTCGGTATGTTGTGCTGTTTATTTGTTTGGAGCTTAAGATTTTTCTTATGATTTTTCTTTCCTTCTTTTCAATGTCCTCGATGTCTCTCTTTCTATTCAAAATGAGCGTTTCTGCCCTATATAGATATTCTGGCTTAATGTGTTGTAATGCCTCAGTTTTGTGTTTTTAGATATGAATTTTTTGTTGTAAATATTTTGTGTAAGTCTCAATGCCGTTTCCATTTTTTTTGACATCTACCCTTATTGGCCGTTTTTTCCAACCCATTTTCCATGATTATTTTACTCAGATATTTAAATTGAGGGACTCGTCTGATGTTACCATATTTTGTTTTTAGAAATGGTGTTCTTAGTCTGTTGCAGGTCATGTATTGTGTCTTTTCAAAGGAAATTTGGAGTCCTACCTTTTCTGCTGTTTCTTTTAGGATTTTAATGTGTTTTTGTGCCGTTAATATATCTTCCAGACAATTAATTTTGATGTTGGTTCTCCCCAGTTTAATGGGCTGGTCAATATTGAGGGCCGACTTTTTTTCATGCCACTCCTGTATTACTTTTTCTAGAACACAGTTAAATAAGAGTGGCGAGAGTCCATCCCCTTGTCCCACTCCAGTTTTAATTTCGAAGGGCTCTGAGATGTCATCCATAAATTTAACTTTTGACCTTGTGTTAGTTAATGTTGCTTTAATAATTGCCAGCGTTTTCAGATCTAGTCCTTGTTCTTTCAAGATTTGGAATAAAGATTCGCGGTCAATAGAAACATATGCTTTTTTGAAATCCACAAATGTACAGAAGAGATTTTTATTGTACAGTTTTTGATGTCTTAAGATCAACTTTAGATTCAGGATCTGTTCAGGGCAGGATCTGCCCGGTCGAAAACCTGGGTAAAAAATTTTAGGTTCTAACTATCCCTGTGCTCGGTCTAGTAGACATTGAGATAAAATCTTGTAACAAACTGGGAGAAGAAATAACCCTCTGTAGTTGTTTACATCCGTTCTATCTCCTTTTTTGTGTAGTGGATGGATTAGAGCATCTTTCCAATCTTGCGAAATCCGTTCGTTTTGCCAAACTTCTTGTAGAATTTTGGTTATTTCCTTGATTGTACCTGGACGATTCGGTGGTAATGTATCTGGGTTTGTTTGTTTAGGATCTAGTGCTGGTAATTTGTTTAAGTGCTCAGGACAGTTTAGTAGTTGTTCAAAATATTTCTCAAGTTCTTTGCAATTATCTTGGTTATTTAGAGCTAATTGTCCGTTTTCCTTTTGGAAGCAAAGACTTTGGGGTTGATAGACTGTTAATTTAGTTTTAATATTTATTATTGTGGTTGCGGAGTGGATGGGGCGTGGCAGAGTATGAAAGGGCCCATTGGTTCATTCAGGCCTACTGTTAACAAGAGGTGGTGTGGCGTGGATGGGAGTTGCGTGCATGTGGTGCCCGCCTGCTGTTGATCTCGAGTGGAACCCTTGTGGCTGAGTATAATTGTGTGGCGTGGCGTGGCGTGGATAGGTGTGTAAACCCCAATCTACTCCTGTGTACTTGATGTGGCGTGGAGTGGATAGTGTGAAAGGGGTCTAATAGATATAAATATTACATAATTAGCTAGCATCATAGATAACGAATAAATAGTTTTATCAATTTTAGAAATTGATGTATTATCATTAGACTTGAAATAAAATGTTAAAACATGTCCGTTTTTCTTTTATTTTGATGTTTATCAATAGCATAATTAGGTAAATAAATTTATATCAGCAAATTTCCCAATTTACCATTCTTATAGATAAATGTTTATTTGTTCTAAGCGAACAAAATAGCTGCATAGCTAATCAGGCATAAGGAGACAAAATTACACACTAAAATACAAAGTAAAACAAACAATACGTCGTTTTCAGTAGACAATATAATTAAACCGTATTAAATTATATCAGATTTGAATGTTCGGACATCATGATTTTCAACAATAGGAGGCTCAATTTGCAGCTCATGTAAGTCATGTTCGACTGATGGCTCTTCTTTATGTTCATCTATTGCAAGGTTATGCAGAATAGCAGTTGCAACTATTATTGCCTTAGAATGCTCCATTGACACACGCATACCATTAGACAGAATAGGAAACCTGCGTTTCCAAACTCCATAACATCTTTCTACACAGTTTCTTGTTCGGACATGGGATTCATTAAAAAGGATTTGCGCTGGAGTATTTGGGTGTTTTAAAGGTACTATTAAGACATTGGTATTGCTCTACCTATTATCACCTAAGATTATACGATAGTACCGATAACATGAGGAAACCTTGTAATATCATAGAACTCTTCCTTTAGCTTGTGGCGATCTGCTTCTGTTTCTGGAAACTTGATCTACCTTCCACATAATGATGCAATCGCTAAAGTTACCTTGATGACAATCGTACTTGCAATGTTTTGTTTACTTCTGCGAAATCTCCAGCTGCAAGTAACATACAACACGATTACGATCTGTTGAAGATCTAATTTCTTCTTCAATAAAATAACAACATTACACAAGTTCGTTTTTGTAAGCGAAAATGTTTAAAAAACTCCAGGTCGTCAAACTCCACGAAATAATCGGACCGAAAAAATGCAATTTACATTAAAAATCGTATAACTATATAATATATTTACATTTTTTCATACCGATGTTCAAATACTTTTGGTCGTCGATTTAAAACTACATCTTCAAAATCACTTTCATCAGAATTAAAAATGTTTACATTTCTGGGATCCATATCAATTATTTATTTCACTGTTATAATCAAAAATACATAAAACTATCAAATATAAAGAAAAAACAGTTTATGGTTATTAAATACTGACAACTGAAGATGGTCAATAGAAAGCAAGAATAACTATATTCGGCGTATATCCGCCCAAATTCAAGGAGATATCTTATATCTGTCTTATTTATACCGAGAATAGCTCTATTCAGCGATTGTAGAAAGGGCGTTTCAGACTTTATTCCAAGTATAGCTTATACCAGGTTTATACTTGCATTGTAGAACCGGCCCTTAGTCGATCCAAAAAATAAACAAATTTACAAGTTAATGTTTTTTCAGCTCTTTTGGCTGTTGTAATGTCGTGGAGTTGTAATGTCGATTAGTGTCGTTAGTGTTCATAAAGTTAAACGTTATAAGTGTTTATAAAGTGATAAAAACCTAGAGAATTTCCTTTTAAATATAATAACAAACATTCTTTATGGAATACCTACAATGGGTAAAGTTAAAACAATAAAATGTAACAACGTTAGAATACCAACCACAATGAAATTTTCTTAGAAAACCGTTTTCTGATGAAGGTCGAGTCATGACCGAAACGTTAAATAAAAACAAGAAAACGAAAAAACCTGAACACCTATCTTATAAGTATACCAGGAAGGTCCAAAAGAACAGTTACAATTTTGCGTATACATGTATAAGCCATCCGACCTGAGGTCGGTGAAAGTATGAGTTGTTTAATTGTGGGTGTGGTCACTCTATTCTTGACGAGGGGGCATATGTCGGCGCCCTGGTGAGTCTAAACACCAACAGACGAAACATATGCCCTTCAATGTAGCAGATGGGTAGGGCTCGATCCCGGTCAAGCAACTACTAGAATGCTCATTCTGTGGGAGACGCAGGTTGTGCAATATAGACTTGTCTAACATTATTAGCAAGCAAATAAAATTTCTTATTAAGACTTTTTATCATTCACACATCAATTTGTGTATCTACAGTAATAAAAAACTCATTTTACTACAGTTTTATAACAGCATTATCATTCATTTTACACTTCATTACCACTAAACAAAATAAACTCTATTAAAGTGTGCATTACTTAGAGTCGTATTTTAACATGGATATCTGTGTTCATAGTAATTTTATGAAAATTATTACAGGGATCCGAATAAAGACAGGAACAGAAGAAAAGTATGATTAAGAAAACTAAATATTGATATCGGGTTTTAAAGCCAAAATTATATAGAGTTTGACTTAAATCTCTCGTTATTTTATATGGTTTACAGTTAATGTAATAAATGAAAAATATAAGCGCAATGGAGGTAGTTGTAAAGTTCCTTTTGCTTTCTATGAAATAAAATAATTTCGTTTCGAATGATTAATTGATTTATCCGTTACTTTGTGATAGTTAATTTTTTAAACTGAATAAAATAATTTTTTAATTTGTTATCCATCACTTTTATTTTTAAACAAAATTTGTATGACTATAGTTTCGTAAAACAATGTTACATTATCAAACACTACTTTAAAACTTTTCGTTTCGTAATAACTATATACAAAGCAACAAAAATTAGTTTAATCATAAAATTTATTTCTTCGTAAAACTTTTTCGAAAACACGATTTTAATTTCAAATAACTAAAGAGTTACTGTTCCCCCTTTTGTGTTTAATCAACATAACAAGGCCGTGTCAGTTTAAAGCTCGATTCAGACGAGACTACGTCAAAGATTCGCGCGCACTCCACAGGAACGGGAGATGCAGTAGCAAAATTTAATTTAGTTGTGACAGAGACATGCCTTAATTAAAATTTATCAGAGACGTGTCGGGGGCTTTTTTTCGCTCCTTCCATGGTGGGACCACGCCGTGCGATTATAACGGTAATTACAACGTGAGAACTAATTAATCTTTCGCCTTGTACGGTGCGATGCCTGGGCTTAGTCGAGAACGATATCATGGTGGCAGAATAATGAAAAAGTCGGCTCTAATAGAGATTGTTATAGAAATATTATTTCAAACTTTAACAGAATTAATTTGATATAACGTAATGTGACATTGCCGAACAATGTAAAGTTCCATTAGTATAAGTTATTCTTAGCTTCAGGGCTATCTTCACGCATAATATATCTTTTTGAAATGGGTTGTACTCGGCTAATAAAGGAAAAGGGAAAGAACTCTCACGACAATGCTGTTCACTATCAATTATGCCGCTGCGGACTCGAGAGCATTGCATGTTTGATTACGATAATTTTGTCAATAGTAGTAAGCCCGTGAATAAGATAAGTCCCAGACGCAGCACCACTCGCAGATGTGCAACTGCAGTTCGAACAAAAGGTTCACGAATGAAAACAAACCTACCTGATCCTTCTCACTTGCTGCGCATACAATATAATAAAGACATGGTGAAGGAAACAATTCTGCGAAGATCCACTCGCTCTATTAGACGACATACTCCGGAACCGAAAATGCCTAAGAGACCATAAGGTGACTAAAGCGAATTTTGCGTAAGAATTTGGGCTTTCGTTTTTTTTGTTTGAGGTTTTGGAGCTCTATGTTCGTGACTTTCTGCACCTCGAGACAGTAGGCACCGAAGATGCCAAATGAGATTTTGACGAAACGTCTGTACACCGGACAACCGCATGTACTCCCGGAAAAAACCAAATACATGTTTTTCTATCCGTGAAACAGTACGCATAAATATATTTATATATATATATATATATATATATATATATATATATATATATATATATATATATATATATATATATATATATATATATATATATATATATTCACGTATGGGCCCTGGTGGACCACGCGAAGTACAATTAGAGGCGTTTGTTGTTGTTAGCCTTCCTTTGAGCCCATACTAATTTCATTATTTCGCTATGAGCTTTTTTCCTTTCGTCAGACTAAGTTGTTCCAGTCTTCCTACATTTTTCTCTCTGGCCAACCTTCCAAACGTTAACCTTGTGTCTGAAACAACCTCTATCCTGAATTTCACTTTGTGTAATATTTGCTGATCTTAGGCCCTCTTTAATTGCCGCAATCCATTTAATTATTTCTACTTTAGCTCTACTCCTATTTTCATAAAATTCGACTATTTGTCTAGTCGAATGAATCTAGCGGATTCATCCGCTTGATGTGTCTATATTTATATTTATTTTTAATATTTATATATATATATATATATATATATATATATATATATATATATATATATATATATATATATATATATATTTATATATATAACAATATACATATATATATATAATATATATATATATATATATATATATATATATATATATATATATATATATATATATATATATATATTGGGACTTTCGGTCGGTAATCAAGTTTTAATTTTTAATTTTTTTATTAACGTTTGGGTTCAAACAATGAACCATCCTCAGAATAATTCTACAATACATATAACTTTTATAAAAAACCCAAACTTACATTTAAAAACCTACCAATATTAAATTAAACAATTAATTTTTAAATTTTTTAAAGCATTGGAAACTTTGAACCAAACGTAATTGCCCTTTCAAGGCATGCTATAGATAATGAACACGACTTTAAATTTAACGACATAAAAATCCTAGATTTTGAAAAACAATATAAAAAAAGAAATATAAAAGAAATGATTTATATAAAAAAAAACATATAATACCATTAATTTCAGAAATGATGCAGATAATTTAAGTTGTATATATAATAACATTATTAAATAATAAATTTTCATAATTTTTTAATTTTGCATCTAATATTCCACATAACAAATTCAAAACAATTATGTTATAATAAAAAACAAAAATTTAAAGGTGAAAGAATTGTTAAATATGTCAAAGACAAACATGTCATTTAAAAATTTTATACAAAATTATCACATATTATTTAAAAAAAAATAAAAATTAATTGTTTAATTTAATATTAGTAGGTTTTTAAATGTAAGTTTGTGTTTTTTATAAAAGTTATATGTATTGTAGAATTATTCTGAGGATGAATCATTGTTTGAACCGAAACGTTAATAAAAAAATTATTTTATATATATATATATATATATATATATATATATATATATATATATATATATATATATATATATATATATATATATACATATATATATATATATATATATATATATATATATATATATATATATATATATATATATATATATATATATATATATATATATATATATATATATATATATATATATATATATATATATATATATATATATATATATATATATATATATTTATATTTTTATATTTTTTTTCAAAATCATCCCGAATGCCAACATCGCATTTGGCAATTTCAAGTGTTGTCCGCTTCGACTGAAGAGTCCAACTGATCATAGAATCAACGGATCGACACCAGGAATGATTTAGAAACATTATCTACCATACATAAAAATATTAGATGTAACATGTAACATAATATATATATATATATATATATATATATATATATATATATATATATATATATATATATATATATATATATATATATTAAGCTTCAAATTGTCCAAGCTTATGTACCAACTATAAGCTATGGTAATGGCTAAGGAAATGCATGTATTATATTATGATGTGGCCCAGCTTCTAGGCAACAAGAAGTGCAAGGTCAAAATCCGGATGGGATACTTTAATATTAGAATTGGAAAAGCAAGAACTCGTGAAAATACAACTGGCCCATATGAAAGTGATGAGAGGGACAACAGAGGAAGCAGATTGGTTAATTTTGCGGAAGAACAAGAACTGTATATTATTAACTCGTTTAAAAAAATCAGCAAAAAATTGACATGGAAAAGTCCATCTGGCCTCACAAATGAAATCGACTACATCATAGATCAATTCTTCTATTGGAACCTTTGGTGTGAAACACTAAACTTTTTTCACTTTTTTTTCACTTTTTTTTAATTTCTCGACGCTGCGGAGATGATTTAATCTTGTCCTGATGATGCTAACATGGTTAGCGAAACGTGCGTCGAGAAGTTAAAAAAAAGTGATTTGGTGTTTAGTGGTAAATCTCTTCCATTTTAGAGACTACATCATGTCAAGCGATAAAACAATACTTTGTAATTGTACTGTCCTTAACCGTTTTAATGTTGCATGTAACCATAGAATGGTACGGGCAAGAGTTAGGATAAACTATCGAAGACAACGTACAATAATGGTAAGATCGAAGAAAGGCAAAGTGGATTCTGGCAAGCTGCTTCGGAGAGGTGGCGATTTCGAGATTGCTTTATCGAACCGCTTTCAAGACCCAGAGAAGACGGAAATAACAGATCAGTATGAAAAAATAATTGGCAATGTGCTGGAAACGGCTGCTGAAATAACACCAGCAGATTCAAATAAAAAATCTCCAATGAGACTTTTAATTTAATGAAAAAACGGCGTACAATGTGGAATGAAGGCAGTCTTTTTGGCAGAGCTTTGAGAGTTGAGCTTTGCAAAACTACAATAAAACCTATTCTGGATGAAACGCGTCAGTTCAACATGCAGCTAGTGTAAAAAATACTAGAAGAAAACAAGGGAATAAACAAAGCAAAACATAATCCGAGAAATAAAAGAACACACATGTTCGCCTTAATGCGTGAGGATGGCACAGTGTGAAGGGAACGTACGGAAATGTTAGAGGTTGTCCGAAGATTTTATCCAAAGTTATATGAAGGTCGGAACAAGTTAAAGAGAGCAATGCTCAAGGAAGAGCAAATCCCAGCTATCCTGTTTGATGAAGTGTAAAATGCTATAGAAACGATGAAGAATGGAAAGGCTCCAGAAAAAGACAGTGTGACGATTAAAATGTTAAAAACTGGTGGTCGAACTTTACATAAAATATTGGCAAAATTGTACTCAAAATGCCTCAAAGAACAAAAAATACCCAACCTATGGAAAAATGCTGAAGTGACTCTTCTTCATAAGAAAGGAGCTCAGGAAGATTAAAAAAAAACTACCGCCCAATAAATCTCTTATCAGTATTGTACAAAGTTTTCACAAACATAATATCTAAAAGAATATTAAGTAATGTCTGAATGATTGTGGCGTGTTCATATATTTTTTTCCCTTTATTTGGGTTTTCGCCACTATCTAAAACTCAAAAAATATCAAAAATACCTGTTCTTATTTAAAGAAAGAATCACTGGGTAAAAACCAAACCGAGACAAATTTCTGAGTGATTCTTTTTTTTGTAATAAATTTGCCTAACGAACAAAATTTTCAAGATATAAAAATGTAAAAAAAAAAATTTACAAACCTTTAACGTTAACGTTTCGGAGGGTACTCCCCCCCCGTATTCAAAACTAAACTAAAAAATAAATTGTATTAATTTGTAATATATAAAATAACGAGTGAAAGTAAATAGATTTTTTGTATATGTCAACGATACTTACATTGACAACAATAGATTTTCATGACAGTGACATACTACCAAAAAATATATATAGGTAATGTTTACTGTGTGATTGTTTATTGTACTGATTGTGTATTCAAATATTTAAATGTTTTTAATTGTATTCTTTAGAATCGGGAACCATATTGAATTTAAATCTACCGAAGGCATAGCAATACAGTTATTTTTATTTAAATTAATTATAGCGGTTTCTTTTAATCTTTTTATTTTTTAATCTTTAATTTTATTACCGATTCTTTTAATACCGTTTCGGAATTATTCCAATTGATTTTATGACCCGATTCCCATGCGTGCTGACAAATTCTAGATTTATTAAAATCGCCCTTTCTAAGAAGGTGCTCTTTTACGCTAACATCTAACGGTCTAGATATCTCACCTATATAGAATCTGCCACATTCGCAGGGAATTTTATAAACCACATTTTTGGTATTTTGTTGTATATTGTTTGGTTGGAGACCATCGATTTAATGAAGAAACGGTGGGCAATGAGAAATGCGGGTAGTCCTTTTGGCAGGGTCGAGTACACTCAGCTCTGCAAAACTATAAGAAAACGTATTAGAGAGGACACGCGCCGATTCAAGATGCAGCTAGTGCAAAAAACCCTGGAAGAAAACAAAGGAATTAACAAAGCTAAACAGAAGCTGAGAAACAAAAGAACGCAAATATATGCTTTAAAGCTTAAGGATGGTACAGTGTGCAGGGCGCGTGCCCAAATGTTAGAGATTGTCAGAAAATTTTATTCCCACTTATACGAAGATCAGAACCAATCAAAGACAACAATACCCATGGAAGAACAAATGCCAGATATCCTAGTGGTGGAAGTAACAAATGCTATTGAATCGATGAAAAATGGCAAGGCTCCAGGAAAGGACAGTGTCACTGTCGAAATGCTAAAAGCTGGTTGTCGGACGTTACATAAAACACTGGCAAAATTATACTCAAAATGCCTCAAAGAACAAAAAGTACCTGACTTATGGAAAAATGCAGAAGTGATCCTTTTACATAAAAAAGGAGCACAGGAAGATTTAAAGAACTACCGTCCAATAAGCTTCCTATCAGTAATGTACAAAGTTTTCACTAAGATAATTTCTAAAAGAATATTAAAAAAACTCAATGACGCACAACCAAGAGAACAAGCAGAATTCAGAAGTGGATTCAGTACAATGGATCGCATCCAGGTTGTACAGCAGATCATAGAAAGGCACAACGAATACACCATGCCACTGCGCTTGGCTTTTATCGACTACGAAAAAGCATTTGATTCCATCTCAAAGCATGCGATAATAGATGCACTGCTTAACCAAGGTGTAGAGAGAGCCTATATAAACCTATTAGAATCCACATATGATGGAGCTACAGCCACAATTCACCTTGATGATCTTAAAGTGGGAATTAATGTAGAACGAGGTGTACGGCAGAGTGACGCAATATCGCCTATTCTTTTCTCGGCTGGCCTTGAAGAAGTATTCCGTAAACTGGATTGGGAACAGGATGGTGTAAAGATCAATGGTGCAAACTTAAACCATCTTAGATTTGCAGATGATATTATTCTCATTTCACAAGACCCAGAGGAGCTGCAAAGACGCATACAAGACTGCAAAGGGCTGGCGAACCATTTGGCTTGCAAATAAACCTGAAAAAGAGTCAGGTTATGTTCAATAACTTCGCTCAGGACAGAAGACTTTCAGTTTTAGGAAGGGATTTAGAGATTGTAGACAGCTTTATATATCTTGGGCAGAGGATTTCAATGGAGGGGAATACCGCCCGGGAGGTGGAACGGCTTGTTAAATGTGGCTGGCATTTGGTAGGCTCAACATAGTGTTTAAGAGCAGACTCCCACTTTGCCTGAAAAGAAAAGTCTTCGATCAGTGCGTTCTACCCGTTATGACATACGGAAGTGAAACCTGGACACTCACATCGCAATCAATTCAAAAACTTCGGGTGGCACAGAGGGGAATGGAAAGATGTATGCTTGGCATTACAAGACGAGACAGGAAGTCCTGCGCATGGATCAGGGAACAAACAAAAGTCTGTGACATCATTGGAATAGTAAAGCAATTGAAATGGAGATGGGCAGGCCATATAGCGAGGCGATGGGACGACAGATGGACCAAGGCAATCCTGGAGTGGATACCGCTTGATCACAAATGTCCGCGAAGAAGACCGAAAGCACGATGGATTGATGACATCGTTAAGTATATTGGAGCCGAGTGGCAGAGGAAAGCCCAGGACCGTGAAAGTTGGAAGCATGCCGAAGAAGCCTTCATCCTGCAGTGGAACGATACAGGCTGATGATGATGATGATGATGATGATGATGATGATGATGATGATGATGATGATGATGATGATGAACAACGAGTGAAATAATAAAGTTTTCACGATGATGGATCACTGTAGTCGCAAATTCTTCTTCAAAAACGAATGATCAGTAGGAGGGTGGTACACTGATCATAACCGGAACTTCCATTAATGTTCTTCGACTTCAATAATCGAAATATTTCACGCTTTAGCGATGTCCTGTGGCCTCCTCGATCACCAAACCATTCCACGTGTCACTTTTTACTTTGGGAGTATTTGCCAACATTTCTTCTATCGAACAACATTGAAACTTTACACGTGCAAAATAGATGAGACCAAACCAAACCTAACACCAAAAACAGGACGAACTTTTACATCAACCAATTTGCATCAAAGTTTTGTTGATGTTTCTTTCTATGTCCGAGACAACAAATCGATAGTTCTCATCCTAACATGAAATATTCGTAATAAAAATATAATTGTTTTTCTCAATAGTAAAAGAGGACACGATATAACATAATAACTACCGCCCAACGAAAACAATAATTTATTATAAGCCAAAACAACATCCAGACATAAAAAACATACAGATCAACTGACAAAGGTAAAAACAAAGAAAAATATTGGACGATCCCTCCCACCACCAACGTTCCCTCCGCCCAAGCCCACGCACGAGTCCCCCACCACACGCCCCGAAGGCCATAGGAGACGTTCGCAACTAAAATCGCTACGTCAATCACGGAGCGGATGTGGCTCGACTGAGCGCCTTCCTCCCTAGATGTTTTTGCGGGTAAACATCTTATTTTCAATAAAGACGAGCGATTTGTCTTCGGGATTTGTCACGATTCGTGCTGGCGATGTCGTTCGTTAGAAAAATCTATTTTCTCTACGAACCGATACAGGTGAGGAGTTTTTGGATATAGTTTGGTGATCGATCGGTCGTTGCTAAGGAGAGCATGGAATGGTTTAATTCAATCATCAGCATAATAAAAACGTTACATCATTCATAAATCAGGATAAGAAAGGGAAGAAAATGGAGTTAACATAAAGTTAAGTGTGATTCTAAATGAATCTAATTAATTGCGTCTCACGGAAAACAGGACTTTTAAGAATATATATTTCTGGTGGCACCATCTTTTGACCAGGGTAAACGTTGAAAAGGTGCATCCTTCACTGGCGTCCTGACAAAATTTCGTGACATTCGGATAATTAGAAGCTCAGTTATCATACTTAATGTGTCAGTGTGTTTATATCATCGGTTTAAAAATAAACATCGAACAAAGAGCGACTAAGTTTTGTTTTAAACTTGGTAAAATATTTAGCGAAACGTTTCAATTAATGAAACCAGTCAGTATGGTAAGGATTGTTTATTCCGTGACACAGTCCAGGAGTGGTTTTAACAATTCAAAGAACATCAAGGTCAACTATCATCCTGATCTGAAAAATTCTGTGCTTACTCAAAGTAACTTTGAAATTTTAAGTGACTTTATAAAAAATCAGCCAAAATCTCCGTTGCGATACATGGAAATGGAACTGAACATGTCCAAAGATTCAATTAATCGCATTTTGTCCGATCATTTAGGACATGGTGAAGTTTGTGCCCGCTTTGCTCCACACAAATGGACTGACGCTCTCGACGCTCATCACTAATTTTTTGATTAAAATGGAATTTCAACCATCAATCATTCACCATACTCGCCTGATTTGGTTCCTTGCGACTTCTACCTCTTCAAAAAACTTTATTTTCCAATGAAACGACAGTGTTATGCCTTCAATGTAGCCATTCGAAAGGCGTCGACAACCATCCTGAAGGATATATCTTTGGACGAGCTCAAAAATCGTTAACCCAATCAACCGTGCAAAACCGAGACTATTTTGATAATGATTTTTGCCGAAAAAATTAATATTTGTTTTTTTGCGCACCTTGTATATAGTTTTTGTTATCTTACTCAAAAGAGTCTCAAAAGAAGACGAGACCTTAGTAGTAGCCTTATACCCTTTACCAGTTGGGTTCAAGTAGATAAGTGATTGAAGGAATAGTCAGAACCAAAGGCCGTAATCGATATTTTCTGATGGCGGAGGCAATGACAATAGGCCTTGCGCCATCTTACGTTGGACGTTCGCAGTTTTACAAAAGAAAAAAACATTAGGATGTCAAAAATACAACGGACATAATTTAAAATAACAATTTTTTGAAATTTATTTCAATCGGTGTTGAAAGTGTCCACTGTTTACCGTGAGTCTATATCGATATATCACGCCTTTTGCGAAATATTCGTGTTCGAATATTCCATTGCACATCTTGCCAATAGCTGAAAAATACGCAATTCACAAAGCGTGCCTGGATTGAAATGACCAATTTTTTTAAATTTACTTCAATACGTATTGAAAATGTTCGCAGGCTCTTTGTTAAGTGACGCTTCACATTTGAGAAGATATTTTCTTTACTTCTAATAACGTTGGCCGTTTGTTGAATTTTTTGTAAAATTTCGTCTAGGTGTATTGATTTCATCATGGTAAAATAAAGACTTCATATGACCACACAAATAAAAGTCTATCGGATTAATGTCTGGGCTACGAGGTGGCCAAGGAGACTCACCACCGCGCCCGATGCATCAGAAAATGTTGAGAACCGGTGAATACAAGAGTATATCCCAGAGAGAATACCTTTGAAGGAAGGAGAAAAAGACCGAACTTATCGATTCCCGTAATATTTTAGAACAACCTAATAAAAATCCATTATAAATGTTTGAAAACAAACCGATAATAAAAACTCGCCCACCAAAAAACCTAAACCATCATAAACGTTAAGTTTCAATTTTGATGATGGATGACTTAAGTCGATCGTAAAACCTTTCCCATCACTCACCTTAATAACACCTGATAATAGTCAGTAAAGGTATAACTGGATCAATATATAAAGCGATATAATATCGACAAGCTAAGCTTTCAATGTCCTGAGCAAGATTTGCCGAAAAAAAGCCCGTTCCATCAACGGGCAAATTAGAGTCAGGCGTCTAGACAGGCTGGGAGTTGAAAAGAGAATAAATAAGTGTGGAAAAGTTAGTCTAGTCGACGTAGGCAAAAGTTTCCAGAACGAGAATGAGAAATTATGTGGATGTTTAAAAATCTAATTAACAGACTAGCTACACGATAGTGGAAGCTAGCTTAAATCTGCCTCTATAATAGTAATAATACTATAACACAGGATTATCGTTTTCTAGATATCCACGAGTTAACTAACAAAAAATATTACAATAAATGTTACGTTTAAAGATCTAACTAACTAAACTAACTAAAAACTGAACTTGGAAAAAAATGCACTTAAGTTTATAGTATATAGTATATATTAAGTCCTCGTGAATTGTATATTCAGCGTCCTTGGGAAATCCGCTGACTTGGTCGTTGACCGCTCCCTTCGCAGACTCAACTATACCGATTGAGGGGATAGTTGAACTTGATTTTCTTCAGGGGCTTCTTGGATCTTCTTCTTCAGGGATAGGTGTCGGTGACATTTTTTGAATAACAGGTAGGCGGATCCGAGAACCATTAGGGTGTAGAAGGCTAAGATCTAAAGACTTGGAGATTGTCTAATTTGCTCAAAAACTAAGTGACGATGGTGGGCTTCGATTTGATTTTTTAGCTTGTGGAGGCTATCGAGTTGTATGTCTTGGCTTGTTTTGCGATTAATGTCCAGAGTAGGCAGTTTTTCGGCTTTTATTTCCAGGTCGGCAAATAGAATGTCTTGATCACAGGACTCGATTTCTTGTTGTTGATTGATGATAAAGATGTATTTTGTTTCGACTTCACAGCCGATGGGTGTTTCTAATAAATAGAACCCTCTGTATCTAACATTTTCTTCCTGCTTGTGGAATTTTAGTGACAGCTATGTTTCTATTGGTAATATAGCTATCCATTGATTCGTGTTGCCTAGTTGGTTAGCAACTGGATGTGTCAGTTTAATTTCTGTCTGTTGGCACTTCGAAAGATCGTTTTTAGCTTCCAGTAGTTGGACTGAACAGGGGCTGTTGTTTTCGATCTCAGGCTGTTGTTTTCGATTTTCAGGGCTGTATCGCAGATAAAATTGCCCGCGGTAGTTTCTTTACAGAGTTGATGCTCAAATGCATAGGGTCATTTATTTTTAATTAAAAACTTATTTTCCGGTATAACAGCCTTGAAGAGACTCTGATAAAATATCGGTATCGAATATAAATGATAGTAATCGAAATTATTTGGATTCGTTACTGGAAAGTGAAGTAAATATGTTATTTTATTAATAAAGGAATAAAACAATTTTTTACTTTGTTATGTATCACTTTTTTTTAAAACAAAATGTGTGTGACTATAGTTTCGTAAAACGACTTTACATTCTCAAACACTACTTTAAAACTAAAGTTTTACAGCTGTTTATTCTATGTACCTAATTTTATATTTTTATTGGGGTTAATTTTGTACAATATTTTAAATAGTGGGGAATTTCGGAGATCCGTCTTATCGTTTAATAGCTGTCTAGACGGATCTTAATTATATTTATAAATTTCAATAGCTTCTAAAATGTTTAATTTTTTGCTTTTGGGGGATGTATGTTAAATTTTCAAGTTTGTAATGTCGGGAAATGTATGTCCGGTATCTATGGAATGGTTCGCAAAATTAAAGTGTTGTTTCTTTAATATGTATGCAGATTTATGTTCTTTGTATCTGGTCTGAAAATTCTGCCGGTTTGTCCAACATAGCAGCTACTGCACTCGTTGCAACTTAACATATAAACTCCAGATTTTGTATTTGCTGATGTTTTTTCTTTGGCATTAAAATTTAATTTACTGGTTGACCGGGTGGTTTTAAACGCTATTTGGAAATTCTGTTTCCTCAAAGAGCGAGCTATTTGTTCTGTAATTTCGAGAAAGTTATCGAATTCTCGACATCTTCTAAAATTGAATCGATCATTTCGTATATGTTGATTAGTTGGTTTAAAGTGTCTTTGATGTAACCGTAATTAAGTCTGTGTGTAGTTGACTATGTTATGAAGGATATCTGATTGAGTTTTGATTGTAGATATTTTTCATTTTGATTTATACTTTGAACTGTCGAGTTAAAGTTATTAATTACATTTAAGGACAAAGAACTTTGCTTTTGAATATTTCTCTCCGATGATTGTTGATTTTCTTGCAAGTTTCTTATTAATTAATTTTGTTCGTTAGGCAAATGTATTACAGAAAAGAATCACTGAGAAAGTTGTCTCCGTTTAGTTTTTTGTTTTTACCCAATGATTCTTTATTTACATAAGAACACATATTTTTGATGTTTTTTGAGTTTTAGATTGTGGTGAAAAACCCAAAAAAAAAACCGCTGATAGAAACCTGTATGTTCAGGGAAAAGTCAAGTTTGTTATGAAACTGAGGCAGATACGAAAAAATGTCCCGATACACTTTTTGTAGAGAATAATATTCTGTGTTAATTTTAAACAGGACCGTACTAATTATTTTTTTAAATAATTAGTAGCAAAATCCTATAAGTCCGCCACTGGATGCTTGAAGAACTTGATATTCTCTCAGATTATAAATTTGGTTGCAATAACGTTCTTTATGCGGAAAATATAAATTAAAAACGAAAAAACATTGAAATTTTCTACCCCCTCTATCTCGAACACGAGGAATTTCCAGACCCATGTTCGTATGAGATTTTTGTGATATTTTGTGATAATTTGGAATTAATTTTAACACCCTGTATATATTTACGTGTAAACACAAAAGCGATGTTGCCACATCTGTTTTGTCGAACCGCGTGGATTAATAATAACGAAGTCAGTTTGTTTTTTGTTTTAGTATTATAAATAAAAATTGTTTAAGTTTTAACTGCTTTAAGTTTTAGAAAAACAACATTTCAGCAGCTTGAAAAAATATGCAGCTTAGAGAGGAATAAAATGCGGTGGTTATATTGTAAATAAAAACGATTAACGGCCAGTTAATATTAGCACAAAAAATGGCTTTTAACAGCCTTTTTGAATACGACTCTTATTTTATTGACCACCGCTGTATACCAGGTGTCCGATTAAGGATGGATCGCGGCCGTATCTTGAAAATTATTTAACCCACAGCTTTGGGGGAAAAAAATTGTACTAAAAATGGTCATGAGAAATTCACCAAAAATATTTTTAAGCTTCTAAAACGACCGCAAGAGGGCGTGACGAGCTAAACATTTTTAAAAATCTTTTTTTTTGTGTATTTTCAAGTGTTCATCGAGTAAGAAAAATTCTCAGTTGTAATTAGCAAACTGTCTCCTACAACTTTGTTTTATGACATTTTGTCGTAATTTCACGAATAGAGGGATGGGGGGCGGGGAGTTTTAAATATTAATAATAATAACAACAGTCAAATAAAATTAATAGCACAACAGTCTAATAATTAACAGAATCTGAACTTTAACGCCTTTCTAAATGTTCAAAATGCCTTCCATCCTTAGAAATGCAAAGATTTATTTTTCGACGAGTACTAAAAACGGCAGCTTCAATTTCCGCTCTTGAAATGCTGGTTATTGAATTTTGAATTCTTTCAATCATGTTTTCTCGTGTGGTAGGACGAGTTTGAAAAACAAGGTTTTTTAGTCTTCCCCACAAGTAAAAATCGAGGACTGTCAAATCCGGTGAGCGCGCCGGCCACGAAAATAAACTACCCCGTCCTATCTAACGATTTGGAAACGAAGCATCCAAGAAGTTTCGAACCACCTGCGAGAAGTGGGCAGGGCATCCATCATGCTGGTACCACATTTGTCTTCTTGTTTCCAACGAAACATCTTCCATTAGTTCTGGCAGTCCATTTTGTAAAAAAATTAAATATGTTTCACTATTCAAATGTCCATTAAAAATAAAGGGACCAATAATTTTGTCTCCTAAAACACCACACCATACGTTCACACTCCATCTATTTTGGTGGTTGATTTCTAACGTCCAGTGTGGATTAGCACCAGTAGTGCATATTATGTAAGTTAACGCCTCCATCACTGCTAAAAGTAGCTTCATCAGTCCATAGTATGCGTTTTAAGAATTGTTTATTTCCACTACACATATTTTTTAACCAGTGACAATAGACCAATTATTTGGTTTGGCCGTTTGCGGCCGTTTTAGAAGCTTCAAAATATTTTTGATGAATTTCTCATGATCATTTTTACTACAATTTTTTTTCCCCCAAAGCTGTGAAATAAATAGTTTTCAAGATACGGCCGCGATCCATCCTTAATGGGACACCTGGTATATACATGCTCACTCTTCTGTGAACAATAAAAAACAAAAATGCCTCATACAGCATACCAAACGAAAAAAATATATATGTTTTCTTTCGCGTTCGTTCCTTTTTTCAAAAAAAAATACGCTTTTCCTTTCATCTTCGTCATATTCGACTGCGACGCTTTATTGCCTTACGGATCTTTTTGCTGCTCTCGCGCTTCTAATATTTTCCAGTAAATTATATTCCGTTTCGGCCCTTTTTCTTTGTCTCGCACAGAGAGAGATTTCGCGTTTAAGATGTTTACATGTTTTTCCTCTCGACTTGAGCGTCTTATTCCTGTCGGGGGCAAATAATCAGGGTGCTTGTCTTTGGATGGGAGTGGGTGACGCTCGCAGTGAGGGAATGTCCTGGCTCGCAGCTCGACGAAAACATTTTTGTTCGTTCGTTTCTACGTTGTTCTCGACTGCGATTCGCATCTGAATTGTATTTGTTTTGGCCCAAATTGCAGATCGTATTATATTATACAATGTAGAGATAAAAAAGTATATAAAAGGCAATTATCTTCGGTTTAAAATAATAATAGAGTAATATTATTGCCTTCAATTGACAATAAATTATAATTTATTGTCAATTCTGGATATGTCCGTTCTGGATATGTCTAGAACCAGTGTTCTGTAGTGTGGTGCAGGCACTGCTGGGTCATTGTGGCACCTTCCATCTTCCTAAGAAGGCCTAAGGCCTTTCTAACATTATCAGGCTCTGATTGTTCTTCAGATGCTCTCAGACGTTGACTCGAGACACAAAGATAAATGTTATGAGGCCACAAACTGTCTGGGGAGATTAACTTTCTAATACAGCTTAAGAAATCAACAGCGCACCCACATGATGTATATATATATATATATATATATATATATATATATATATATATATATATATATATATATATATATATATATATATATATATATATATATATATATCATCAACAGCCTTGTCGATCCACTGCAGGATGAAAGCCTCTTCAGCATGTTTTCAATTTTCACGGTCCGGCGCTTTCCATATATACTTAACGTCATTAATCCATCATCACTTTCGGTCTTCTTCGCGGACGTTTGCGATCAAGCGGTATCCACTCCAGGATTGCCTTGGTCCATCTGTCTTCCCATCGCCTCGCTATATAGCCTGCCCACCTCTTTTCAATTGCTTTACCAGCAATTGAGTGTCCACTTCCATATATCGTAACGGGTAGAACGCATTGATGGAAGACTCCTCTTTTCAAGCAAAGTGAGAGTCTGCTCTTAAACACTATTTTGAGCGTGCCAGCCACATTTAATACGCCGTTCCACCTCCCGGATGGTATTCCCCTTCGTTGGAAATCATCTGTCCAAGATATATAAAGTTGTTCACAATCTCCAAATCCCTTCCTAAAACTGAAATTCTTCTGTCCTGAGCGAAGTTATTGAACATAACCTGACTCCTTTTCAGGTTTATTTTAAAATCAAATGGTTCGCCAGCCATTTGCAGTTCTTGTATGCGTCTTTGCATACAATGTTCGGAAAGGCTTCCTCGGTCGGTAATATTAGAATTACTAGGTTCTCGGGTAGAACCGCGTTTTAGATTTATAAAATCTCGACGTTTTGGCTTCCACTTTGAAGCTATTTTCAAGAGAATCTAGTTGATTTACTTCGAGGCCTCGATCTGCCTATTCCCCAGATTTCACAACCAGAAAAGAACGGGGACGGCGCAACCTCTGTATTAATAGGTGACGTTGTAGGTGGAGTGCTCGGTTGAGGGGTGGGGGTGAGACGGGAGGTGGACGTTTGACTGGAAGGGTTTCGGATGGGCAATTTGGAAATAAGCGGTTTCCATGTATTTGGAACTCTAAGACCGCCGTCCCTCTTGTCTAAGTAGCCTGGACGCTTTTCGATCTCAATTGCTTTACGAATTATGCGGGATTTGTAGAAATATATAGATGCAATTACTTTGGCCTTGTCGAAATCTATTTTGTGACCCGTTTGAATACGATGTTCTGCTAAAGTCGAGGAGAGATCAGATTTTCGGACGGCGGGAGAATGCTGG
Organism: Cosmopolites sordidus; assembly: GCA_031761425.1. Lineage (NCBI taxonomy): Eukaryota > Metazoa > Arthropoda > Insecta > Coleoptera > Curculionidae > Cosmopolites > Cosmopolites sordidus. Next base: position 261,427 of record JARFXV010000501.1, read on the forward strand.
ATCGATTTTCGATACGTCTATTAGTTTGACCGATATATGATTGGGAGCAGCCAGAACAAGGAATCTCATAGACACCATGTGACTCTTGTGGAATATTATCCTTCACTGGTCTGAGGAAACTGGATATATTTCTTTCTGTTGTAAATATCGTTTCGGTGTTACGCGACCTGAATACGTGGCAAATTTTATCAGTAACTCCCTTGATTTATGGCAGAAGAACTTTGGGATTTTGGGACACTTCTCTAGTAGATTGGTTGGTATGACCAGTTGCCTGAACTTTATTAATTTGCATTTTTATATGAAGCATGTCATAGCCGTTTTGAATTAGTGCCGTTTCTAATTAATTAAGTTCTGTTTGCCTATGTTCCCTATCCGACAATCTTAGTGATCTCGTAACTAAAGTTTTGACTACCGAATTTAATTTGGATGGATGATGATGTGAGTTCGCATTTATATACCGGTTTGTGTGGGTAGGTTTACGATAGATAGAATAGGAGAAGCTTTGGTCTGGCCTTTTTGATATTAGAACGTCAAGAAAAGGGAGAGCAGAATTGTTTTCAGTCTCCATTGTAAATATGACCTGGGATGTATACTATTCAAATGCGAAAGGAACAGACTGAAGGATTGTGGTCCGTGCGGTCAAATAACGAAGGTGTTATCAACATATCGGAACCAGCAAGTAGGTTTCAATGGACTGGTGTTAATGGCTTGAGTTACAAAGTATTTCATAAAAATATTGGCTATGACCGGAGAAAGAGGGGAGCTCATAGAAGCTCCACGAATTTGTTTAAATAATTTATTTTTGAAAATGAAATATGTATAGGGCATGCAATGTTCAATAAGACTAAGAATATTCGTTGATGTGTGGTGTTTGATTTTTTAAAATGTCTAGAGTTTCTGGAAGGAGAATGTTTGTAAATAACGAGACAATATCAAAACTAACCAAAATGTCACTTTCGGATATACTGTGCATTTGAAGAAGCTCAACGAAATGAGAGAAATATGTAGTAATTCTAATATTACCTACCGTGGAAGCCTTTCCGAACACACACACACACACACACATACATATATATATATATATATATATATATATATATATATATATATATATATATATATATATATATATATATATATATATATATATATATATATATATATATATATATATATATATATATATATATATATATATATATATATATATATATATATATATATATATATATATATATATATATATATATATATATATATATATATATATATATATATATATATATATATATATATATGTAGTGTTAGATGTTAATCCCTAGATAGAAAAAAAAACTCACCAATAAAACCAAAAAACATTTCCTCTTATGTCTCACACACATAGTCTAAAAAATAATACTATTACCCAACCATCCGGTCACCGCCAGAACCTCAAATGCCCATGAAACAATAATGTTAAAAAAAATATAAAATATATTAGCAATTATAGCTGTTGAACTAAAAGAAATTCCCTGACTTTGTATTTGAATTTGTTAATATTAAACATTTTAAATATATTGGGGAGTCTATTTAATATCTTAATAGCATTATATATGTATGATCTCGTAAACATCGATGTTTTGTAATGTGGCATTGTAAATTTGCTTCTATATCTAATATTGACAGAATGACTGGCTGAACGAGCTACAAACATACTTTTAAGTGCTTCAGAATTGATAAGTGAATTGATAAGTGAAATTAGCCATATGAAGCTGCCATCTGTGATTCATAGTAAGCCACTTAAGCTCATTAATTCTCTGAAAGATATGATCCCGTTTTCGAAGTCCAAAAATAAGGCGACAACAAGCATTCTGTACTCGCTGAATTCTGCCCCTGTCCACAGAGTCGAGACATAGTCACATAAGTCACAGTAAGTAAATGGAGAAAGTACCAACGACTCTGTTAATAACTTTCTTAAAGCCTGGTTCAAAATGTGACTATTAGCATAAAGTAACTTAAGGCGCATGAATGATTTACGAATTAACTTGGATACATGATCTTTAAAACGTAACTTCGAATCAAAAATAACACTCAAATTTTGCGCAGAATCAACAACACCAAGCCTCTCTCTGTCAACAGATATTGGAAGATTCGTCCTAAAAAAAAATATAGTTAGATTTAGTACAAAATAGCATAACTTTTTAGAGTTTAGAAGAGTTTAATTTCAAATTATGTGCTAACGAGAGTCTTTTAAGGTTGTTTAACTGGTTATTAATTATATTATTGGCTCTGGAGTATTCACGTGGAGGAAAACTGAAATATAATTGTGTGTCATCAGCATAAGCCCGTACTTCCATGTTCTGAACAGAACGCAAAATATCAGATGTATATACAATAAAGAATAATGGACCCAACACTGATCCCTGAGGCACACCAGAAAGAACATTCACTTTAGACGAGTTTACATGATTAACAGAAATATATTGTGTTCTACAATCTAGGAACGATTTTACTAGATTAACGGATGATTCGTCAAACCCATAGTAAGACAGTTTTGCGCACAAGAGGCTGTGGTTTAATGTATCGAACGCCTTAGAAAAGTCCAGTAATACAAGCACGCTAGCTAAGCCCCTGTCATAGCTGTTAAATAAATAACTAGTCACAGAAGCCAGAGCTGTAGACGTTGAAAACCAGTTCTAAAGCCTCATTGCGAATCGGATATTACTTTATTGGAGACAAAAAACTCGTACATCTGTTTAAATAAAATGTTCTCAAAAATCTTAGAAAGAACTGGAAGTATGCTAATAATACACAGGTCAGAAAACGAAGAAGGCTTATCATGTTTCGGAACAGGAATCCCTACAGCTTGCTTCTAAATTAGAGGAAAGTAGTTTTGCTCTATGCAGTTATTAATTATATTAAGTATATATACATCAAGAAAGGGATTGCAATACTGTAGCATCCGCAGAGAAATATTATCAGCACCTATACCATCTTTTTTTAACTTAAATAACATATCATGCACTACCTTCTCATCCACCAACTGGAACGAGAATGCGCCTGCCGAGGGAAATTTATTCGAATAGTAGTAAGTAATCCTTTCATCGCAATTACCATTTACATCCGAAACAAATTCTCCAACATACCGATTTATAAGTTCCGGTTTATTTAAGTTGTCAGGCAAACTTCGTTGGCACTTAGAACCTATACTAAATGTTTTTAGGGTTGACCACGTTTTCCTCACATTATTTTGATTAATTGTATCGTTAAGGAAATTCTTCTTTTCACGTCTCGTCTCCGAAACAACAAAATTTCTCAATTTTTTATATGCTATCCAATCACTATTAGATTTTGACAATTTATACTTATGCAGAGCACGTTCCCTATCTGAAATAAGCAACCTCAAATTTGAGGTCAACCAATGGGCCTTTGCCTTTGTTACCCTACGGGTAACCACGGGAGCATACCTGTCAAAGGCTGAGATGACTAAATTATTAAATATATCGATTTTCTTATCAATATTTTTTTCGTAAAATATTATGTTCTAATTTAATGAAGATAAATAATGCATAAATTGTTGAAACATAAATTTATTAAATAAACGGTAACATATCATCTTAGGAGGTAATTTGTCATCAGACACAGATATCTCAGCAAATATCAATTTGTGGTCTAAAATATTATTGTCGAGAGTGCCATAGGTATGCAACTTAACAACCTCAGAAATAAATAATGGATCAATCAATGAACTTGATCGTTCGGATACTCTTGTGGGCTCATTCAATATCTGAGACATACCATAAGCCTCCAAACATCTGCTAACTGGATTAGAAGTATTAAAGAAATTTACGTTGAAATCACCCATGCAGATTATTCTATCAAAAATTGCGCCAATATAGGAAAAAATGTTGTAGTAGTAGCTCAACAAACACACCAACAGCCACATCAGGCGGTCTATACAAAACACCAATACAGTAAGTACACCTTGATATCTTTATATCGAAAAATAAATATTCAACATTAGGGCTCAACACAGAGTCAAAATTAATTTCATTACAGTCAATATAATCGCTGACAAATGCACCAACAGCCCCACCCCGCCTGTCTCTTCTGTCTTGATGAAAAAATTTGAAACCAGGTATTATAAAAGCATCAAGCAGGGTGTTGTCGCTCAGCCACGTCTCAATAATTAAAATTATGTCATAACTGTTCGACTGCACTATAAAAACAAGCTCATCAAAGCCGGTAAACATAGAACGCATATTTATATGAGCAACTTTCATTGTTCAATCCGGTAACCAGAATCACATCAATGTAGATAAAAACAAAGACAAATTTGTTAAATATAATCTATAGTTTATAAGTAAAAATTAAAATAATAATAATAAAAGGCAACAGGTGATGTGTAAATTTAGGCAACAATACAAGAGCCTTACCAATATTAGATTTTAAATGTGAGAAAAGTACGTACGAGAGGAAAACCAAATAATAAAACTGAAAAAACACAGACCAACTACAGAAGGTCCTCCATGTTGCTTATCGATATTTTTTCGTCCTTTGAGAGCACATAAATTTCACCTTTCAACGTCCATGCATTGAGAATAGAGAAATCCTATCCACAGCCAACAACCCATGTTGTCGCCGACTTCCCGTCGGATGGCGTATATATGTAGTGTTAGATTTTCTTGGACTGCGTCCTAGATTGCCTTGGTCCATCTGTCGTTCCATCGCCTCGCTATGTTGCCTATCTATCTCCATTTCAATTGTTTTACTCTTCCAATTATGTCACACACTTTCGTTTGTTCTCTGATTCATGTGCAGGCCTTTCTGTCTCGTCATGTAATGCCAAGCATACATTTTTCCATTCCCCTCTGTGCTACCCGATGTTTTTGAATTCATTGCGATGTGAATGTCCAAGTTTCACTTCCGTATATCATATCGGGCAGAGCGCACTGATCGAAGACTTTTCTTTTCAGGCAAAGTGAGAGTTTGCTCTTAAACACTATGTTGAGCTAACCAAATGTCTTCCAGACACATTTAACACGACACTTCACCTGTTGGGCTATATCCCCTTTCATTTAAATCTTCTATCCAAGATACATAAAGTGGTCCACAATCTCCAAATTCCTTTTTAAAACTGAAATCATTCTGTTCTCAGCAAATTTATTGAACATAACCTGATTTTTTTCAGGTTTAAGTTTAAGCCAAATGGTTTGCACGCCCTTTGCAGCTATGGAAACGTATGTGTGTCTATGGGTTATTTGATGAGTTATATTCATAGCAGGTGCGTATATTATACTTCTTTTTGAACTTGAAAAGTGGTGCTTTAAAATAGCTATACTGCTGGAACAAATTCTGGTTCGAACAGGTCCTGTAGTTGATGAAACGTATAGGTCAACGATTAACTTGGGATCTTAACAGGTAATTAAAAAACAAAATTGTGTGTAATTGACTTACTATGTTTCGAGTTCACAATATAAAAAATGCAGAAACAATAAGGACAGACAAACGCTGATTCGTCAAGCGATAATCCCTTAAAACTCAATTAAGAAAAGGAAGAAAAGGAAATATTTCGGACTTAACGGTCCTCGGTTAACGTCGAAGGGTTCCCTCGGGCCTCTTATGAATTCCGGTTTTGCCTTTTCTCCTCCAAAGTCTTGATTTTATTGGACAAAACGACGGTTTACGGCCTCCTACCCACGCCGTGGCTTATCCGCGATAGTAGAAATTAGATTTTGTTTTATTCAGGGCGGCAAAATGTATTAGGAACCGACAATTTCGTTAATTTTGAAAGAAGATCGACGGTTAACGTCGACCAGAAAATGGGATTACGTCCGAATCAAGATCTACCGCAGAAAAGTAGTGGAAAGAAACGGGGATTAAGATGGTTTTTGAAATAAATCTACAAACATATAAAAATCTCCGAAGGATAATTTATAAAAATTCATATTAAATATGTTTCTGTTCAAGTATTCTATAGAAGTAAAATCAAAAAGATTTACGCTCTTCCTCTTATCGGGCTCTTTTCTTCTTATGTTCTGATTTCCGACTATTTTTTGGTATCCTGTTTGTTGTATGCTTCTTGCATTTTCTTTATTTGCGTTTTAGTAGGTCCCGGTTTTTTTTATGCCTTACAAATTTGCCTTCGTTCTCATTTCCTTGTTTCTTCTTCTTATCGTGTTGACTTCAAAGGAAAGTCAATGTTGACTTTGTTTACAGCTGATCTAAATAACTGGTTCGATGTACAGTTGAACCATTCTCTTAAATTTTTCAGTCATGATATTCTTCATCTTCTCACGCTTTTTCTCCCCTCTCCCTTTCCCCGCACAATCACTATAATAGTTCATATCGTTGCTCTATCGTTATGTGTCCGAAGTAGTTTAATTTGCGTGTCTTCGAAATCATTCCGGATGTCGATTCATCCATTCTGTGAAGAGTCCTAACCTAACCTAACCAAAATCTCATTTGGCATTTTCTAGTGTTTTCCGTTTCGAGTGAAGAATCCCACTGACGTGCACGGATCGTGGTGCTCGCTTTTATAGCCGGCCGACGACTGCGCAGATTGTATCGGAATAGTTCCGAACTATTCGCGGCGCTCGACAACACTGTCCGGCATCCGTTTATTGATTTTGCTCCCTCGTCGCCATGTTGCCATGTTTCTTCTTTTTTCAGAAGCGATTTCCATACTTTTGAATGTGGCGACCGTCGTTTCGCGTATTTAATTCACCCCTTTCTTCTATTTCAAGGGCTTCTCTGATTGTTCGGATTGATTTTATGACCTATTTGTAGATGGTGCTAGCTTTTAAAGTTGTTTTTATGATCCTGTATTCTGGCCGAGATTCGTCTGTTTGCTTGTCATATGTATGTTTGGTTGTAGTCGGAACAATATGCTATATACCGCGGATTTTCCAGTCTAATTTTATCCTTGAGGTTTTTTAGGATGTTTGCGACAGTTTTATGCGGCTTGTAGATAATTCTGATCTTGTAATGTTGATCTTATGTTTCTTGCTTATCCTATCAGTGATTTTTACGTATGGTAGCAGGACCTTTGGTGCATTTGGTTCCTGATCCTCTATTGTTCTTCGTGTTTGGGTTTACTGACGGTGAATGTCCTTCCTGATACAATTTTCTGAATATCAATTTTGTCTAAGGGCTGTGAAAATATTTGGTAGTTCCTCGTTTCGTGTATCTGGTAGTGTCAGTCGGAAGGATCTGAAGGATGTTCGACTTCCAGGGTGAACTGTATTCTGGGGTTGATTTCATTTAATTGGGTTAGGAAGTTGTTCGGAAATTCGTTTCCATGAGGCCATATAATAAAGTTAAGTCCAGAGCTTCGTTTATGGGGATACTTGGATATAGTGAGACAATGTCTAAGCTTGCTAGTGTGCCTGTGTTCTCCAGTTATGAATTTTTAATTATCCTTGTCAAATGTTCTGACTTTTAAACATAGGACTCGGAGAGTTTTACGTTTGCTTGCATGATATTTGCTAGATATTTTTCCAAATTTTGTGCTGGAGAACCGAAGGCACTTACAATGGGCCTTAATGGAGTTTCTGGTTTGTGTATTTTTGGTAGAGCGTAAAGTTTATGACATCTGCTTGATTTTTCCCTTGGAATCATTCTTCTTTCCATGTCCGGTTTTAGTTTCCATGCTTGATTTTGCTTTCGGTTGTTTTTTCTAGATAGGTTATTGGTTCTCTATTCGCTGGTTTATATGTTTTTTGTAGTAAAATGTTCGTTATCACCCCGAAATGATTTAGAAACATTATCTACCATCCGAGAAAATATTAGATGATTATATATATATATATATATATATATATATATATATATATATATATATATATATATATATATATATATATATATATATATATATATATATATATATCCTTGTCATTAGCAATTTCACTCAAAGTCAATTATCTCTCATCTATAACCATATGATGTATAGAATAGTATATGTATAGAATCCGGGCTTATACGACCACGTTGAAACTCACCTGCACACTTACAAACCATTGTGTTTAAAGGAACAGACTCGTCTAATCTATTAACCATTTCTCTATGAATTTCCATTGGCTTTAAACCTTTTTTTACGAAGAGTTTTTAATCACTACATGATTTTCAATATTCTCTATTTAAATTAATAACACTGATACGTTTACTTTAAGATACTGTTTTGGTACGAATTAATTGACAGATCGACTTGAAACTTCACATATGTTCAATTCTTCTTCGGGGTGAAACACTAAACTGGAAGAGATTTACCACTAAACACTAAATATGATCAGATTAAATCATCTCCTGATGATGCTAACATGGTTAGTGAAACGTGCGTCAAGAAGTTTTCAAAAAGCGATTTGGTGTTTAGTGGTAAATCTCCTCGAGTTTAGTTCACATATGTTCACATAAAAGTTAAAACTTCAAAATGTAGTAGATTATATAATTCTTTTACTGCTCTATAGGTGTCCCTCCGCGAACTGAAATACCGCAAAGAACTGTAGACATGCCCAAACAAATAATGACAATATTAACTGCGGAATCTTTTCTTCGATATTTGGGTCACACAATAAACATCCCCCCGGTATTTCTCATCGGTCCATTATCCCCTTGCTCCCTTAAACAACTAATTCCCCAGTGCACGTTGTCAATTGCCCGATAAACTTTTGTTTCCTCAAAACGACCCGTTTTCATACGGTTGATACGGTTGTACGTTTTCACACACGAACACCATACGAATGAAAGTAAAAATTTTGGCATATTTTAATAAAATTAAATTACTAAACTCGAAGGTATTTACAATAAACACCAAATCACTTTATTTAAATTATCGACGCGCGTTTCGCTAGCTACTTCGCGGTTAAGTAACTTAAGTTGATACTTCGAAAACTTAAAACTAAGAACTTATTCAGTAGGATACCTTAGAGTCTAATAATTTTAACTCGAAAGGTTTCACTCTCTTGAGTCTCCTTGTTAGATTAGTGTTGTCGAAGAGCTGGATTGCCCCAACGTTCACGTATTGATGGGGCCGTTGTTTGTGACTTAGTGCGAATTTGGTAATGGTCTGGTCAACAGTGTCCCTCTGAAGACCTCGATCCGAATGAGGCATTAAAGAGGTGTGTAATTTTTATTATGGCTTTCTTTGGAAGTTGTTTTAATACTCCCTCCAGTGGTTAACTTAAAAGCAGGACTCTTTGGGTCAATGTTTGTTTTTATTTAATTTGTTATTTCCTTTGGAGAGGTTGATTTGATGGTTATTTCTTGTTGAGGAGAAGTTTCCCAGTTTGGTAGGTCCTGGATTTGGTTGGAAGGTACTTTTAAGATATTCTGCAAATCTATTAGCCTTTTGCTTATTGTTTCTAGACCAACTACCGTCTACATTCATGAGCAGAGTGTTTTGTAGTTTTTTGATTATGTATCGTTAAGGGTGGGAAGAATGGAAGAATGATCTGAGTTCAAGACACATGCTTCATCAACTTGGATATAAGATATTGATATATTTCAGATAATAAGATGTTGATATATTTCATACAACAAAGAATTCTATCAAGTCTGGTACGTTATTTTTATCTGCGGACCAATATGTTGATTTGCCACACTTTAGTTCGCTCATTGATTCCTTCAATCTTTTGCCTTTGGTTATTGTGTGTTTTGCATGAATGAGTGTGTTTTGCATTGAAGTCGCCTTCAATGATGAATCTGTGTCCTTGACTATCGAGGAAGTTTAAATATTGTTCGTTATTAATGTCATGTTTTGGATGACATGGAGGATCCTAACTGTGATCCTAGAACCTAAGTTATAGTTTTGACCATTACTAAGGTGGCCTAAAACTCTTTACAATGTTTTCTAATTAATGTATCTACAATGTTCTTCTGAATAAATAATTAGGTCGAGGTTACTAATAAAAAAATCGAAATGTCACTAGTATAAATGTTTTGGATTGTAAGGAACTATGTTAAAAATTAAGAAAAAAAAAAAGTTTGTGTTTTCTTTGTTAGGGCAACTCTAATATAAACCAAACCATAGCGGATACAAACGTTATTGAGCAGAATTAATTTTAATTTAATTTCGGTCAAATTATACGTATTTCAACGGGAGGTCATACAAATTTAATAATTTAGAGTAGTTTTGGTTAAAATGCTTCAATTTGAATCGGGAATATTCCTCTAATATATTTTTAAATCAGAAATTTCATAAACGATCAATAGCGGTATTCACCATATAATTTATCAATGCTAATAATTATTTTGGTACGTATATAGAGCTGGATATTGAGTTAGCGTTTAAATAAGCGAAATGTCGCATTATTGGAGGCCATTGAAATTGTGCCACAGGCCCAAAATCGAAATAGTTTTAAACAATTCGTATTGTTCAATCCATAAAGTCCATGAATATATTTCTTGGACAATATACGTTCTCTTTTATGTTATTGAAACAAATGTTATAATCCCCGGAATAATCTGCAGAAAAAGAGTAATACCAAAGTACGATGAAGTTGTAACTTCAAATAACACATCGATCAATAAGTCCCCGTTCTGATAAATGCAAATTTTGACTTTATTCATTAATATATTCTCCTTGAAGATCAGTACAATGATTCCAATGCTTTTCTAACGTTTCTACATGTTGTTTTTAGGACCATGTCTCTTTTCCTACAAAATATACTTCAGTTTTGGCAATTACCTCTTCATTAGAGCTAAATTTCTTTTCAGTGAGCATTTTTTTGAACTCTGAGAACAGCAGATAGTCGCTGGGGACCAGATCTGGAGAATACGGTGAATGAGAAAGCAGCATTCATGTAATTTAGCCATTGTTACTAACGATTTGTAACACTGTGCATTGTCTTGATGAAACAGCACTTTTTTTTTGTTTATTTGGAGCCTTTTATTTGGCGATTTCGTTCTTCAAACACGCTAATAACGCTATGTAACAGTGGCGGCTGGTATATAAAAGCTACAACGCTGTAGAGCCCTGCAGACCCCTCAAAAAAATTATATATAAAATTACATATATTTCGTGACATTTTAGTCACGGAATATATGTAATTTTTGATAAATGTATTTTATAAATCGTCTGTTGAAATGTAGAACCTACTATTGACAAATTGTTGACAGAACATTTGCATTTGAACAAGGTGTGAACAAGTGTACAAGGTGGGTCCCCAGAATACTCACCGAACATCACCAAGTCCACGGGTTAAAGCGGCCCGCGAGTTCCTTGACTGCTATGAAAAAGAGGGCGAGGAATTCTTGGATTCAATTGTCATTCATTGTCAGAGACAAACGAACAGTCCCGTCAGTGAGGGCATTCACGATCGCCGAAAGCACAAAAGTTTAAACAAACATAGTCTGCCGGCGCAGTGATGGCGACTGTGTTTTGGGATATTGTTGTGCGAGTTCATGTCTACCGGGATAACCATAAAGACTGACCGCTACTGTCAGACGTTCAAGAACCTTCATCGTGCAAGTCAAAACAGAAGGAGGGGCATGCTGACGAAGAGAGTTCGTTTGCATCAGGACAACGCTCGTCCCCACGTCGCTCGTGCAACAACCGAACTCATCAACCAATTTCGATGGGATAACCCCACACGTCCCCTTACAGCCCGGATCTAGCATCAAGTAATTATCATCTCTTTCCTGCGTTTAAGTCACACCCATAGTAATAATAAATAACAAAACCGGGCTTAAACGCAAAATCTTTCAGAGGGAGTCGGAGACCTCTGACCAACGTCTGAAACCGAAAACAAAAACTTTCATTGGTACGGTAAAAATCAATTCTCTCCTGCTTCCAGGAAAATTACACGAATTCATCCAAAATCCAAATCACAAAACATCCAAAACACGAAACATCCAAATTTTAGCTCTGCAAGAAACCAGATTGACAGATGATAACATCTTGGAATTCGGGAACTACAGACTTTTTAAAAGTAAAACGGACAAAGGAATATTCAAAAATACACCACATCTCGGTGTTGCTTTCGCTATCTCAAGAAACATCCTTGGTTCTATAACTAATGTCCAGCCAGTTAATAATCTACTTATGACACTATCCCTCAAGTGTGCTAACAAAAACTATACATTAATCAATGCACGCCTCCCAGTTAACGAAGAAAATAAATCTAATCCTGAAAAAGTAAATAAGTCCTGGGATATTCTGGAAAAGACTATCTCTAAAATTCCCTCTAACCATGTAAAAATCCTATTGGGTGATTTCAACGCCCAACTAGGGAAAAAAACATACAGGAAAACAGTCGGCAGTATTCCCGTTCATAAATGGACTAACCATAATGGAAGAAGATTGGTTGAACAACTTTGGCAGTTTAAACTAAATATAATGTCAACCCATTTTAAGAAGAAAATAACAAAATAAAAGACCTGGAGATGCCCAAATACGTACATGGGTGAATTTCAAATTGACCATGTTGCCATTTCGTACTCCAGTTATAAAGAGATTTTGAATGTTCGAGTCAGGAAAGGAGCAAATATAGACACGGATGACTACTTGTCTAGAATCAAACGGAGCTTAAAACCTCGAAAACTGATTCAAAAGTGACTGCTAATACCAAAGTTCGACCCAATGAAAATAAAACCAGCCCTAACAGAAGAGCTTGATAAACAACCAGCACAGAACTGGCAAGAATTGAAACAAAAAATTATTAAAACAGCCTTTAGTTGGTCCCTTTACAAAAACGTAGAAAACATCCGTGGTGGGATGAAGTTTGCGAGCAAGCAGTATTAAGCCGAAGTAAAGCATTCAAAGAATAGAACAGTCAAAAAACAGCAATAAACTATAACATATTTTTGGAAGTAAGAAAAGAATCATCGAAGCTAATTAGACAAACTAAAAGAAAATATGAAAACAATCAACTAAATGAAATAGAAAAAGATTTTCAAAAAAATAACATCCGAAACTTTTACAAAACATTTAAAACTAAATTAACAGGTTATTAACCCCAAAGTCTTTGCTTCCAAAAGGAAAACGAACAATTAGCTCTAAATAACCAAGACAATTGCAAAGAACTTGCAAAATATTTTGAACAAATACTAAACTGTCCTGAGCCTTTAAACAAATTACCAACACTAAAGCCTATACAAACAAACCCAGATTCATTACCACCGAATGAAGACGAAATAATTAGGCAAATCAAGCGGCTTAAAATAACGAAGCTTCTGGTGAAAATGGAATCACTGCTGAACTTTTGAAATCCGCTGCTCCAGGTACAATCAAGGAAATAACCAAAATTCTACAAGAAGTTTGGCGAACCGAACGAATTCCGGAAGATTGGATAGATGCTCTAATCAATCCACTACATAAGAAAGGAGATAGAACGGATGTAAACAACTATAGAGGGATATCTCTTCTCCCAGTTTGTTACAAGATTCTATTTCAATGATATCAGTTAGAACCTAAAATTGGTGAATATCAAGCAGGTTTTCAACCGGGCAGATCCTGCCCTGAACAGATCCTGAACCTAAAATTGATCCTAAGACATCAAAAACTGTACAATAAAAATCTCGTCTATACATTTGTGGATTTCAATAAAGCATATGATTCTATTGACCGCGAATTTTTATTCCAAATCTTAAAAGAACAAGGACTAGATCTGAAAACGCTGGCAATTAGTAAAGCAACATTAACTAACACAAGGTCAAAAATTAAATTCATGGGTGACATCTCAGAGCCCTTCGAAATTAAAACTGGAGTGAGACAAGGGGATGGACTCTCGCCACTCTTCTTTAACTGTGTTCTAGAAAAAGTAATACAGGAGTGTCGTGAAAAAAAGTCAGCCCTGAATATTGACCAGCCTATTAAACTGGGGAGAACCAACATCAAAATTGATTGTCTGGCAATTTTGCTTAACATGTATTAACGGCACAGAAACAGATTGAAATCCTAAAGAAACAGCAGAAAAGGTAAAACTCCAAATTTCCTTTGAAAAGACACAATACATGACCTGCAACAGATTAAGAACACCATTTCTAAAAACAAAATATGGTAACATCAGACGAGTCTCTCAATTCAAATATTTGGGTGAAATAATCATGGAAAATGGATTGGAAAAAGCGGCCGATAAGGGTAGATATCAAAAAATGGAAAAGGCATTGAGAGTTACACAAAATATTTACAACAAAAAATGCCTATCTAAAAACACAAAACTGAGACATTTTGAATAGAAAGAGAGACATCGAGGACATTGAAAAGAAGGAAAGAAAAATCATAAGAAAAATCTTAAGCTCCAAACAAATAAATAGTACATCATACCGACTTCGAGAAAACCAAGAAATCAAACAATACACAGATATACATAGCGATATGAGAAAAAGGAAACCTAAGTTTCACGGACACACAAAACGGATGAATCCGAGTAGGCTAACTAGACAAATAGTCTAATTTTATGAAAATAGGAGTAGAGGTAAAATAGAAATAATTAAATAGATTGCAGCAATTAAAGACGACCTAAGATCAGCAAATATTACACAAAGTGAAATTCAGGATAGAGGCTGTTTCAGACATAAGGTGGACGTTTGGAAGGTTGGCCAGAGAGAAAAATGTAGGAAGACTGGAACAACTTGGTCTGACGAAGGGAAAAAAGCTCATAGCGAAAGAATGAAATTAGTATGGGGGTATAGGAAAGCTAACTTCGCGTGGGTCCACCAGGGCCCATACGTGAATAATAATAATATATATATATATATATATATATATATATATATATATATATATATATATATATATATATATATATATATATATATATATATATATATATATATATATATATTTATTTCTTTTTACTATCATCAGAATAAAGTTAATAACCTCTAATTTATATGTATAGGGACATAGAGACCAGCTGGAGTAATTTAGATCGACTTGTTTAATTTTTGATTTTTTCACGGTAAGGTTTATCGAACCATCTTCCTTAAACCCTCCTGTGTCTTTTATTTTATAGTTTTTTTTTTTCATCTCTTAATGTGTTTTGTGCCGTTTTTTTTTAGAGAAACGATTTTATGTAAGATAGACCCCTTCCCGGTTCAGAGTCTTTTCTAAATATCACATATATAATATAACTGGGTGGCGTCCAATTTGTCGCGCAGCTTCATTTTATCCTGGACCTTCTTCCCGGTGCTCCCGGCGAACAGCTGCCGTCACTGTGATCTATATATTTTTTATTTTGCTCTCAAAAGAGAAAAGAATAGGTCACAACAGATTTGCACAGTTTTTTGGAAACGTGGTAATACCAGGACATATTGCAATCTAGGATTACTCCCAAAAATTTTACTCGTTGGTGTATTTTTTAAGTTGTATTATTCAATATCAATTTATCACATTCTTTAATTCTAGATTGTTTTGTTCTGAATTATATTACATTTGTTTCCTCCTTATTCAATATTAATTTGTTTTTTGCAAACAATATATCAATACAATTTATTGATCAGCAGTTATATCCATTAGTTCTTGCACATCTGCACTTCTCACCAACATATTTGTATCATTAGCATACGTTGCTATTTTACTCCAGCGTATGTTATCATTTACATTAACTATGTCGTTTACATAAAGAATGTATAATATTAGTCCTAGTACGCTTCCTTGGGTTATTCCAAGATCTAGGGTAAGCTCATTTGACATTGCGAAATCGCTCGAATTTTGAATTCTGACTTTTTGTTGTCGATCTTCGAGATATAATTGTATCAATTTACATGTTTGTCCTCTAATACCATAAAGAAAGTCCCGGTTTTCTAACAATATATAATTCATTGCAAATAAAGGTTATTTTCTTTGTGAAAATAAATTAGAAACCTTATTTTATGTGCAACCCTCGTAAATTTCGACAATTGCAAGCGTTGCTCTGATGCGAAAGAGTCAAGGCTGATTTGCCAGACATTTGATCTTCCATGATGATTGCCATAATAACATTTACCATGATGACAGCGACCTCTATCGGAAATCCGGACAAACTAAAAAAAATTACGCGTTATTTTGAATTTTATTTACAATGTCACCTTACTTTTTGATCATAGTAATAATATAATTCGTTAACATCTGCACCCATAAGGTCAGTTGTCCACACATTTATATCGTGATTGTATTTGGATTTGTCCTGGTAATATTGAATGGGCAGAATATGTACTATATAAATTAAATGACACAGGATACAGACCTTATTGACCAGAATTAATTTTGATTTAATTTCGCTCGGGTTGTATTTATTTTAAAACCAGCGCGTGCGTAAAATTTAATGATGTGAAATGAATTTTAGTTAATTCATTTCGATTTAATATTACGTTAATATTATTTTCCGATATTTTCGATGTGTTTTTAAGGCAAATTTATAAATTCACAATAACGGCCTCTGCCAAACAATTTGTCAGTGTTAAATAATTATATTGGTACTTATATTAGTTCAGAACTCATAACGAATTTCTATACAATCACTCCGACTACCGTATTACTGTAAACTGGTCACATGATAAAGGGTGGGATAAGCGTCACATAGCCATAATTAAATTTTTCTGCATTATATCCAAACTGTCACGAATATAGCGAAAAAAAAAATTATCGAGAGATATCGTTGACCGATTGGCTGCAATAAACTCTTAACAACCCCTGTCGTGATGAAACCGGGTAAAGTCTAATAAAATAACAGATAAAAAGATAAAATTAATTTTATGTTCTTGCACTAATAGATACATTAATTTATTTATATTGTACTAATAAATTCAAAGTATACAAACCAATACACAATGTTTTAGTCATACATAATAAGAATAATAATTTAATCATAATTTAACAATCTTATATTTTCCGCAAAATTATTCAGAAGCTAAATCACTCCTGCTCTAGCGCCTCTTAAGAAACTAGAAATATTTTTATTCAGATTTATTAGGGCAATTAACATTTCGCCGAAGAGCAACGAAATATTTTGAAATGAACTATACTTCGCCTCACTACCCTCCCTCTCCACCTAAGTACCCTCCTTTCTTATGTGTTTTATAGGAGAGTAATCTGAAATGTTTCCAACCTCCATTTGAAGATGACGTTACTATCTGGCCCTCTCTGAGTTTCATACCCTTTTTTTTCATAACCCTACGCGGCAAGCGATTTTCATCAAATGAAGAAGTTATTGCAGCCGTCGATGAGTATTTTAAAGAACTTCCAGCAAATCAGTTCAGAAATGGAATAAATAAATTGAAGAACCGCTGGCAAAAATGTACTGAGCTTAAGGCAGAAAATACGGAAGAATAAAGTCATTTTTTCAACTATAAATTTAGATTAAATCATCTCCTGATGATGCTAACATGGTTAGTGAAACGTGCATCGAGCAGTTCAAAAAAAGTGATTTGGTGTTTAGTGGTAAATCTCTTCAAGTTTAGTGTTTCACACCAAAGGTTAGAAGAATTGAACTATAAATTTGTTTTATCATTTCCGCTAGACTTGAATAGTTCTCTGTTATTAGACTTATATTGCCCTCCTAAACGTTGATAAGAAATGGATTTCCCCATTATCATATTTTATGGTATTATTAGGTCGATGGATACTTTAGGTTGTAATTACTTTTCTCACCATTAGTTTAGCATAATTTGTATTTGAAAAAGGCACTGTATGTCGAAACAATTGTTATACATACAATTTTAAATATAGTGGACATTTTTAGATATTAATTTTTGCTTATTTATTAAAAACATTTTTTCAGCAGAGAAAAGCATAGCAAGTAAATACTGGGTGTATGCGTTCTTAAAGAGAAATCCTGGGATCTCTTTGCGAGCTTTGGAGCCAATGAGCCTGAACAGAGTGTTTAATGAAACTGAAAAAAGTGTGTGGTTTTTAATAAAACTGAAATTAATTTATTTTTTCGTAATTTAGAGGCAATGAGGGAGAATACTTATCTAGCCAAAAGAATATTTAACGTTGATGAAACAGGAGTTTCAACTGTGTTCAAAGGCCTGGCAAATTCAATAAAGTATATTTGAGAGTAGTTTCAATGGACATAGCAGTAAAAGGATTCGAAGTTACTGACATTTATCCTATAAATCCTAATGTATTCGGTGACGATGACTTTAAATCAGTTTCTATTATTGAATACTTAACATCTCGAAATCAATCTTCAATAAACAATGACTTTACAACCCCAGCGTTTACTGTCACACATGCTACGAAAGAAACCGAAGCTATTGCTAGTTCTTCACGTAGTATTTTGCACATCTTAAATCCAATGCCTCAAAACATTTAGAAAATTAAAAGACGTTCCAAACAACAACACACAACTATTAACTGTCGCCCTTTTAAAGGCAGAGTTAGAAGAAAATTAGAGGAAAGGAAGTTTAAAAGACAATAAAGATAATAATAATAAAAACGGTTCAAACCTTTAATTCGAAGTACAAGATGAAGCGTTCTAGTAATTACAAAATTACCCCAGGAGGTAGACAATCCTCTGCCAGCTTTGCTGGTACAACCGGACTTTCGGATTCCGAGGCGTCCGGGCTTAAACCCAAAATCTTTCAGAGGGAGTCGGAGACCTCTGGCCAACGTTTGAAACCGAAAACAAAAACTTTGGAACGGTAAATATTAATTCTCTCCTGCGTCCAGGAAAACTACACGAATTGGGGCGAACATTGAATCAGCAAAAAATCCAAATTTTAGCTTTGCAAGAAATCAGATTGACAGATGATAACACCTTCGAATTCGGCAACTACAAACTTCTTAAAAGTAAAACGGACAAAAGAATACTCAAAAATACACCTATTATATAACTTCTGTCCATAACTTCTGTTCTATAACTAATGTCCAGCCAGTAAATAATCGACTTATGACACTATTCCTCAAGTGTGCTAACAAAAACTATACATTAATCAATGCACACCTCCCAGTTAACGAAGAAAATAAATCTAATCCTGAAAACGTCAATAAGTCCTGGGAAAAAAAAATTCCTTCTAACCATGTAAAAATCCTATTGGGTAATTTCAACGCCCAACTAGGGAAAGAAAAAAATACAAGAAAACAGTCGGCAGTTTTCCCGCTCATAAATGAACTAACCATAATGGTAGAAGATTGGTTGAACTATGTTCGCAGTTTAAATTCGCTAAAAATAATGTCAACCCATTTTAAGAAGAAAATAACAAAACAAAAACTTGGAGGTGCCCAAAGACGTATATGGGTAAATTTTAAATTGACCATGTACCAACACTAAACCCTAAACAAACAAACCCAGATTCATTACCACTGAATGAAGATGAAATAATTAAGCAAATCAAGCGGCTTGAAAATAACAAAGCTTCTGGTGAAGATGGAATCACTGCTGAACTTTTGAAATCCGCTGATCCAGGTACAATCGGATGAATGGCACCAGGTACAAGGGGATGAACTCTCGCCACTCTTATTTAACTGTGTTCTAGAAAAAGTAATAAAGGAGTAGCGTGAAAAAAAGTCGGCCCTGAATATTGACCAGCCCATTAAACTGGGGAGAACCAACATCAAAATTAATTATCTGGCGTTTGCTGATGATCTAGCAATTTGGGCTCAAGATGTATTAACGGCACAGAAACAGATTAAAATCCTAAAAAAACAGCAGAAAAGGTAGGACTCCAAATTTCCTTTGAAAAGACATAATACATGACCTGCAACAGACTAAGAACATCATTTCTAAAAACAAAATATAGTAACATCGGACGAGTCTCTCAATTCAAATATTTGAGTGAAATAATCATGGAAAATGGGTTGGAAAAAGCGGCCAATAAGGGTAGATGTCAAAAAATGGAGACGACATTGAAACTTACACAAAATATTTACAACAAAGAATGCCTATCTAAAAACACAAAACTGCGACATTACAACATAGTTATTAAGCCAGAATGTCTATATGGGGCAGAAACGCTCATTTTGAATAGAAATAGAGAAATCGAGGACATTGAAAAAAGGCAAGAAAAATTATAAGAAAAATCTTAGGCCCCAAACAAATAAATAGCACAATATACCGACTTCGAGAAAACCAAGAAATCTAACAATACACAGATATACATAGCGATATGAGAAAAAGAAGACTTAAGTTTTACGGACACATAAAACGGATGAATCCGAGTAGGCTAACTAGACAAATGGTCGAATTTTATGAAAATAGAAGTAGAGCTAAAGTAGAAATAATTAAATGGATTGCTGCAATTAAGGAGGACCTAAGATTAGCAAATATTACACAAAGTGAAATTCAGGATAGAGGCTGTTTCAGACACAAGGTTGAGGTTTGGAAGGTTGACCAGAGAGAAAAATGTAGGAAGACTAGAACAGCTTGGTCTGACGAAAGGAAAAAAGGTCATAGCGAAAGAATGAAATTAGTATGGGCGCAAAGGAAAGCTAACAACAACAAACGCCTCTAATTGTAGTTCGCGGGGTCCACCAGGACCCATACATGAATAATAATAATAAATAATAATAAAAAAGAAAAGCCTTAGCAAATAGAAACACTATCAAGAGAAGAGTGTTCATTTCCAGCAGCGATGGCGATGTTCTACCACAATTACGTAATAACGATGATTATGATGACATGAACACAGACAAAGAAAATGATAATACTGATGCTGTTAAGAATGTAATGGTAAAGCCTGCTAAACATTTCATTTGCGATTACTGTTAAAATTTACATAATTATAATATTTTTATTTAGAGATAAATGTGGATTAACTCGTATATCGGCTATTATTTATAACGCACGGTATTATCAAACCGCTATTCACACACCTATTAGATTGTCACATCGGTTCTGTAAGAATTAAAGGCTGCATTAGAAGATGGTTGCCAGGTAATCTGTCTTATTATTAATAATCAAGTTTTAGTCGCTCTGTTCGTACCAATAGAATATTATAGATTATAGCTATAATATAGCCTTAAAGGCACGGTATTATCCAACCCTCCCCTACATTTACCCATTACATTTTGATTAGAATGCTATGTAAAATGGAACAGGTTTAAAAATATAATTACGGTGGATGCCAAAAACTTTTTTAATTACTATCGTATTTTTTCGCTTCGCAACCTAACTGTTTTCGCTCCATTTTGCATCGGGGGTTCCCGCTGACCCTGTGAATGTTTTATTTAAATTTGCCCAACTAAATTTAATCGACGCTCATTTAAACGACCATCCAGCGGGTTAATCCCGTCCCCATAAACCGAAACGATCGATTCCATTGATTTATTGTTCGCCCCGGCGGCCTCGAGAATATAATTCCCACCGAACATAACCTCACTTTATTCGAAACAAATGAAACGCGACAACGGTTTTTCATAACATGTCCGAAATTCGACTAGTTGCCCTATAAATATCGGAATCTAATTAACGTTGTGAAGAGGGGGACATGTTTAATGATTATATACGAGGGTTGCCATTTATGTATTCGGAATAATAAATACAAACAAATTTTTGTTATTGAAAATGGTTTTATTGTTTTTCATTTGAACCAATTTTCATTCCGATTGTCCAAACCATGCATTTTGAATGTATCAACTGCTTCTAGATAAGACGCTATACTTTCTAATATATCAAGCGAAGTGATATAAAATTTCTATTAGACATCAAGAACACTCATACCAACTTATGAATCAAATGGTTGTATTGATACGTAAAGCGCGCGCGAATTTTTTAAACACAACTCACCTTAGTTTTTGACCACAGAAATATAAACAAAATATTTTTGAAAAATTCAATTTTAGTTATTAAAAATGTATGAAACGCATGAATTAATACATTTTTTGAAAATATATGGCCCATGAGAACGTTTTCATGTGTAAGTCAAAATGCAAAATTATGCAAAACACGAATTGTTACAATTTCCATTTAAAGCGTTTTTTTTTTCTGGGAAGCAGAAACATTTTATTTTACATTAGCGAAAAGGCAATTTGCTTTTTCTTTTGTGAGTTTATGAAAGGCGATTTTTTGCGGAAAACAAAAAAACCTTAATTTTACAATGTATTGTTCATTTTGTTCAATTATCTTCTGCCATTTTTCAGGCAGCTTTATGGTTAAATATTTCTGGCTTTTCCTGTCTTATTTTAGACGATATTTTATTTACAACATATTTTTAAAAGCTTTAAATTGCAATTCATTTTTAGAAGAGCTGCAAAAGCACGTACAAGGGCTGCGAAATTCTGCAGAACCATTTGACTTATAAATAAATCTGAAAAATAGTCCCGTTTTTGTAAAAAACTTCATAAAAGAGCAAAAGAAAAAAGTGGATGCAGAATGTCTTCAAAGCATTAGGCAATACAACAATCATATGGGAGGAGTTGATTTAGCAGACGTGCTATTGCGCTTTACAGGTTACCTTTCAAATCACGAAGATGGTACTTGGGGATATTCGTGCAGCTGATTTATATAGCTATCAATAATTGTTGGCTTGATTATAGGCGAGATATGGATTCTTCCTATTACCCAAAATCATATCAATCTAAAAGCGTTTCGTACAAACCCGGCGATAACTAGTTTTCTAGGTGATCAGACACAAAAAAAAAGAGTTCCAGTAGCTGCGCGACCCCCTTCTGATGTACGTTTTGACCTGATAGGTCGCTTTCTCAGTGTTTTGTGGAAAAAGGAAGATGTAAACTCTGTACCAATGGACAAACAACTGTTTTCTATGGTAAATATAATCTCATAATGTGTATAGTAACAAGATATAATCCAAGAAATTGTTTTTTTATTTATCACATGAGTCGCTGAACAGGCAATGTACTTTATACTATAGAATACATGTTATTTTTTTGTTATATATATATATATATATATATATATATATATATATATATATATATATATATATATATATATATATATATATATGTATAGCAGAAAAAGATTTCCAAAAAAATAACACCCGAAACTTTTACAAAACATTTAAAACTAAATTAATAGGCTATCAACCGCAAAGTCTTTGCTTCCAAAAGGAAAACGGACAATTAACTCTAAATAACCAAGACAATTGCAAAGAACTTGCGAAATATTTTGAACAAATACTAAACTGTCCTGAGCCTTTAAACAAATCAGCAACACTAAACCCTAAACAAACAAACCCAGATTCATTACCACCGAATGAAGATGAAATAATTAGGCAAATCAAGCGGCTTAAAAATGACAAAGCTTCTGGTGAAGATGGAATCACTGCTGAACTTTTGAAATCCGCTGGTCCAGGTACAATCAAGGAAATAACCAAAATTCTACAAGAAGTTTGGCGAACCGAATGGATTCCGGAAGATTTGCACTACATAAGAAAGATCATCCACTACATAAGAAAGGAGATAGAACAGATGTAAACAACTATAGAGGAATTCTTCTCCCAGTTTGTTACAAGATTCTATCTCAATGTCTACTAGACAGAGCACTGGGACAGATAGAACCTAATATTGGTGAATATCAAGCAGGTTTTCGACCGGGCAGATCCTGCCATGAACAGATCCTGAATCTGAAGTTGACTCTAAGACATCAAAAACTGTACAATAAAAATCTCGTCTGTACATTTGTGGATTTCAAAAAAGCATATGATTCTATTGACCGCGAATCTTTATTCCGAATCTTGAAAGAACAAGGACTAGATCTGATAACACAAGGTCAAAAGTGAAATTCATGAGTGACATCTCAGAGCCCTTCGAAATTAAAACTGGGGTGAGACAAGGGGATGGACTCTCGCCACTCTTGTTTAACTGTGTTTTAGAAGAAGCAATACAGGAGTGGCGTGAAAAAAAGTCGGCCGTGAATATTGACCAGCCCATTAAACTGGGGAGAACCAACATCAAAATTGATTGTCTGGCATTTGCTGATGATCTAGCAATTTTAGCTCAAGATGTATTAACGGCACAGAAAAAGATTGAAATCCTAAAAGAGACAGCAGAAAATGTAGGACTCCAAATTTCCCTTGAAAAGACACCATACATAACCTGCAACAGACTAAGATCACCATTTCTAAAAACAAAATATAGTAACATCAGACGAGTCTCTCAATTCAAATATTTGGGTGAAATAATCATGGAAAACGGGTTGGAAAAAGCGGCCAATAAGGGTAGATGTCAAGAAATGGAAACGGCATTGAGACTTACACAAAATATTTACAACAAAAAATGCCTATCTAAAAACACAAAACTGAGACATTACCACACAGTTATTAAGCCAGAATGTCTATATGGAGCAGAAACGCTCATTTTGAATAGAAAGAGAGACATCGAGGACATTGAAAAAAAGGAAAGAAAAATCATAAGAAAAATCTTGGGCCCCAAACAAATAAATAGCACAATATACCGACTTCAAAAAAACCAAGAAATCAAACAATACACAGATATACATAGCAATATGAGAAAAAGAAGACTTAAGTTTTATGGAAACATAAAACGGATGAATCCGAGAAGGCTAACTAGACAGATAGTCGAATTTTATGAAAATAGGAGTAGAGCTAAAGTAGAAATAATTAAATGGATTGCTGCAATTAAAGAGGACCTAAGATCAGCAAATATTACAATAAGTGAAATTCAGGGTAGAGGCTGTTTCAGACACAAGGTTAACGTTTGGAAGGTTGGCCAGAGAGAAAAATGTAGAAAGACTGGAACAACTTGGTCTGGCGAAAGGAAAAAAGCTCATAGCGGAAGATTGAAGTTAGTATGGGCGCTAAGGAAGGTTATCGACAACAAACGCCTCTAATTGAACTTCGCTTGGTCCACCAGAGCCCATATGTGTGACTGAAACATCGTTTATTGGTTGTGTAGTTCAGTTTTAAAAAAAATTTCAAATTTAGGTTTAAAATTCAGTCAAAATGTTAAAATATATAATTTTAAACATTGTAAGTCCGTCATTGTATATTTATTGTTTAATTTTATGTATAATATGACATTTTTGTAGGTGTTATTCTTCCTGAAGAAGTTAGAAAAAATTCTGATAAAATATATTGCGGGTTATCAAAGAATGAAATCTTAGTATTCATTCATAAGAACAGACCGTATATCCGAGATTCTACTCTACTATTTACACGGTCGAAATTAAACAAATGTAAAAAATACAGAAATTAGTTTTCACTTATCTATCTCACACAGAGTGATTTAATTTTAAATGAAGACATTTTTTTGCATAGAAAAAAATTGCGTTTTATTTAAATGGAAAACTTTCAAATGACCACCGACATCTTTTATAATTCAACTAAAAATTTTTCCCAATGGTAGATTTTTTTTCTTAGTAAATCAGTCCTTTTAAGACCATAAATTCGATAGATTCGTTTTTTTGGCACACCCTGTATAAAAAATTTTTGTTGAAAAAAATGCGCATCTAAAAATACCAATCGACGTGTTCGTGTATATATATATATATATATATATATATATATATATATATATATATATATATATATATATATATATATATATATATATATATTACAGAAATCTTTCACCCTTTCTCCACGTGGTGCCACCGATCGCCTTCGCCGAACTGTCAACCATGCGACGTCACGTGTCTCTCGGGACCGGTTTCTAGCCTTTCAGCCGTCATCAGCAGAGCTCCAGACGAACGCAAGGAAAGCAGTTCGGAGAGACGATCGGGGCCAGACCAGATCAACTGGCCATTTTAATGACGGGTCGTGATCGCACACAACTCACGCCATCATACGGCGAATGCTCGTAGCAGTCAGGACCGCTCGTAACATTCTGCCTGGAACCTCGGGTATATATATATATATATATATATATATATATATATATATATATATATATCAGCAAATAGGCAAAGATAAAAAATCAGGTTTTCAAAGGTAGGTATTTGTTGTATGAAACGTCAAAAAAATCAACGTGCCTTTTAAATTAGTTTTCTTTGACGTGTGTGATTCATTTGATTTAAACATGGTGTATTTATCAGAGAGTCATAAAATAACTATCTTAATGATGATAGGTTATGGAGATAGGACACGAAGTCAAGCCGAAGTTATTCGTCTCTTTAGGGAAAAATATCCTGACTTACCACCCATATCCCAAGGTACAGTAAGTAAAGTTGAAAAACAATTTAGAGAACTGGGACACGTGAGACAATTTAAGAAGGAAGCAGTGTCGTTGACCAATAACAAAAAGTTGGATGTAATGCTTGCATTCTAAGACAATCCGCATACCTCAACTCGACAAGTTGCCTTGGAAAACAATGTTGGTCGCTCTTCGGTTGCCAGAATATTGAAAGAGAATAAAATGCATCCGTATAAGCTACAACCTACACAAGAGCTTAGTAAAGACGACTTCGACAGGAGAATGGAGTTTTGCGAATAAATTATGCACAGAATAGGCAACAACCTTCTGAGAGTGGAAAACGTTTTATTTTCTGACGAATCTACTTTTACTCTTCATGGGCATGTCAATCGCCAGAACTGTCGTTATTGATCGAGAGAAAATCCTCACTGGATGCGGGAAATTCACACACAAAGACCTGAGAAGATTAATGTCTGGGCAGGTATTATAGGAGATCAAATAATTGGTCCAATATTTTTCGATCAAAATTTAAATGGGGTAAATTACTTTGACTTTCTCCAAAATCAGCTCATTCCAAATCTTATAGATTTATACGCTAATAGAAGAAATCCTCAATTGCTAGCCGACACAATTTGATTCCAACAAGATGGAACACCCCCCCCCCCCCCCCCCCCATTATCAAGTTAATGTGCGGCAGTACCTCGATAATGTGTTTCCGAATCGATGGATTGGGAGGAGAGGGCCACTAGAATGGCCACCAGGGTCACCGGACCTCACTCCGTTGAATTTTTTTTATGGGGATATCTCAAAAGCGTCGTATACAAAACCAAGCCACAAGATCTGAATGATTTAAGAGGACGCATTACCGACAGCATTAGGTCAATTACGCCGCAAACATTAAATAATGTCAGGAATCAGTTTTACTTGAGGTCGGGGTGTTGCCAGGACGTCCAGGGTTCACAATTCGAGCATTTGTTACATTAAATGTTTTAAATAAAAAATTTATACAAAAACTAGTCTTGAAATTTCCACAATTTTGTTTACAGTGTTAAAAAAAAGTGTAGTTGCGCATTTTTCTAACGAAAACCTTTTATACAGGATGTGTCATGTAACAGAGGCCAATACCGTCTTTCTATTGTGTGTTGTAACGAATTTCTGTAGTCAAATAATTTTCAAAAAAAAAAATCAGTTAATTTTTGCAATAAATCTGAAAACACTGAATATTTCCGAAACAGTTGAAGATAAGTCTAGGATATTTTACATGAAATATGTCTAAAATTTCCTGAAGAATCCAAAAATTAAATAATATACAGGATGTTATATTTAAAATAAGAAAATTGGTATTGACCACTGTTACATGACATACCCTGTATAAAAAATTTTTGTTGAAAAAAATGCGCATCTAAAAATACCAATCGACGTATTCGAGCGTTTTTTCGAACACGCCCCCATTTATTTATTGACGAATTTATTCCATTTGGCTGGGACACACGGTATATATATATATATATATATATATATATATATATATATATATATATATATATATATATATATATATATATATATATATATATATATATATATATATATATTGTTTTTTGTTAGCCTAGTTTGTGAGTTAGCCCTTCGGCCCTTACTCATATAACATGAACTAGTCCCTTAATGGGCAGTCACCATGGATGAGTGTTTTGTTTGGGGGCCTCTAGTTGACCCATGAAGTTACTGACATTGTGCCAGAACACTTTTTTGGTTGCTTGACCGGGAAGAAGCCCCACCTATCCCTTCAACTGGATGACATATGTTTCATCTCTCGAGGTTCAGACTCTTCAGGGCACCGACATATACCATACCATCAAGAATAGGAAGACCCTATCCACAGCCAACAACCCATGTTTTCGCAGACCTCCATCGGCGGATGGCGTATATATGTAGTGTTAGATTTTCTTGGACTGCGTCCAATGAGACAGCAGTAACTGAGTGACATCAAACACCCAACCGTTGGGTTCCACAATCTTATGTGGAACACACAACAACCTTCAATAGAGAGAACGTAGGGTATTTTGTTAATATAAAAAAAAAACTATGGACGGAGTTTCGATAGTACAAAAATCTCTACAAAAGGTAGTTGCTTGTAAAGGTAAACGCCAAGTAGGAGGCGTAACAGCTGCTGAACGTGGCTTTTTTACAACTATAGTATGCGCGGATAGTGCTGCTGGGTTTTATGTTCCTCCGATGATCATTTTTAAAAGAAAAACATTCAACAAAGATCCTCAAATTGGGGCATCCCGGCAAGTTTTGTTAATATATGAGAATAAGGTTACATAAATTCCGAATTGTTTGTTGAGTGGTTGAAGCATTTCAAAAATAATGTAAACTGCAATCAAGGGAAGGTCCTTTTACTGCTTGATGGACATAGCAAGAACTCATAGTGGTACCTTTACTAGAGAAAATGGAATAGTATTACTGTAGTTGCTTGGGCATACCAGCAATCGTTTGCAATTTCTAGATGTTGCTTTCTTTAGGCCGCTTAAAGATATATCAAACTCAAATTTTTAAATTACTAAATGAACCATATGGCAAAGCGGTAACTGTGGCAGTAGCTGAAATTGCCTTTCTGTCTTGCGTATTTGGCCAGTTAACAGACATGTCTTACAGGATCATCGGTTTGCAACATAGAAATGCTACAACCTCAACATTGTGGTAATGTATGTTACTGACATTGAAATAAGTACTGGAAATTCAGCAAGTACGTCAATACCCAATGACAGTGAAAGCAGCAGTGATATATATATATATATATATATATATATATATATATATATATATATATATATATATATATATATATATATATATATATATATAATCGCTGATTGATGTTTTTGTA
The DNA here is from genome assembly GCA_031761425.1 of Cosmopolites sordidus. Lineage (NCBI taxonomy): Eukaryota > Metazoa > Arthropoda > Insecta > Coleoptera > Curculionidae > Cosmopolites > Cosmopolites sordidus. The sequence goes on from JARFXV010000501.1 coordinate 290,271, forward strand.
CTAGATTAACTATTTTTAGTACAATTTTAAAGCTGCAAGGTATTTTTCTTTAAAATAAGAAATTGCCTGTTTAAGGGTTATTAAGCCAATGCAGCAAAAAACTGAATTCCGGATATCTTATTTCAAATTATCGAACTATCGAAATTCAAAATCGACAATTGCAATTTGTTTTTTAAAGCCTAAGACCGGAGCAAAATATAAACTCACACGCAACAATGGCAACGGCGGACCCAAAGGACGGTAATGTGAGCTTATCGGCCATTTGCGCCTTCACCTCGCTGAACTGTCAGCTTATTGTAGACGAATGGCGACCGGATATCTGATATAACATTAATAAAGGTGACAGGGCGACTTTTAATCTCTGGCAGGTCTCCGCCGGTCGTTGAGGGTTGTTTGCATGCGCCCTACTTACGCTACGACAAGACAGCGACAAAATTAATCTACCATGTATGTGTATGTGTGTGTGTGTGTGTGTGTCATTTGTTTGGATCATGGCTTACCATGTATATACATTGTAATATGTACAAATTATAGCGTGCATCCAGTGGCGTGCTGGTATAATGTCGATATAATCTAAAGCGTCATTTTTCAGATTCAAAACAAAAGTAACATTTTTTAAAGCAACATAACAGTACTGCCGTATCGAATTCTCTAGACTTCTTACAGGACCCTTCGGATTTCCATCTCTACTAAGGGGTAACTGCACTTCAAAGAAAATGTTTCTTAATGAAAGCAAAGCTGTTTAACCCTTCCCCATCGGCGTGCATACCACGGAATGTGGATAGGATGATGAAAGCGATTCGCCGAAGTTCGACTCGCTCTTCTAGGCGGCGCGTTTCTGAACTGGGGATGAGTAAGAGTACTGTAAAGTGTAGTTTGCCTAAGAATTTGGGTTTTCGCCAGTATAAATTAAGAGAAGTCCTGGATAATCCAAACGATAAACAGGATCAACATGAAAAACAGGGGATTTATGAAATTAGTTGTCAACATTGTCGAATCGAAGGTATATTACGCAAACTAAAAGATCCAGGTTAATCAACAGTGAAGAACACACTGCTAACATTAGATTTGAGATCCATTATATCTTCCATATCGTCCATATATATATATATATATATATATATATATATATATATATATATATATATATATATATATATATATATATATATATGTAATGATAGTTTCTCGGGTATCCCGTGTTAGCTGAATGTCCACTGGTGGACGGTTTCGCTGACGTTTCGATGGAATCTCATCCATCATTTTCCAGATTCATCCAAAAATCAAGTTCACGATGAAAAAAGAAACAGAAAAAGAACTTCCATTCCTAGATGTCTTAATAAAAAGGAAACGAGATGGTGGCTTATCATACACAGTTTATCGAAAACCGACACACACCAACAGATACCTTAATGCTAGCTCACACCACCATCCGGCTCAGTTATTCGCTGTTGCAAAATCTTTGGCCTATAGATCGTAAATTCTAACGGATAAGGAACACTATCAACAAGAAATAAGTCTTCTGCAAAATGTCCTGGCTATATATATATATATATATATATATATATATATATATATATATATATATATATATATATATATATATACCATCAGTTCAGTCGTCGAGGCAGTCGTTGAGATCAGACGTGTTTCGATCGCTCCAGAGCTCCTCATACCGGTACGGTAAACGTTTAGTGTACGTCAGTAGTCGCGTCCGCGGATTCATCTCGCCGGTACGCAATGGAAGATAATGGAACCACTTCACTAGTAACCAGTTTAATCCAACGGACCATCGACTTAACCAATGAAGTGCTCAGACCCGCCACCAATAATAATGAGTTGGTAAAGGATCTAGACCCTAAAACAACAGAAAATCGATGAACTAACATAGGAAAACGCAAAACTGAAGGGAGACATCTAAGCTCTCGAGAACCAAAAGCAGGCTCTTCTCAAAGAAGCCCTAGAATCTAAAGATACCCCGTCCCAAGAGGAGGAGGTCGATTCCGCCGCAGAAGACGACGCCCTCCCGCGGAGCCCCGAACCCGAAGAAAATCACCAGATCTCCGCCAGAGCCAGAAGGCGGAGAAGAAAGTAGGCCGGACTGCGCGCTGAAGAAGACACTGCTCCAGCCGCTCCAACCGAAAACTCGGACTCCATCCACCTGGAGACCGCCGACCCCCAGGACCCGCCGATCACGCAGCCAGCACGGCGCCAACACCGCCCGCTGGCACCACCACAAAACCTGCGCCAATTATCCTCCAGGATAAATCGGCATTTCGCGACGTAATCCACCACTTCGAGAACAAGAACATGGCTATCGGGCCAGCCAAAACCACCCCGGAGGGTGTGCTTTTCCAACCCCTCACGGACAAAGAAAAAGAAGCTATTACGTAACACTTAACCGAAAAAGGCTACAGTTTCCATGCCTTTTCAAGCGAAACCAGACGTCTAAGCGTCCTCCTACGAAGGGTGCTTGAGTATATACCAACAGAAAACATCAGAGCGGACTTCACCAGGTTGGGTTTCCACCCGACCTCCATCGTCCGCTGGCATACAAACCAAAGAAAACCAATCCCAATAGTGCAAGTCACTATCCCCGAAAATGAAACCAACATCCTACAAGTAACCTGCATCCTGCACCAGCCCGTTAAAATCGAGATGCAAAACCATCAAAAGAAGATACATCAGTGCTTCAACTGTCAAAAGTTTGGCCATGTAGCTTCTCAATGTCAAGCCGACCCAGTCTGCGTCAAATGTGCGGACCTTCACCGCAACTCCGACTGCAAACTAGACACCAACCTGCCGCCAACGTGCTGCAACTGCGGTAGCTCCCACACAGCAAACTACTCCAGGTGCACCGCCAGACCCACCAGGGGGCTAGCCACGAAGACGTCGTCTCCGCAGCCAGCCCCCACCCCAGCGGACACAGCCGCATTCTATCAAAAGATGACAGAAATGATCCAAACGCAACAAAGGATTATCTTCCACCTGCAGCCGCTACTCGCCCAATCTACAGCATACCCGGACGACGTGACCGAAATCGCACTGACCAAGGTCAATCCATCTTCGCTCGCCCCTTTCCTCGCTCCGCCCGTGCGACGCGCACACATACCGGCCAATCATGGCACGACTTTTCATTCTTAACCTCCAACAAAGTCGACCAAGACTTTCTTGCATAAATCCATCTTCATAATCTACTGGCACAATGTCAGTAACTTCATGGGTTAACTAGAGGCCCCCAAACAAAACACCCATCCAGGGTGACTGCCCATTAAGGGACTAGTTTATGTTATATGAGTAAGGGCCGAAGACAGATTGTACAGCAGGGCATAGAAAGGCACAACGAATACACCATGCCACTGTGCTTGACTTTTATCGACTACAAAAAAGCATTTGACTCTATCTCAAAGAATGTCATAATGGATGCATTGCTTAGCCAAGGGGTAGATAAAGCATATGTAAACCTATTAAGATCGATATATGATGGAGCTACAGCCACAATTCACCTTAGTGATCTTGAGGTGGGAATTAATGTAGAACGAGGTGCACGGCAGGGTGACTCAAACTCGCCTATTATTTTCTCGGCTGGCCTTGAAGAAGTATTCCGTAAACTGGATTGGGAACAGGATAGTGTAAAGATCAATAACGCAAACCTAAACCATTTTAGATTTGCAGATAAATCGTTCTCCTTTCACAAGACCCAGGGGAGCTGCAAAGACGCATACAAAAACTGCAAAGGGTTGGCAAACCATTTGGCTTGAAAATAAACCTGAAAAGGAGTCAGGTTATGTTCAATAACTTCGCTCAGGACAGAAGAATTTCAGTTTTAGGGATTGATTTGGGGATTGTGGGCAGCTTTATATATTTTGGGCGGAGGATTTCAATGGAGGGGAATACCGCCCGGGAGGTGGAAGGGCGTGTTAAATGTGGCTGGTAGGCATTTGGCAGGCTCAACATTGTGTTTAAGAGCAGCCTCCCACTTTGCCTGAAAAGAAAAGTCTTCGATCAGTGCGTTCTACCCGTTATGACATACGGAAGTGAAACCTGGACACTCACATCGCAATCAATTGAAAAACTTCGGGTAGCACAGAGGGCAATGGAAAGATGTATGCTTGGCATTACGAGACGAAACAGAAAGTCCTGCGCATAGATCAGGGAACAAAGGAAAGTCTGTGACATCATTGGAAGAATAAAGTGGGATGAAAGATAGACCAAGGTAATCCTGTAGTGGATACCGCTTGATCGCAAACGCCCGCGAAGAAGACCGAAAGCACGATGGATTGATGACATCGTTAAGTATATTGACCAGAGTGGCAAAGGAAAGCCCAGGACTGTGATATTTAGAAACATGATGAAGAGGCCTTCATCCTGCAGTGGATCGACATGGGCTGATGATGATGATGATGATAACGAACACTCTTGAATTGCTTATATGGATTCAATATGGCCTTCGCGAGAAGGTTGGTTTTTCAATTGAAGGAACAGGAAAAACCGTCACATGGTGCCATATCCTGTTAATACGGAGCTTGAGGAATGTTATTTGTTTGATATTTTAGACAAAATTTACGAATAATTATTGTTATGTACGATGGTTCGTTACCATAATGTAAAATATATACTTAATTTTAGTCATATTTTCTTCAAATTATCAAATTATTTTGTGGATTATTTTATACATTTTAAGGAACCACCGAGAAACTTGTTTAACAGTTATGAAAGACGCTATAATTTCTAACTTAACAAGGAGAATGATATGATACTTCTGTTATGTGTCAAGGACAGTCATAAGCAAATAATCATCTGATTCATTAATATTTTCGCATTCAAATGTTCAACTCCAATAGCACTTCGATAATTCTCCATCTTAATTGATGGTGTTTCTTTCTTTTCAGCCGTCGCGCCAAAAACTTTCCGCAAAATAAACTTCCCGATCCGTCCGACTGACCCTCATCTGAGAAACTTTCTTCCGCATAAATCAAGCGAGAGTCGAACGAGTCGAAGAAAAACGAAATAGTTGGAGGCGAATCGATATCCTTCCACCTCCCCCCTAAAATATAAATCTCTCCGGGAAAACTTTCACAATTCCAAGCTGACTGATGACGCAGTCCTCGGCGAAAGAAACGCATTTATTAAATCGTCGCGAATTTACGCAAAGTGGCCCCCGAAACTTCGAACTGGAGTTTTTCGATAGAGGTTCTACGATTCGTCATGGGGTGTGATGGTGTTGGAAAAGTTTTCGACGCAAATGGGTAAAGTTGGAGTTAAGTAGCACGGCCTCATTAATATTTTTCTTGTAAATGGAATCAGGCTGAATGGCTTGGAGCTGCTTTATTTGAAGAATATGTTATGTACCTTAATTTCCACGAATTTGGAAAGAAACTAAAAGAGACAAGATTATATTTATCTGAGGTAGCCGATACTTGATGGGAATTCATTTTAATATAAATGAACGGAGATTTATAGCTGTTTCCATCATAGTTAAAACATATATTACAATTGTTTCGCCACAGAATGCCTTTTCCACATACGAAAACTACACTAAACTTCACAGAAAGAAAATAGTCACTACTTCGTCGACCTAATAATACCATAAATGATAATAGCAGGGAAATCCATTTTTTCAATGTATGCACTAGATAAATTCAATAATAACGAACGAATCTAAAAATAAATTATATTAGTTTCTATAAATTGCGAAAAGACTGGAAAAGACTGAAAGTAAATATATTTTTTTGTGTATGTCAATGATACTTACATTGACAATTGACAATTGATAATTTAATGACAGTGACATACTACCAAAAAATTTTATAGATAAATCGTTTAAAACTTTTGATACCAGACAAAACAGACAAGTTAGTAATAACAATAATAATAACTCTCAAACAATTAATCTCACAATTCCTTATATCCGCGGTATTTCTGACACAATTAAAAGAGTAGGAAATAAATACAACATACGAAGGACATTTAAAACAAAAAAATACTCTTAGATCTCTATTAACAAAAACTAAACCAAACAACACAAAACAAAATACCAAAAATGTGGTTTATAAAATTCCCTGCGAATGTGGCAAATTCTATATAGATGAGACATCTAGACCATTAGATGTTAGAATAAAAGAGCATCATAAAAGCCTTCTTAGAAAGGGCGATTTTAATAAATCTAGAATTTGAATACGCATGGGAATCGGGTCATAAAATCAATTGGAATAATTCCAAAACGGCATTAAAAGAATCGGTAACAAAATACAGAAAATTAAAAAAAACCGCTATAATTAATTTAAATAAAAATAACTGTATTGCTATGCCTTCGGTAGATTTAAATTCAATATGGTTCCCGAATCTAAAGAATACAATTTTAAACATTTAGGAATTTCAATAAACAATCACAATCACACGGTAAACCTCACTTATATATTTTTTTTTTGGTAGTATGTCACTGTCATTAAAAACTAATTGTCAATGTAAGTCAATTATTAACTTATACTAGTTGATGTCTAAGTTCTATATATTGTTGAAGAAATGCGAGAACTTGCCTTGATACAAGATAAATGTTTCGTTATTAATGAAATGTAGAACAAATTGTATGCACGTTAAATATTATACAGATCATGTAAAACAAGACACGCGTATTATATTGAAATACTACAATGATTACATGCAAAACGTGGCTGATGACTGAATTTTCATATCTTCATTTATAAAGAATATGAGTTCAACATCTGAGGATTGCTTATTGTATGAATTGCTGTGAACAGACCGTTATTTTCAGTGGCATCTCTTAAAAAAATAAGAATTATTAACTGTCACACCAGATAAATTAGGTAACAAAAGCATTCACACTGATATGCACTGATATAGTATAAGCACTGATATGCATATATGTCAGAAATGTCTGAATAATTGTGGCGTGTTCATATATTTTTTTCTTTATTTGGGTTTTTCACCACGATCTATAACTCAGAAAATATCAAAAATATCTGTTCTTATGCAAATGAAGAATCACTGGGTAAAAACAAAAAACCAAACGAAGACAAATTTCTCAGTGATTTTTTTTTTGTAATAAATTTGCCTAACGAACAAAATTTTAATAATATAAAAATGTTCTAAAATATATACAAACTTTTAACGTTAACATTTCTGGAAGTATTCTCCTCCCGTTTTCAAAACGAATCTAAAAATAAATTATATTAATTTCTGTAAATTATGAAAAGATAAGAAGTAAATATATTTTTTTTTGTATGTCAATGATTGGATAACAGATGGACCAAGGCAATGTCATCCCATTGCCTCGGTATATGGCCTGCCCGTCTCTATTTCAATTGCTTTACTCTTCCAATGATGTCACAGACTTTCGTTTGTTCCCTGATCCATGCGCGGGACTTTCTGTCTCGTGTTGTAATGCCAAGCATAAATCTTTTCATTCCCCTCTGTGCTACCCGAAGTTTTTGAATTGATTGTGATGTGAGTGTCCAGGTTTCACTTCCGTATGTCATAACGGGTAGAACGCACTAATCGAAAACTTTTCTTATCAGGCAAAGTGGGAGTCTGCTCTTAAACACAATGTTGAGTCTGCCAAATGCCTGCCAGCCAAGAAAAGAATAGGCGATATTGCGTCACCCTGCCAATCACCTTGGTCCTAGATTAATTCCCACTTCAAGATCGTCAAGATGAATTGTGGCTGAGGCTCCATCATATATCGATCCTAATAGCTGGCCATATAGCTCCATCATATATCGATTGCATGCTTTGAGATGGAGTCAAATGCTTTTTCGTAGTCGATAAAAGCCAAGCACAGTGCCATGGTGTATTCGTTGTGCCTTTCTATGGCCTGATGTACAACCTGGATGTGATCCATTGTACTGAATCCACTTCTGAATCCTGCTTGTTCTCTTGGTTGTGCGTCATTCAGTTTTTTTAATATTCTTTTAGAAATTATCTTAGTGAAAATTTTGTACATTACTGATAGGCGGCTTATTGGAGGTAGTTCTTTAAATCTTCCTGTACTCCCTTTTTATGTAAAAGGATCACTTCTGCTTTTTTCCATAAATCAGGTACTTTTTGTTCTTTGAGGCATTTTGAATATAATTTTGTCAGTGTTTTATGTAACGTCCGACCACCAGCTTTTAGTATTTCGACAGTTCCACTGTCCTTTTCTGGAGCCTTGCCGTTTTTCATCGATTCTATAGCATTTGTTATTTCCTCCACTAGGATATCTGGCATTTGTTCTTTCATGGGTATTGTTGTCTTTGATTGGCTCTAATCTTCATACAACTGGGAATAAAATTTTCCGACAACCTCTAACATTTGCGTACGCGCCCTGCATGCTGTACCATCCTCACGCCTTAAGGCATATATTTGCGTTCTTTTGTTTCTCAGCTTCTGTTTAGCCTTATTAATTCCTTTGTTTTCTTCCAGGGTTTTTTGCACTAGCTGCATTATTTTTGCACTATATATAAATAATATATATTCTGTAAAATGCAATATTTAATGGAAAGAAACAAATTAACTGATGAATAGGACAAAAAAGAAAACTGGCTAATACACGAATGCAAAAATAACGTAAAAGAAAACATAGTATAACAATATTATTATCACCTTGTTAATTCACCGAACTAATGCATTATATATTACATAAATGTAAATATGTAAAATTGTATAAATGTAAATAATACACGGATCAGGCGACTTTAATTTTTAAAAATATATGACATACCGTTGCGTCAGAATTGTGAGTACTTTTCAGACCTATACGATTTGTACATTGTATGTACATCATCTGTAATGTATAAAATAGTTATAGTAAAACAAATCTTGAACGTCGAAAATATGTTCACACGATTCAATTGTGGTGATTTCGACTTCAAAGACAAATAACGCCCAGGTGAATCGAAAAAATTTGAAAATGCCAAATTTCAAACATTGTTGGAAGAAAATGATATGCAAACTCAACAACAAATGGCAGAGAATTTTTGTTTATAGAAAAAATTAAGAATCTTTAACCGCCACACCTTCATTGGAGCGGATGCCATGGAAAGAAAGAGGAAGAAGAGACGCGCATGTCGTAGCCTGAAGTATGATGGGCAAGCGACAAAAATATATTTTTTTTAATAATCAAGTGAATCTAAGAGATGCTTTCAACATATTTTTAACATACAAATAATGCCACCTTTGCAATAATTCTACAAAAAAAAAGTTTCTAGTGGTTCTAAAGTAGATTAAAATTGTTAAATGAAGGCTCTGTTAAGAGGTTAAAGTAAGGTTAAATTTTGATAATTAATTTCCCCTAAAAACTTAGTGGATTTGAGTAATATTCTATAAGTATTAAATTTGGTGAGAAAAATAAAAATCTACCCACTGCAAATTTTCAAATTTCTGCCACAATCCCCAAACACAATCCTAATATTTCTTATTCATAGACGCTGCCGAAAAGAAAGCCGCTTTACCGGTCAGGAAAAGCGAGAAAAACGGTTTTTATTTGAAAGGGAATCCCCTAAAATAAGCACGTCCGCTTTAAAAGACGACCGGGTTACAATATCCTCGGAAAATTGCGGACGAAGGGTGCGGAGAGTACACGGGCGAACAACCCCCAAGATGGCGAATCTTTCCTCGGACGAGCTTTGGATTGTACGTGACCAGAAAGAAAAAACGTTTTAATCGAAACGATCTTTCTGAGGATTTGCAAACGTAATAAATGAGAGTTCTTTCGGTAGGGTTATGACAACATTAACTATTTCGTAAAAACAAAATAGCCACTTAAATTTATCTTTCATTTCATAGAATATTCCTATTCGAGGATCGCCTTTTTCAATGTGTTGAACTTCTTTAATAATATTTAAATACTGAGAGTTCCACGAGCGTAGCCAAGGGGGGGGGGGGGGGGGGGGTTCGGGGTTCAACCCCAGAAGATATTTCTGAATATAGTGATGAGACGGACGAGTGGTTTAAGTTAACTCGTGATTTAGATAACTACAGTTATTTTTCTCTGCAACTTGATGAATTCACAGATGTGATTGATACCGCCTAGATGGCTATTTTCCTCACGATGATTTTGCTATTTTTTTAGTTATTTTTCTCTACTTATATAGGCCAAACGGGCCGATCGCTCAATGATAGGCTAAAAGAACATAAATATTCAATTTTACATAATCAGAGAAAGATGGGCTTTGCCGAACATTGTATAGACCAGAACCATTTTTTTAACATTAATAATACCAAATTAATACATAGCTGCAATAAAAGCAGACTGTTAAATTACCTGGAAATTTTCGAAATTAAAAAAGCCATATACGACGGCAAAAACCTAACAAACACCCAGCTAGACTTCGGAAATACTCCAATTATTGATAGTGTAATAAATTTAACGAGAAAGAACCGACTTCCATTAGACAGCACTTTGAAACTTTAGTTTAGTTTATACATAACTCTCTTTGAGAATGGTCGCGAGGCCGAAACATGTTAGAGAATATCTTGAATATATTGTGAAACAAATACCAAATGTTTTAATTATTATCATTAAAATCTATCATGCCATACACCCAGATAACAAACTAGAGGGGGTAGTACAGTTATCATTAAAAAATCTATTAATCATTATGAAGAATGTCATATGCAAAGTGAAAAATCCAACTAACCCTGATTGCTATTAGATCCATAAAGCAAAGCTTAATAGTAGGAGCAGTGTATTGTCCACCTGGATATAATCTTAAAACGGAAGACTACAAATCCCTTCTAGAGCATCCTGTCGAGAGGTTCATACTTCGTGCAGATCACAATGCCAAACATGTGGATTGGGGATCCAGACTGATCACTACCAAAGGCCATGAATTAAGAAAAGTCATAAGCAAAAGAGGCTGTAATTGTGATTTCAATGGTAAACCTACATACTAGCCGACCGACTCTAACAAAGTACCGACTCTACCAAGAAAAGTATCAGCAAACTTTGTTAAAATAGAAAAAAACTTCGACTTAGATTCTAATCATTCAGCTGTTATAATAAGACTGAGTGAACGAATTATCAAAAAGGGAGCTCGACCCATATTAGTCAATAAAACTATCGACTAGGAAACATTTAAAATAGAACTGCAAAAAAACATTAACCTCAATATAGGATTAAAAACAATAGTTCAATTAGAAGAAGAGGCTGAGAAATTCACAACTATAATACAAACAGCAGCTTATAACGACACAAAAGAAATTAATCACGTAACTAAAGGAGTTAACTATCCTATAGAAATCACATCAATAGATTTACATTAGTTGATAAGTATTTGGGTTAAAATTTGTTAAAGAAAAATTAATGGTAAGTCTTTTTGACTAGTTTTAATAGACTTAAAAAGTATCAGTAAATAAATACTTGTAATTACAATTAAAAAAATAATAATAAAAAATAAAAACAAATGTAGATAAAATATCATTTTAATGAGAAGGCTGACACTTAGTCAAATGTTCATCTGTAATTTTAATCACTTAGGCAACGCTAACTAAAACTGGAGATTCGTCTTTACTTACTAAAAACCAGATACATTTTGTATTTAACCCCAAGAATTAAGATTAAATTATTTTGAAGCGTAATAACTTCCCTTTCTGTTGTAGCCCTATCCTCGCCAAAATGCTGCATTACATCAGTGACAAATTTTTAAATTGAAAACGTTGAAATTTTTAAAACGAGATTTAAAGGCATTCTTCGATAGTTCTTCGAAGTTCGATATTATTTGCACATTATATTTATTGTCGTAAGGTTGCAGCTGATTTTAATATCTGAAAGAACAGGAAAGTGATTGGTGTCGCGATTGATTAGGTTTTCTTCCCAAAACTCACGCTTTTTGGCGAACGCTTCAATATCAGAAATCATGTCCGTTAATTATTTGCCTTTCCCTTGATTGATTCATTCAATCTCTCTGTAATGTCCACCAGAAATCCAAAATATTCAAGCCAGGTTGAGTTTTTAAGTTCGGGAATGGTTTATAGAGTTGTTTAAAAAATTCAACTAGAGCAGGTAGGAGATCATTAAAGCGTTTCAGTACTTTTCCTCTATTCAACCATCGGACTTCAGAGTAAAGAAGTAAATCCCCGCATTGGCAGTCCATTTCATCGGTCAGTTCTTTGAATAATCTTCTCTGTAACGACTGAGCTCTAACCTTGTTCACAATTTTTACTACTATTTTCATAGTGTTGTTTAGTTTCAAAAACATCCTTCATAATGCTTGTTGATGGATAATGCATTGATAAAAGAGAAATTACGGAAAAGTATAATCCTTTCTACATAATGCCACAAGATCCTTTTCGTAACCCACCATAGCTGAAACTTCATCTATTATCAAACCTACCTTTTTAAATATTGGAATTTTCTCAGCCAAATAACATTTTTCGAATCAGAACACAGGTCCAGTTTTAAGGATATGCTACTGGATGCCCTTTTAGTAGAATAATCTTCAAAAGATCTTCTTTAATTATAAAATCGCTAAAAATCATCCTGACGAAAATAGTCATCTGGGCGGTATCAATCACATCTGTGAATTCATCACGTTGCAGAGAAAAATAATTGCAGTTATCTAAATCACGAGTTAACTTTAAAAAAACATAACTACTCATTACTTCTACTCGTCTCATCACTGTATTGGCAGAAAGTTGCTATAAAAATAATAGCAGACACTATCTCGTTTTTATTTTTAAAATTTAGCAACGCATACAGAAGTTTTACACAACAAACTCTCACTTTTAATTTCTGTAAAGAAGTATTGTTCTTCCCACTCAGAATGGAAATGATATGTCTACACTTTCTTATTAGTGGTTGACATACTTGTAATTGTAATTGTAACGTAACTGAACACTCAATGCGACGTCGTCGCACAGGTCTATCACTATATCCCGTTAAAAGCAGACAGGGCGCTTCCTGAATGATCTATTAGTGGCTACTCGTTACAATTTTCTCGCCGGTTTCGCGGATTGTAGCGTGGTGACGACAGCGGCTGATCTTCAGCGCCTACGATGCGCTGATTAGGCCGGAATCCGTAACAGTATTATAATTTCGATATTTTCAATATTATGAGTTCGACGTCTGAGGATTACCTATAGCCGTGAGCTATCGAAATTGTCTACGCGAGTTACCGGTAGCTGGCGATCGACGGGTTGTTGACTCCTGCAATAGAGTTTACTTATTTATTGCTCGCTTTTCATTTACACTCACAATAAGTATATAAGTTCTTTGTCCTTTTAACACTCTTAAACACATTTTTGAAACCCCCACTAATACCAAATCTGTATCGGGTTAGTGTCGACATCTGAAAAGAGTTGGAGAAACCACCAGATCGTGAAATCATTTGTTCTGGCCTTCATAGAAAGAGAGGTGAATTATACCGCCCAGAGCCATCTGACGGTGAAAATTAGCCGATATACAAACCGTGTCATCTATCTCTGGATAGAGAACATAAGCTTCAAGTTTCACTTAAACTCGCGAAGGAAATTATTGGAAAAAAAGATAATTCTTCGCCCGTATATATTTCATGATTTAGGTTCCTCTTTTTACTCGATGGCATCGAGGTTGTCTATAATCAGGGGGTCACCATCGTCACTTAAGTTAAACAATACACAACGTCTAATTATTCCATTTCTGGACATACGCCGCACAATATGACCCCATTTATTTCTATGTGGTCCATGCATTGTGGCCTGGTACTCTTCTTTATATAAACGCCCGCCGAGGCTACTTCTGACAAAGCACATTATTCAACCACTTTTTCAAGCAAATAGGGCCTTATGTTCGCAATTATTCAACTTATGTTGACTTTCAAGGCGTCCCTAACCCTAAAGAAGGCCAATTAACTGGTTCCCGAAAAAAAATGTCTCACCGAATGGTTCTCTTAATGTTGCGTTCACTGTATGACATGTGGAGCAGTCCTGTTGGAACCACATTTCTTCCAGGTCAATACTATTCAAATTAGCCCCGATCCCCATTAGCGAACAAGCGTGAGAGAGCGTGAAAATACATCGCTCGGTTGGGCGATTATGTGCACCATAAAAAAAACAAACAAAACGCTGATTTTGATAATCACCATCACGGGCGTAGCCAGGATTTAGTTTTTTGGGGGGTTTAGTTTGAAGTAAATAAAACAACAAAAATATACTTACATGAAATTTAATATCTATATATTCATCGGAAAAATTACGACATATTTATAAAATTCTTAACTTTAAATGAAATGGTTAAATTAATTTCGGTCCTCTGCGCTAAATCTAAAACCATTAAAGAAGAAATCTTCGGCTTTTTCTTTTAAATATATCCACTACTTCATCTGCATGAATTTCTGTTCCATAGTGAATGTTCATGAGAGCCAAACCATTAAGTCTGTTTTCACTTGTAGTGCTTCGTAAATAGTTTTTCAGTCTCCTTAGGCTCGAGAAAGACCTTTCTGGGGTAGCAGTGGATACAGGAATGGTAGCCAAGATTTGTAGTAATGTGTAAATATTAGGATAAAGGTTTTTATCGCACATATCTAGACATTCCAAACTAGATTTTGGGGTAGGCGAGATACTTGTCATCACTGTTTTCCATAACTCAAGTTCTGCTTTAACCACTGATATGTTGCTTTCGGGAAGCAGTGACGAGTACATGGAAATTGCTTCTTCAATTTCAGAACAGGCAGTAACATTTGAAGGTAGCACACCAGATAATGCTGATACTACTTTACGATGTTTGGTAAACCTTTCAACCAATTGTTGAATTGTATGATCAAGAAATGGAATGAACAAATTAATTTTGTAATACGTGCATACATCCAATGCAGGAATGTTCGGTCTATTTAATTGTCTTCCGACGATGCGTGGCATTCGCAGTATACCACCATTTTCTTCCAGTAAAACCTTTGCGTCTTCATAGAGATGAAGATATTCGACGTCAGTGTTGTTTCTCAGGAGTTAGACATTAATAACATCATCTACATGTCTGAATGCCGTGGCAAGATCGATGTCAATTGTCTGTAATTGTTTTGATAGCGACAATGTATAGCTCATAACTTTTTGAAGAATCACTAAACACATCACAAAATCGGAGTTCTTCGAAAGCATTCACAATCCCTGAAGAAATTTCCCTGAATCTTATAATAGCTTCATGTTTGTGGACCCACCGTATTTCACACATTGAGAGCAAGCTTTTTTGGTTACCGACGGGTAGTAGCTCTTGAATTTTTTCTTCCAACAAACCAGTGCGTTGAGCAGAATGTCGAAAGTAGGAACCAACAGACTGCACAATCCCAAAGCAATTTCGGACATTTGCTAATGAACATGAATCAGCAATAGCAAGGTTGAAAGAGTGTGCACTACAGTGTACATAAAGAGCAAGAGGGCATTCTTGGCGAACATAAGCTTGGGCACCGTGCAAATACCCACTCATTGCTGCAGCCCCATCGTAACCTTGACCAACCACATGAGAACATTCAAGTCCATGCTTTTTCAGAGCTGTAATAATAAGATTTGCGAGACCGGATCCTGAAACATCGACCGTTGGAATGTACTTAAGGAACATCTCTTTAACTATATGGTGTTTATTATCTGTAAAATCAACATATCGAAGACATAACGAGACTTGTTCTACACGTCCGGTGTCGGTGGTTTTGTCAGCCAGAATCGCAAATAGTTTGGCTTTCTTTACTTCTTCAATTATTTTATGTTGAATTAATTCACCACAAATGTCAATTATTTCGTTTTGGATCTGAGGGCTTGTGTACAGGGCATTCTTCTGTGAAGTATTCAAATGCTCAGCCAGATCTTTATCTCCAGACTCAGCCGCAAACCGCAACAGGGCTCTAAAATTACCATCATTCTGTAGTGGTTATTCAGGTTCTGGTGATTCTGGTGTAATTTGTATGCGCCCCAAATCGATTTTACCTCTCAAGGAGATGCCTTGTTTGCTGCAAAAAATTATTGCTTTTACGATAGGGATTAGTTTCTTTCGATTCTCCTCTTGTTGTCTCTTTCTTTCAGAAGACAGCTGTTCAGTGACCGAAAAAGCCTGCGAAGACATTACTTTTAAAAAGTTATCTGCCAGTTCTGAATTTTGCTTGTGGTATCCCGATTTCGCATGAGCTTTAAATATTTCTAGGGCATTTTTCCACTTACAAAAAGGTTCGGTTACCAACTGGCCGATCCTTTGATGACCGCCTTTACCTTCATCAAGCGAACGTCCCATTACCATGCAAACTCTGCAGTATGCTCCACTTTTATATTCCGAATATGACAACCAGGGGAAGCTCTCCAACCATTTCAATTGAAAGCGCAAGTTCCGTTTTGTGGAAATAGGAAACTTATAATATCTGGGTGGGTTCCATGGCGTTTTTAAAATTTGGACTTTAAAATATTCATCGAAGATTTTTTCTTGATTCGCGTAAAAACCAACATCCAACTTAGCTACTGTTGTAAAAGATGAGGTAACAGGCAAGCTGGCCTGTTGCAGACTAGATGTAGAGTCGGCAGTTGAAGGTATCGAACAGGGCACCAGCGACATGGCATCGATTTCGACATTCGGTATTGTGATTGAGGTCGAGGTCGAGGGCCCGCTTGTCATCACAGTCTTCTTATCAGCATGCAAGGTAGCTGAAGCTTTGATAGCTAAATCGAAATTTGTTTCTTTATTAGAAACCCCTTGACTACACCACTTTTTCCAGTAGTCCATACCTTTAAGTTTATCACCCTGCCTTTTTTTCCCCTCCATTTTTCGACAGTAATAATGATTCACGTATCTATCCTTAACAAGGTCACCGAATAACACTGCACTAAAATTACTCACTTACACGGTACACTTAATTCTCTTCACTATTCGTTCACCACAATTCGCTTATATTCGCTTCGAGTTCGCATGTAACAATACTGCCGTAAGCGCGGTCACGCGCCTATTATATAACAGCCCAGTAGTAGCCGTCCAGAAACTACAACAAACTTCCACAAAGCTCCGCTCATTCCGACCGAGGGGCGTGGCAAATAATCGAGAAACAACGCAAAGTTTCCATACGATACAAAATAGTTCGACTACTCGACAAGAGATGGCGTTACTGTGCGCAACGTCCACTAGTTCGGATATATATTCAATTCAAATGTAATAATGTAACTCTCTTCACTCCTCGTATTTTTTCGGGGGGGAGTTGAACCCCCGCCCCTTAGCTACGCCCGTGATCACCATGATGATTTGACAGCGACCCCCATCAGAAGTTCGGCCACACCAAAAAAATCACCCTTTATATATATAATACTGAAAAATAATGGATAGAAGTTAATTTGATGAAAGAAACAAAACATTATTATTACCGTGTTACAAAATGTAACACATGAGCCTTACACAAACCACATCGGCGTCGGTTCGCCCAATCGATCCTCTCACATCACTTATTCATACGTTTTTCATAATTCTTCTTTGTTCTACGGCTGTCCCGTGGCAAAAGCTTTAATCTGAACGAGCCGGCCCGAATGCCATCCCATTTTCTTTTCATACGGTCCAGAGTCATGCGGCTGGATAACACGGAATAAAGGCTTATTCAACGGCACGAGACGTGTTGCTTTATTCTAAGCTTCTAACGGTGACAGGCTGATAATCAAACGAAAAAGAAAACCATGGAATTAAAAAAAAAACATTTTGTATATAATAGAGGGTGGTTGACGGACGGAATAATGTTCCTAGTTGGGAAAACATAGTTTTTAAACTTTTAGGGTAATTGTATTTGGCTGCAATAATACGTAAACAGAGCCGGGCCTAATAAAATAATAGGTAAAAAGAAAAAAATGACTTAATAATTGATTGATTAGTTTCGAAATATTTTAGTTTAGTTCGCATTCTTTTCTTAAACAGTGGGGTTCTATAATTTCGATCGTAATATTTGTTATTCCAAACATGCTAAAAATGTGGCGTTCTTGGTGAGATAATGATCATTCTGCCACCGGTAGTGCTCATTTTAAACGAAAACATTTATCGCTCGATGCTAAGCAAATTGTTAAAAATGTGTATGTTTCTTTATTGAATAAGGAGCTTAATGTAAGTGTAGCCGCAGGAGAAACATTTTTATTAACAACAACTCCATTCTCTACAGTTAAAGATATTGTGACGAAAGCAATTAACGCCAAAGAAATTTCCATAGTGATTCTGGTAAAAGCAAATATGTTGTCCAAAGCAACAAAGACTTAATTCGAAGCAAAATTTATGCTATGTATGAAGAGCAAACTGTGCCTGCATTGCATTCATTGCAACACCGACCAAGGAAAGATAAAACCAAGATTTTTTGCAGCAGAACTAGCTTCCGGAGAATATTATCTCAAATAAGTTTTACATATCGGACCATTAATAAAAGACAAATATTAATGGAATCACAACGCTAGCGACGTTGGAGGTTTGACTACTTAAACTCT
Organism: Cosmopolites sordidus; assembly: GCA_031761425.1. Taxonomy (NCBI): domain Eukaryota; kingdom Metazoa; phylum Arthropoda; class Insecta; order Coleoptera; family Curculionidae; genus Cosmopolites; species Cosmopolites sordidus. Next base: position 308,664 of record JARFXV010000501.1, read on the forward strand.
ATAAAAAAAAATACAAATTCGAAAATCGTCCCGTTAATTTTTGGACTACCATGATGACACAATAGCAGGACTTTTTGAGGCTTGGTTTATAAATACCCCTTTGCCCATTGTGACTAAGGAAAGCGTAATTGCAAAGGACAATGGTGGTAAAGCTTCTTAGTAAATACAAAGCATATCGTGATATTCGCCTACAGAATATATTTTTGGTTTTAAATCAAACTTAAATTGTAATGGACAATGGTGGTAAAGCTTCTTAGTAAAGACTACAGAATATATTTTTGGTTTTAAATCAAACTTAAATGCATGCACTGAAATAATTTTTGTCCGCCAGTTTGAAATAACGTTCTTTGTCGTGTAGCTTATTGGATAAGTAACAACCATAATATTTGCTTAAAATATTAATTCTTATCATAGTTTTCGATTACTGATTTAATAATTTTGCATTTTATTTAAAAAATCCGTAGGTTTTTTAACCCTTGTTATAAAAAATGGTTTTCTTTAAACTTACCTGAAGAATCGTTAGTTAAATTTACGAATTGAGTTTCCCTTACACCCTGTATTGTGAGCCTAGGCCTACGTGAGCCTCTGTTCTAACTGATTTGATGATATGGCAACATCTTAGAAAATAAAAAATGAATAAGAGATGAAAAAAACACCCTTATTTCATCTAAGTATGTTGCCGCGATCGGAAATGGGAATGAGAGCGCCTCTCAATCTCCGTCGATTTCCCAATAAGTTTGATACGTTTCCGGCAAATATTTTTCATAACGGCGTACTCGAACAATGTTATCTGGATAAATATGTTATCTATTCAATAGGACACATATTTTGTTCTAAAGAGGGGACTTGAAATCTAATTTCAAATAGAAAAATGTACAATTTATATCAGTGAGTTCGATATAAATATATGGTAATCTTTTTATTCCCTCTTACGAGGGACGACCAGAACCTAAACGAGCTTCAAGCACGTATACAACCCGTGTGACATACCTTGCCAGAATAAGATATAGATCATGGAACAACTTTACAATAGTAAGCTCAACATTTTGAAATGGAGGAGGATATAACAGATGATAGAGGAAAAGATCTACCAACTGCACAGGAAATTCGGAACGTCGTGGAAAAACCAAAAAACAATATAGCTCCGGGTATTGACGAAATACCAGCAGAGTTAATTAAAAAGAGTTTAGGTTATCTAGAACATTTGTACATCTGGTCAGCCTAATATAAAAACAAGTAAAATTACCAAAAGATCTGATATAGGCATTATAGTGCCTATTTATAAAAAAGACGACTAACTCAAGATACTAAATGTAGAGGATTCTCACCTCTTGCAATGGCCTATAAAATATGGCCCTATGTGATATATGAGGCATTTCACGTGAAGCTGACAACGAAAAAAGTGATACTCTGAAATTTGTTCAAATAGGACATATTTGTATTTCTAGAGGATATGAACGTATATACATATTTTTTTATTTCAAATTTAGTTCAATACTTCTATTGGAACCTTTGGTGTTTAATCTAGATTAAATCATCCCCTGATGATGCTAACATGGTTAGCGAAACGTGCGTCGAGAAGGTCCAATAAAGCGATTTGGTGTTTAGTGGTAAGTCTATGAAAATCGGTCCAAAACTAAACATTTTAAGGGGGTGGTAAGTCTGTATCCTGGACACACTGCATATTGCTCTACTATTATCTTCCACTGCACCAGCTTTTTGAAATTTTTGAACAATTCGATTGATAAACCGTAAATCGTTTTTTGCATTACATTCTGGAAATGAAACTAGAAGTAAATTCACAACGCCATCTGTGTTTCATTCAAGAATGAAAGAAACAACATTCTTATCAACATAATTATTTTTACATTTTACTTTAGTATATGTGATATACTATGAAAGATATTCTACTAAATATTTTATTGTTTTCAAGCTAATATATATCTGACTGGAGGCAGAAATTTATCTTGAAATTTCATTATAACACTTGTGTCACACGATCCTTTGTGTAAAATATTTTCCCCAATATAAGGTTTCATATTTTATCATGGAGAGAAAATGAAAACATATCACTTTATAGTCAGTCTCCTTGACGTGTAAGGAACCAAGGGCATGGGGAGGGATCACAAATAACTACTTTAATATGGAGAAAGCAACGTAAGCATCCACATTTTGTTGTGTTTATTTTACCGAACTAACGCTACCGCATATAGACTTCTTGTAAGATCATTAAATGTCTTTGAATTGACATTGTTGGGAATTTTCATTTGATTTTGATAGCTGTCAGCTAAGTGTCCCTTAGCGTATCGTCAAGGTTTCCCAATGTACCGATTTCATATACCTTGAAATACCTGAGAGAGGTACTCGAGTCAAATAGTCTAAATAACAAGATTGTTTCCGAGTACTTCTCTCTAAGAATATGTATAAAACGACAAAAAGGAACCGCAATGGGCAATCCGAGGGTGTGTGGCTACGATATGTGGATAATGTGTTTTGTTATTTTCGATTCAAAAAATGAAAATTTAGAAAATTTTCTTAAGAACTTAAATAACAAATCCAAAACCATAGCATTCAGATATAAACTCGAGAACAATGACAGAATACCATGTTTTAGTAAGTAGGAACAACAATGATTTTTTATAGTTTATCACGTTGGCAGGATAGGTAGTCATTCGATGTAAAAGTCCGACTAGACAATAAAGTGCGTTTCAAGATATATCGTTGGCTGATTAACTGCAATAAACTCTTAACAACCCCTGCCGTAACGAAACCCGGCATAGTTGCAAGAAACGTAAACAGTGCCGCCCGGGCATAATAAAATAATAGCTAAAAATATTAAATTAATTTTATACCTGGCTTAGTAGTTTCGAAATATTTTAGTTTATTTCGCATTATTTTCTTAAACATTGCGGTTCTATAATTACGATCGTATTTTTTGTTATTCGAAACGTGCTAAAAAGGTGGCGTTCTTGGCAAGATAATGATCATTGTGCCTCCAGTAGTGCAGAAAACATTTATCGCCCGATGCTAAGCAAATTGTTAAAAATGTGTATGTTTCTTTATTGAATAAGGGGCTTAATGTTAATGCAGCCGCAGCAGAAACATCTTCTTTAATGAAAACTCCGTTGTCTACAGTTAAAGATATTGTGACGAAGCCAATTAAAGCCACAAAAGTCCGTTGTGAAACTGTGCCTGCATTGTATTCATTGCAACAGCAACTAAAGCAAGATGAAACCAACATAATTTGCAGCAGAACTAGCCTCCGGAGAATATTATCTCAAATGGGTTTTGCATATCGGATCATTAATAAAAGGTAAATATTAATGGAATCACAAAGATTGCGACGATGGCGGTTTGTCTATTTAAACTGTATAAAAAATACAGATTAGAAAATCGTCCCATTATCTACCTTGATGAAACATGGTTCGATGCACATGAGACGCCATCAAAAGGATGGGTAGATACATCAAGAACATTCCAAATCAAAGCTCCAGCGAACAAGGGAAAAAGAATTATAATTTTACACGCTGATTCCGAGATGGATGGATTCCAAATTGTTTACGGTTGCCTCCAAAAATATTAAACATTCATCTTTGGACTGCCATGACGACACCGCAGCTGATATTTTTGAAGATTGATTTATAAATAGCCTTCTGCCCAATGTGCCTAAGGAAAGCGTAATTGTAGTGGACAATGCTAGTTATCATAAACACCAACCCCCCCGAAATAAGCCAAATATTACCTAATATTATACCGAAAAAATACGAGGAGTGAAGAGAGTTAAATTATTACATTTGAATTGAATATATATCTGAACTAGTGGACGTTGCGCACAGTAACGCCATCTCTTGTCGAGTAGTTGAACTATTTTGCATCGTATGGAAACTTTGCGTTGTTCCTCGATTATTCGCCACGCCTCTCGGTCGGAATGAGCGAGGCTTTGTGGAAGTTTATGGTAGTTTCTGGACGGCTACTACTGGGCTGCTATGTAAGCGGCGCGTGATCGCACTTACGGCAGTATTGTTCCATGCGAATTCGAAGCGAATACAAGTGAAAAGTGGTGAACGAATAGTGAAGAGAATTAAGTGTACCGTGTAAGTGAGTAATTTTAGTGCAGTGTTATTCGGTGACCTTGTTAAGGATAGATACGTGAATCATTATTACTGTCGAAAAATGGAGGAGAAAAAAGGAAGGGTGATAAACTTAAAGGTATGAACTACTGGAAAAAGTGGTGTAGTCAAGGGGTTTCTAATAAAGAAACAAATTTGGATTTAGCTATCAAAGCTTCAGCTACTTTGCATGCTGATAAGAAGAGTGTGATGACAAGCGGGCCCTCGACCTCGAGCTCAATCACAATACCGAATGTCAAAATCGATTCCATGTCGCTGGGGCCCTGTTCGATACCTTCAACTGCCTTCAACTGCCTTCAAAAGCTCATGAGAAATCGGGATACCACAAGCGAAATTCAGAACTGGTAGATAACTTTCTAAAAGGAATGTCTTCGCAGGCTTTTTCGGTCACTGAACAGCTGTCTTCTGAAAGAAAGAGACAACAAAAGGAGAATCGAAAGAAACTAATCCCTATCGTAAAAGCAATAATTTTTTGATCTCCTTGAGAGGTAAAATCGATTCGGGGCGCATACAAATTACACCAGAATCACCAGAACCTAAACAACCACTACAGAATGATGGTAATTTTAGAGCCCTGTTGCGGTTTGCGGCTGAGTCTGGAGATAAAGATTTGGCTGAGCATTTGAATACTTCACAGAACAATGCCCTGTACACAAGCCCTCAGATCCAAAATGAAATAATTGACATTTGTGGTGAATTAATTCAACATAAAATAATTGAAGAAGTAAAGAAAGCCAAACTATTTGCGATTCTGGCTGACGAAACCACCGACATCGGACTTTTAGAACAAGTCTCGTTATGTCTTCGATATGTTGATTTTACAGATAATAAACACCATATACTTAAAGAGATGTTCCTTGAGTACATTCCAACGGTCGATGTTTCAGGATCCGGTCTCGCAAATCTTATTATTACAGCTCTGAACAAGCATGGACTTGAAGACGCAAAGGTTTTACTGGAAGAAAATGGTGGTATACTGCGAATGCCACGCGTCCGTCGGAAGACAATTAAATAGACCGAACATTCCTGCATTGGATGTATGCACGTATTACAAAATTAATTTGTTCATTCCATTTCTTGATCACACAATTCAACAATTGTTTGAAAGGTTTACCAAACATCGTAAAGTAGTATCAGCATTATCTGGTGTGCTACCTTAAAATTTTACTGCCAGTTCTGAAATTGAAGAAGCAATTTCCATGTACTCGTCACTGCTTGTCGAAAGCGACATATCAGTGGTTAAAGCAGAACTTGAAGTATGGAAAACAGTGATGACAAGTATCTCGCCTACCCCGAAATCTAGTTTGGAATGCCTAGATATGTGCGATAAAAACCTTTATCCTAAGATTTACACACTACTACAAATCTGGGCTACCATTCCTGTATCCGCTGCTACCCCAGAAAGGTCTTTCTCGAGCCTAAGGAGACTGAAAAACTATTTACGAAACACTACAAGTGAAAACAGACTTAATGGTTTGGCTCTCATGAACATTCACTATGGAACAGAAATTCATGCAGATGAAGTAGTGAATATATTTAAAAGAAAAAGCCGAAGATTTCTTCTTTAATGGTTTTAGATTTAGCGCAGAGGAACGAAATTAATTTAACCATTTCATTTAAAGTTAAGAATTTTATAAATATGTCGTAATTTTTCCGATAAATATATAAATATTAAATTTCATGTAAGTATATTTTTGTTGTTATATTTACTTCAAACTAACCCCCCCCCCCCCCCCCCCCACACACACCCAAAACTAAATCCTGCCTACGCCCGTGGATATATATATATATATATATATATATATATATATATATATATATATATATATATATATATATATATATATCCATTTCGCGAACCCTGTTGACCCCTGTTGAAATATTATTATCTCTCTCAATGTGCGAATGAGGTTTCTAACAGAGAAGTGTTGAATATTATTGTGCTCGGCTTGATAAATTAAACATGGTTTTGATTTAAAAAGTTGTTATTCTACTGCGTGACAATGTAAGATCTTGTAGTGCCAGAATCATCATAAAAAAAACTTCTTCGTCCACCATAATTTCCTGATACTGCACCGTCATATAATCATTTTTTTTTTGAATCTATACCACATTTTCTTCGTGGGAGCTGTGACTGTGAGAGCTATTAAAACTGCAGGAATATTTTACTTCAAAATCACCCTCATTTTACAAAAAAAAAGGGAATAAAGATTTTGTCAGAGAGACAGGTGAAATTTATCAATAATGATGGATATTATATCGTAGATTAAAATTGTGTTAATTCCTAAATAAAATAAAATGAACAGTATCAAAAAACCACATTACTTATGAGCACTTCCAATATTTCACTTAATATAATATGTTTAGTGAATGTTTGTGTATTAATGTATCAGGTTTAAAGAGTAGAATTTTCCATCTTGAAATTTCATTATAATCCCCGTAGTTGACATGCGATATTTCGATGAAAAATATTTTCTTAGTATCGAGTTTCATATTTCGTAATGGCGAGAAAACGTAAACAAACATCACACAATATTCCACAGAGATGACGTCAAAGGAATGACTAGCTAGAGACGCTGGACAATTAACTATATTAATCTCCGAAAATAACATGAACATATACATTTTATCTTTATTCTGCTGGAGAACGAGAGTTGTATGATAAGTACCTGTATCGAAAACATTTTTATGTGCAAAATAAATTTTTGATTGATTGCGCGGTTGGCTCTTGGTGAAACATAGTAACAATGATAATAATTAAAACACTTGGTATTTGTTTCACAATATATTCAAGATATTCTCTAACATGTTTCGGCCTCGCGACCATTCTCAAAGAGAGTTATGTATAAACTAAACTAAAGTTTCAAAGTGCTGTCTAATGGAAGTCGGTTTTTTCATCTCGTTAAATTTATTACACTATCAATAATTGGAGTATTTCCGAAGTCTAGCTGGGTGTTTCTTAGGTTTTTGCCGTCGTATATGGCTTTTTTAATTTCGAAAATTTCCAGGTAATTTAACAGCCTGCTTTTATTGCAGCTATTGCAGTATTAATTTGGTATTATTAATGTTAAAAAAATGGTTCTGGTCTATACAATGTTCGGCAAAGCCCGTCTTTCTCTGATTGTGTAAAATTGAATATTTATGTTCTTTTAGCCTATCATTGAGCGATCGGCCCGTTTGGCCTATATAAATAGCGTCATACATATCACACTTATTAACAGAGATAATATTAATATTTTCGTTCTTTAACTGATTTGTGATTCTTGAACTTAATTTGTGAATATAGTTTATAGCATGCCAATTTTTAGAATCTTTTTCGGGTGTTGCGGCATAAAAATGTTTGGTGTTGTTTTTCTTAATCTTGTTTTTTATCATTTTATCTATGATGCTTGGCTGATATCCATTATTCCTTGCGATATTTTTGATTATATTAAGTTCTTTTTCATAGCTGTCTTTTTTAAGTGGAATCGTTAGAAGTCTGTGGGTCATACTATGAAAAGTGGACATTTTTACATTCCATGACTGATTTGAACTTGTGTGAATAATTGTATCGGTATACGTGGGTTTTCTAAATATTTCGAATTCTAATTTATTCGGTGTTCTTATTATTTTTAAATCTAAGAAATGTAATGAATTATCCGTCTCTGTTTCTATTGTGAACTGGATTTTTGAGTTTACACTGTTTAAATATTCAAGAAATTGACCCAATAGTCTTTCTGTACCGGTCCATATGCAAATAATATCATCGACATACCTGGCCCAAAAATGTATGTGTCTTGTATAATTAGTGTCGCTAAATAAATTGTTTTCAAAATTAGCCATATAAATTTCTGCCAGGAGGAGGCTCAGGGGGCTTCCCATTGGTAATCCATTCGTTTGTTGGTAAAATTTTGAATTGAACAGAAAATAATTTTGTTCGGTACATACATTGATAGCTTCTATGAGAGCATTTTTGTGTACGATTTCATGATTGCATTCATGAATTCTTTCAGTGAGGATATTTTTAAGATCTTGTACCGGAATGGAGGGAAAAAGGCTTTTTATATCGAACGAAACTAACTTTGCATTGGGAGGTATCTGTATGTTTCTTAATTTTGTTGTTAGTTCTATTGTATTTTTGATTGCTTTGGGCGAGTTGAAATCGATAAATAATGGTAGATCACTGTTGAGTTGTTTGCAAAGTTTATATGCCGGAGCATTTACATAAGAAACGACTGGTCTCATTGGAATGCCATCTTTATGCAGTTTAGGCATTCCGTATAAGACTGGAGATTTTGGGTTCATGGTATCTAGTTTGGATTGCGATATATTTATGAAGGTTTCATTGTACGTTTTTGTAATTTTCTTTACAGCGGTATGATATTTTTTTGTTGGATCGGTCTTGAGTTTTAACGTTAATAATACCAAATTAATACATAGCTGCAATAAAAGCAGGCTGTTAAATTACCTGGAAATTTTCGAAATTAAAAAAGCCATATACGACGGCAAAAACCTAACAAACACCCAGCTAGACTTCGGAAATACTCCAATTATTGATAGTGTAATAAATTTAACGAGATAAAAAACCGACTTCCATTAGACAGCACTTTGAAACTTTAGTTTAGTTTATACATAACTCTCTTTGAGAATGGTCGCGAGGCCGAAACATGTTAGAGAATATCTTGAATATATTGTGAAACAAATACCAAGTGTTTTAATTATTATCAAAATAAATTTTATTTTTCAACATAATCGCCTCTCAGATCGATACACTTTTCGATACAACTCTTTTATCCTTTCTAAAAAGTACGATTGCTCCAGCCCTTCAAAATAAGTGTTCGTGCTCAGTCCCCATAAACTTCACTGAACTCCGTTTTAATATCATAATTTATTTTCTTTTTCAAAAACAAGTATTTTATCACTCGAAGCTATTTACGATTAAAACCAAATCACTTTTTGAAACTTCTCGACGCACGTTTCGCTAACCATCTTACCATCATCAGGAGATGATTTAATTTAATTTTAAAACTAAACTATGTTCTATTTATTTGAAAACTCTAATTGCTAACCTACTACCTAGGAAGCGTACTAGCTACCTAATGAAGCTTGTAAAAAAAGAATATAAGAAAAAAATGGAAACAAGGGAACAAAAGAAAGAAACTAATTAAGCGTAAAGTTTACTGACCTTTAGATTAATAATTGAAAAAGTTGACTGAACGAAATAGGTCCTTTATTCCCGGTTCATGATTTTCTTTCATTTTTCTATTTGAATGCTTTCATATGCATCCTAAGCCCTATTACTGTTTACACTTTTAACCAGTCTTAAATTATTAATGTTTATATTGTGGTCATGTTCGATTGCATGTTGGGCAACACAAGATTTTTCATTTCTCCCACATGTATTCTTTATATCCCGTTAATATAGATCTTTTTGTTTGCCCAATATGCCTTCGATCACAATCTTGACAGCTAATTTCGTAAATTCCCGACTTTTCATTTTGGTCTAATTTATCCTTTGGATTACCTAGGACTCTTAATTTATTATATGGTTTGTACACATCCTCAATGTCCCCTTTTTTCAAAATTTTGTCTACCCTGGTATTACTTGGTTATCAAACGCTATTACCATGAATTTATTTTTGTTTTGATCCTTTTGAAAAGTCGAAGATTCTTCCTATAATTTTCTAAACTTGTTTTCTAATTAATTTATATACAATGTTCTTATTAGAACCGTTCACTTCGGATAAAGAACCCATTCCGTTCAGTGAACTTTTTCAATTACACTGGGGAACAATTTGAAAAATAATTTCTGTTAAGTTCGATATTTAAGCTGTTTTATACGTAAATTGACATGCTAATTCCAAAACTTTATTTAGTTTATTTCTATCACGTTAAATTTTTTCTCTACAGTTGTGGCGCATCCGACTAAGCTTGGCGAATCACAGAAGTCACTACTGCTCTCCTACCGGCGAACCTTCTTCGACCTAGGAGTGGAGGCGTGAGTGAAGTTGCGTCATCCAAAACTAGTTCGGTTAGTTACGCATGAGATGCTAAAGTACGCGGCTCTGTATCGCTCTGATATAGTGAAGTCAAAGTAAACATACACAACTACAGATTTTCGTTATGTCTGCCTCTGGTAGTTCTCGTCGTATGTTCTTAAACAGCCCTGATTCATTTTGTTATATATGTGGCAGTTTTACCATCCCCATTCAACGGACTAATATTAGTACATTTGTCAGGCAAGCCTAGTTTGCTTATTTTAAAGTGAAAATAGGTGACCAAGATAAATCATGGGCCCCTCATAAAGTGTGCAAGCAGTGTGTAGAGAGTTTGCGAATGTGGACGAAGAGAACACGTAATAAACTTTCGTTTGGTATACCAATGGTTTGGCGAGAGCCCAAAGATCACTTAAGTGATTGCTACTTTTGTATAATGAAAACATCAGGATTCAACAAGAAAAATAAACATAAAATTGACTACCCTAGTTTACCGTCAGCTATACGCCCTGTGCCTCATTCAGCTAAAATTCCAGTGCCAGTTTTTCAAGAATTACCTTCTTTAGAAATCCAAGAATGTAAATCAAGTGACGATCGAAGTGACTCCACCGACGAAGAATTCAAAGTTTCCAATGATTCTGTTCGTAAAGGATTCAATCAACGTGAATTAAACGATTTAGCACGAGATTTGGGACTATCCAAAAAAGCATCGGAATTATTAGCATCAAGACTGCACGAAAAAAATTTGCTTGACAAAGGAGCTAAAGTCACTTACTATCAATCCAGAGAAAGTGAATTTAGCTAGTATTTCAGAAATAATGACGGATTTGCATATTGCCAGAACGTAGAAGGTTTAATGAAATAATTGGCCATTTCTAACTATAACGCAACTGAATGGCGATTGTTTATAGATAGCTCAAAGCGTAGCTTGAAGTGTGTTCTCCTATATAATGGAAATTTATACGGTTCAGTCCCAATAGGTCATTCAGTTTCTTTGCGTGAAGAATATGGCGACATAAAGAAAGTCATTGACTTGTTGCAATATATCATGCACCAATGGATCATCTGTGTCGACCTTAAAATGTTCTGTTTCCTTCTTGGCCAGCAACGCGGGTATACCAATTATCCCTGTTTTTTGTGCATGTGGGACAGCAGAGCTCGTGAGAAGCATTGGGTGTAATCGAACTGGCCGCCAAGATCTGACCTAAGACCTGGTGATCCAAACATTTTAAATCAGCCACTTTCGCCACTGTCGATAGAAAAAACATTGTATTTCCGTCTTTGCATATAAAACTAGGTCTCATGAAGCAATTTGTTAAGGCTTTGTTAATTGAAGGAGACTGCTTTAAGTATATCATTTCGGCATTCCCTAGCCTGTCATATGAAAAGATAAAGGCTGGTGTGTTTGATGCTCCACAGATTCGGCAAGTCGTTAAAGATGAAAATTTCACTGAAACAATGACCGAACTTGAAAGGAATGCATAGTTGGGTTTTAAAAATATTGTTAAAGACTTTCTTGGAAATACACGAGCCCCGAATTACATCGAAATTGTTCAACAACTCTTGGAGAGCTTTAAAAAGCTTGGTTGCAACATGAGCATCAAACTGCATTTCTTACATAGTCATCTTGCTAACTTCCCAGAAAATCTTGGTGCTGTTAGTGATGAACAGGGTGAGCGATTCCACCAAGACCTAAAGGTTATGGAAGCGCGGTATCAAGGTAGATGGGATGTCAGTATGATGGCTGACTACTGTTGGAGCATCAAGCGAGAATGTCCACAAACTGGACACTCCAGGAAAAGCTATAAGAAGAATTTTTTACCATAATATATTTTTTTTATTTTTTGTATAAACACAATTTAACTTTTAATAATATATTAACCTCTGTATGAATAAAATATTCTAATCTATTTGGTCAGATCTCACCTTATTTCCTTTCGTATGCACACTTTTAAAGTAAAATGAGGAGTATGCTGTAGCTTAAGAACTTGACGTCATAGAGAAAAACTGTGAATGTTTTTGAATTCAGAGATGAAAAATTAGTCAAAAACAAGTCACAGATCCAAGTCAACAAAATTGCTGTTCCCCAGTGTTATTAATATAAGGGTCAGTAAACTTTACGGTTAATTTTTTTCTTTCTTTTGTTCTCTTTTTCCCCTTTTTTTCTTGTATGCATTTTTTACACGCTTCATTATTAGATGAGCAATTAGGGTTCTCATTTAAATAGAGCATAGTTTAGTTTTAGAATTAGATTAAATAATCTCCTGATGATGGTAACATGGTTAGCGAAACGTGCATGTGAAAAATTGTGGCGATAGGATGGAATTTTTATCCGCATTATTTGGTGTGATGGGTCGACAGACGTTCTTCTACATTTGGAGATTTTAATTTTTAATAATATGTTAAAATGAGTTAAAGGAACGAAACTGAACGGAAATAAAATATGGTGTTTTGCTCTGAAAAATTGTTTACTGTGATAAATGCTGGAGAGGCGGCGCCCCGACGCACGCCCTCACGAGCCTCCACTGCCTCAACGCCTCAATCCTGTACCCCAATTCGGGAACCAATTCAAAAATATTAAACGGTTAATTTTAGTCCCAGATATCAAGTTTAAAAACTGATGCTTTCCATCTTCATATTTCATTATAGTCTTCGCCCTCGACTTGCCATACTTTCATGGAAATTACTTTCTCTAATGTAATGTCTCATACTTCGTAATAACAAGAAAATGAAAATATACATCTTACGACGCTACACCAATATGATGTCAAAGTAACGAGGGGCGGAAGACGGAGCTCAATTACCTGTTTTAATATCGATAACGCTAGTTGAGCATACACACTTTGTCTTCATTCTATTGAACCACCGCGACGTAAATTAAATTAGGGACGAAAAAAAAAACAACGAAGTAAAAGAGAGAGTGAATGGTCTTTAATTAAACATTGTTGAGGGTTTTCACCTTTTTTAAAAACAGCTTTTCGCTAAGTGGCTTGAACTGTGTTATTTTTTGTTCGTTTCAATAACATGCTCGAGAAAAATTAATAAGTATATTATAAGGAACGGGGTTCAAATGATTAGTTCGTAAAAATATCTAGAGGGCAGTCCAGAGAAAACTAAATAAATTAAAATTTTTATATAAACCCGGAAAATTTCTTCAGCAATATATACGAGGGTTGCTATTTATAATAATAATAATACTTTTTTGCGGACAAGAACCCTTCGAAACCGTCGGGAGGATATGTCCGGGGTTGGTGAGTCTGGACGAGTGGCGAGTTGGCGAGTGGCAACTCCCAACTCTATGGCACCACAAGAATGGCAATGAACAAGGCAACTGAAAAAATCCATCCACAATTAGAATATAATAGTCAATCAACACCAGAGACTTCAATACAAACCCAACAAAAAGCAATAGCTAATAATCAGGTACCGGCTGGCTCGCCCCCCATAAGGAGGGCTGTCAGCAGGACCGAGCGCCATCCACGTATTAGATGGACACGTGAAATGAATATTGAAGTAATGAGTGCCTATTATTACGTGAACCAGTGTGCAGATATACCGCTACCTGGATGGAGAAGTGCACTTCACCAAGAATATAACAAGAGGTTTGCTGAAACACAGTTATCGGAACAAAACTTAGCAGACTGTAAAAATCTTATATTAAAAAAAAATATCTTACCGAAATAGAATTAATGAACATCAAGAGAGAAGTCGGTAATAAATTACACCAAAGCATTACATATGACCCACCTCAAGAAAATAACATGGATATCCTTAACTTGAACACAGAGAACCAACCGGTAGTACAAACTCCAATCCTAACAACAGAAGTATCATCAACTCAAAATGAAGAAACAGTCATGAATGGAAACTTTTTTAACATACGAGAAAGATTTTACAGTCTATTGGCTCATTTTACTGGCTCAAATCCACTAAATAGGCCAAAAATACCGATTCTGCGCAACATTGCAAAATCCCGCTTTACTATAATGCAGGTCAATAAAGTTTTGGAATCGCATTTATCGGGGATAATGAACCTTAGTGACATACATCTTGCGTTGTACTGTGCAGCAGTAACTGTAATCTCGATTACGGTTACAAACCTCGGTTTCAGGTCAAAAAACTTATACCCTCAATGCGACAAGGCATAATATCCAAAAAGATACACCTGTCTGGAAAAAGCGCCTGGAAACTGATATCAATGATTTTCGAGCGAAGGTTGACATTATTTCTGAGTATCTTGCTGGAAATACATCTAGCAAAGTGACGAAAAAAACGAAAATAATTGCTAAAAAATCTGGCATTGGATTTGAAGAGTCAAACTTTCGCGAGAAATTATTAGACCTGAAAGATCGATTTAGACAGAAGGCTAAAACGAAGGGAGCCAGACTAACGAGATACAATGAGACAGAAAAACGAAAACACCAAAATGTAATGTTTCAAAATAGCCAGAAGAAGTTTTATAGAGAACTAGAAGCTCAGGGTAACCAGTCAAAACATGAAAATGTGAATGTATCTACCTTTGAGAAATACTGGAAATCTGTCTGGAAAAGATCTGATGGTTATGAAAAAATGGCCCCATGGGTTGCAACAATTCGAAAACAGACTGATGCACTTTCACAAATGGAATTCAACGGTCTTGAAGCGATTGACATCTGCACTGCCATCAAAAAAACTCAAAACTGGAAGACACCTGGGCCAGATGGATTACACAACTTCTGGATCAAAAACTTCACAGCTGTTTACCAGGTACTTGCTGATGCATTTCAAGAAATAATGGTGAATCCTGATACTTTCCCCGACTTTCTGATGGAGGGAAATACATATTTGTTATATAAAAAGGGTGATGCTAACCAACCCAGTAACTATAGACCGATAACATGTTTATCCGTGTTGTATAAATTATTCACAGCCCTGCTCAATGAAAAAATTTACCAACATTGTGACTATAATAACATATTAGAAGATGAGCAGAAAGGGTGCATTAGGGCAAGTAGGGGATGCAAGGAGCAACTGACGATTGATGCTGTAGTTCTTGCGTAAGCCCGGACAAAAAAGCGCAATTTGAATATGTGCTATATAGATTACAAGAAGGCTTTCGATAGTGTCCCACATGACTGGTTATTAGAAATTTTAAACATCTACAAAATTTGTCCGCAGATTACAAACTCTTTAAGGTATCTCATGAATAAATGGAAGACTAATTTATTTGTCCACCAACAGTACATTGGAACAACAAATATCGAGAGAGGAATATTTCAGGGAGATGAATTGAGAATTGTGAATCTCAACAATCTTTGTCTCAATCAGGAGAATAGGATGAGAGAGCGCTTCATTAGTTCACATAGCACACTGATGAAACTGGTTGTCAAGAAGGACCAGGGTTTCACCCCACTAAATCTAAATAAACAAAATCGTGTTGATAGTAGAACAGCACTGAAGGATATCGTTCAAGAATGGAAACAACAGACATTACATGGGAGATTTGCTAAATCACTTCAGGATGACTCCATTGACAAATATTTGTCTCTAAACTGGCTTACCGATGGACTATTATATCCAGAAACAGAAGGCTTCGCGACAGCTATTCAAGATAAGGTAGTAAGGACAAAAAATTATGAAAGACATATTCTACACATGGATGTTGTCGACAAGTGCAGGAAGTGCGGTGGTGTAGGAGAAACAATTGAACACCTTGTTGGAGAGTGTCCAGTCCTTGCCCCTAATGCTTACCTAGGCAGGCATAATCAGCTGGCGAAAATTATACACCAGCAAATCGCTTTAAAGCATTCGCTATTTGATAAGATGCCTCCACCATAATACAAGTACACGCCTTCCCCCGTACTTGAGTCAGCCGATACAATTCTTTACTGGGATAGACCAATTACAACAGATCGGACGCTTGACTATAATAGGCCGGATATTGTTCTAATTATCAAAAAGCAGAGGAGAGCTTTCATAATTGACATTGCGATACCACTCTCTCATAACATCAGAAAAACTGAAATGGAAAAGGTCACGAAGTACGAAAATCTTGCAATTGATCTGAAAAATCAATGGAAACTCCAGAAAGTGGAGGTGTTACCTTTTGTTATATTCGCCGAAGGCCCAGTAAGCAAAACCTTTTCCAAAAATCTGGAAATTCTTGGTGTTTCAAAATCGATTACCACAGTAGGACAACGAGCAGTTCTCTTACAAACTTGCCACATTGTTCGTAAGGTACTAAGCTGAATTGGCCGAGCTGAACTGCTTTCTCATTCTGGCATTGTAAACCCGACCAGCCTAGGCTGAGATGATCGATGAATCATGTTTGTGATAATAATAATTTATAGAATCCTCAAGACAATACAAATATGCATGGATCAAATCAAAACAAGAGCATGCACATTGCCACACTTCTGTGCATACAAAGAATATATAACATTTAAACCTACATATAAATATTTTATTCTTGATAAGGTATATAATTTAATAATTTAATAAAGTATTTATTCAATCCCCACAACAATAAAAATATCCATGATTAAGTCGGATTGACAGAATTGACAAAATTGACCGAGTGTTCAGTGACACGACCTCAGAAATAATACATGAAATGATAATCTTGCACAAATAAACATTGTATATATAAATAAACATTGAGTGACTAATTTTTTAAATTCGTTGTCATTCTGAACATGCTTAAATCGTTGTGGCAACTTATTATACAGCTTCACACCCCTATAGTAAACATTATGTTCAACTATCTTACATGAATGTATTGGTAAAATAAGTTCATCAGAGCCTCGTGTGTCATAGTGATGAAAATCACTATTTTTTACGAATGCTACAAAATTCGCCTAACAAAAAGGATAATCTCCAAAATATGTAGTGATGGTAGAGTCAAAATCCTGCATGGTTTAAAAATTGGTCGACATGTTGCCAGTAGTAACACCCCACCCATCATTCGAATTATCTTTTTTTGTATTTTGAAAACACGCATCAGATGAGGCGACCCACCCCAAAATATCAAACCGTACCTAGCGTGACTGTAAAACTCTGCATAGTAATATGAATGCAGAATATAAACAGCATATGAGACAGCAGCTAATTTCTTGCATAGTTCAGCTATGTGTTCATCCCAGCAAAGTCTGTTATCGAGATGAACACCCAGAAATCTAGTACAGGATATTTGCTGTTAGATTTTAGTAAATATGACTCCGTTATAGTGTGTGTTCGAGGAGTAAAAGCAATAAAACTGGTTTTGTCCACGTTAAGTAATAACTTATTATTCATAAACCAACTATAAAATTTATTGAGCATTTCCTGTAGCGTTTCAGTGGCTCCCTGCATGTTTCTATTTCCTGTTAAATAGCTGCTATCATCAGCAAACATTACCATATTTCTGCTACTGCAAACATCTGGCAGATCATTAACAAAATTTAAAAATAATAGTGGACCCAAAACAGATCCTTGGGGCACTCCAGAAATAATCCTTAATCTTTCAGATGTTGCTTCATCGATCTGTACAACTTGGTGTCGGTCAAACAAGTAAGATTGCAACCACTCTCTCACCCGACCCCTCAAGCCATAGTGATGAAGTTTGTCCAGCAGTATTGCGTGATCCACCAGATCGAAAGCCTTACTTAGATCCATAAACAGACCAGCACATTTGCAATTATCGTTTATGTTTTCATATATCTTGTTTAAAAATTCACAGATTGCTGAATGTGTAGATCGACCGCTTCGAAACCCGTGCTGTGATGATTTCAATATATTAAAGCGCACAAGAAAGGACATGATCTGCTCATACACTATACGCTCCAACAGTTTAGATAACGTAGGTAGAATAGCTATTGGTCTATAGTTGGAGAGGGAGAGCCAGTCGCCTCTCTTGAAGACAAGAATTGCTTTTGATGTTTTTAATGCCCTCGGAAAAATACTAGTTTCCAGAGACCAATTCACTAGATATGTTAACGGTATTATTAATGAGTTGATAGACTTCTTCAGTATAACTGAAGGAATATTATCTAGCCCCACAGAATTTGTATTTTTTAATTTCTTTACTGTTTTAATTATGTCATATTGGTTAACTGGCCGTAATATCATATAGTTTTGAATTGGAGTCACTTTTCTAACCCTAGTAGCAGCCATTGAACTCACCAACACGTTCTTAGGAAGATTAACAAAGTATTTATTAAAACTACTAGCAATTTCATACTTGTCTTTCAAAGTAATTCCATCCTCATCCCTTATGGCGCTTACGTTAGTTCTTGTATTGCGGTTTTTTTGAATGTTATTGTTTATTATTTTTCAAGCCGTTTTTGACTTGTTCTCCGATTCAAAATATGGTTTCACATTGTTAAGCACTTTAACCCTTCTTATAACCTTTCTATAAATTCTTTTGTACACCCTATAATGTGTAGCATCTTGTTCGGCTCAAGATAATAGTTTCGTTCGATACAATTCTTTTAAAGTAATAGATGGCATTCCTCTTGTCAACCAAGGTTTAAATTGACCCTCATTGGACATTCTTACTTTTCTAAGGGGAAAGCACATATCAATGTAATACTCCAAACAATGTGAAAATGCCTCAAATCCCCGATCCAAACTTTCAGCCTGAAATACGTCATACCAATCTTTCCCGCTCAGATGCAGCTGAAATAGTTTCATATTAGTTTCACTATAATGTCTTTTAAATTTTGTTATTTCATGCAGATTTGATGTAATTGGAATCTCTATCAACTGAGCCGAATGATCAGACAGACAATTACTCCAAACAATACAAGACAAACCATCTAATTCATAATTTGTACATATGTAATCTATAAAAGTAGCCGATCTTTCTGTGGTACGAGTTGGTTCCTTTACTGTATTACATAACCCATAACTAAGTAATATATCCTTTAAGTTACTAACAATATTAGTATTTTCCTTATAATAGATGTTTAAATCCCCACATTAAACACATTTGCAATTTATTGGAAGGCATAACTCATAAAGAAAGCTATTTAATTTTTGAAAAAAAATATCCGTATTAGTATTTGGAGCCCGATACAAATTCAATACACAAATTAAGTCATTCTCAAACTCAATATAAATGCCGCAAATTTCAAATATACCATAACTACTATATTTATTTGTTCTCTCTATCTCTTTAATGCATGAACTCAGCTTATCACTAACAAGTATCATGACCCCACCACCATTTCAATTTTCTCTACAATAAGCAGTACCCATTTGATAATTATTCATTTTGTACAAGTTCATTTCACTGTCTGTTAACCAGTGTTCCGTTATGCAGACCACATCGATCTTCCTTGATTTTATTATATATTCAAAGTGATCGATTTTGTTTCTCAAACTTCGTACATTCTGATGTAAGAGCACAATAGCACATTGATCATGTTTACCCCGCTCTTCAGCTAATTGCTAGGCATCATCAATAGAGTAACTATTTTTTTTCCTCTCTATTTCCATTCTACGCTTGTAAACAGGGCAATTCATATCAAAAGCAGAGTGCTCCACGTCATATCTCACACTTTGTGTTGTGTTTGCCTTCTTACAGTTCATACATTTAAAGTTAGAATTTGTACATTCTCTTGCCACGTGATTGTTTCCGCCGCACCTGAGGCATGCTTCTTCTTTATCACATTCATTTGAACTATGACCATATTCAGCACACTTAAAACACCGATACACCGATATATACTCAAAAACTCGAGAGACTGAGAAACCTATGCACAATTTTCGTGTCGATTCCATAATGGACCAAAATGTTTTTGGGTCGCATTCTACGATGGCCATATAATTCGTCTTAATTTTTTTCACAACCTTTACTTGTAGACCAGTGTTCTCCTGTAAAATAAATTTATTCTGCTTAAGTAAATGTGCCTTTATGTCTTCCTTACTGATATTTTCTTCTATGTCTAATATCTTTATATTTGGATATTTATTTTTCGGCGTTTTTATATTGTATTTGCTTTTCAGTTTTTTTTCTACCATGGTTTTTAGTTTGCTAATCTCCTCTTTAGTATTACATTTCATCAGTGTACCACCATCTTTTACATTTTTCATTTGAATGATACCGACTTCAAGATCTGTTGGATTGACAACATGTTTTATGGCTTCTTTGGTTTTTTTGTTGTCTTGTCTTGCCTTGGGCTCAACAACTAATACTTCACCTTTAGATTTTTTGCTTATTTCTGCATATATACTTACTGATTTGTCGTTAGTCTTCCGCGTTAGACTTCCTGCTGTGGTAGTTTCTCTTTTGGTAATTTTTTCTAGCTCCTTTTTTATAGTATGTTTGAATTGCTCGAATTCTTTTTTAAACCCATCAACCCAATTAACAACTACGGCAAAACCATTTAAGACCTGGTAAATTATTTATTATTTCGTAGGTTGTTTGTTCGAACAAAGTCCCTTCTCTTATCACTGAAATAGAATATTTCGGCAAAACATTCCTGTAATTATGTTTTGGAAGATTTTAATTGTTATTTTCTTACTTCAGTATAATCGCAAATACTATACAATTGTACACACTCACACAACTGAAATTAAATTCCCCTAAAACCTGCTTAAATCGGCTTATTCTTAAGAGCACATGTAAAATAAGCCTTGATGCTATAGACCTACTATACTAACCTATTATGTATTCGGAATTGGCGTCAGTGGTGTTGCTAGGCGCCAACTGACATATACATCGTTAAGTTTGACATTGTTGACTGTATACGTACTCAAAACGTTTTGTCATACTATTTGTGTTGTTTGTTGATTTGCTATTGTGATTTACTACGACTTTCGACGTGGATTATCTCAACAACAGTGCATCAATCAACTCACTTCAACTTTTGGGGATAAAACACTATCTAAAACCATTGTATATCGTCGCGGATAATATTAATAATAATACTACCATTTTCAATGATAAATATTTGTTTTTGTTAATTATTCCAGATACATTAAATTCGTCCACGAGCGAACGACGGCCACGATTGAATTCACTAAACCAGTTATATACAGTGGTTTATATTTCTGTATTACTGAAAAGTATGTAAGATGACGCGCTAAGTGGGTGTACAAGACGGCGCGCGCCAACTTACAATACATTTCAATGTTTAGAATTTGGAGCGTTTTTTAATTATTTCTTAATTTTTCAACTGCAGAACGTCAAGGCGCGAAAGGAAAAGTAACCGACATACATGGGCACCTTCTGTTATTGAAGAAGCGCACAAATTCTTCGACCAAGGAAAAGGTAAAAGATCTGTCCCAATGCCAGAATCTACGTTGAGTAACTTATTGAAAAAAACTGTATGTCCAACTAAACTTGATAGTTTTTTAAACGTTTTTTAAAACGACATCCAGATTTGTCAGTGAGACAACCAACATCAACAAGCATTGCACGTGCTGTTGGTTTTAACAGATCACAATGTGAACGCTTCTACATTAACATAAATGCGGTGTTGGATAAATATAACTTTGCTCCACACCGTATTTACAATATGGATGAAACGGGTTTATCTACGATACCTAACAGGCCTCCAAAGTCCTTACAATGAAGAGAAAACGAGCAGTCAACAAAATAGCAAGCGCTGAGAGAGGCATAAATCTGACTATTGTAAATGCTACGTCTTCGACCGGCCATTTTGTTCCACCAGCTTTTATATTCGACAGGAAACGTATGAAATCTGAATTACTGGATGCAGCACCTGCTGGATTAATAAGAACGAGTTCAAGGCGCGAAAGGAAAAGTAACCGACATACATGGGCACCTTCTGTTATTGAAGAAGCGCACAAATTCTTCGACCAAGGAAAAGGTAAAAGATCTGTCCCAATGCCAGAATCTACGTTGAGTAACTTATTGAAAAAAACTGTATGTCCAACTAAACTTGATAGTTTTTTAAACGTTTTTTAAAACGACATCCAGATTTGTCAGTGAGACAACCAACATCAACAAGCATTGCACGTGCTGTTGGTTTTAACAGATCACAATGTGAACGCTTCTACATTAACATAAATGCGGTGTTGGATAAATATAACTTTGCTCCACACCGTATTTACAATATGGATGAAACGGGTTTATCTACGATACCTAACAGGCCTCCAAAGTCCTTACAATGAAGAGAAAACGAGCAGTCAACAACATAGCAAGCGCTGAGAGAGGCATAAATCTGACTATTGTAAATGCTACGTCTTCGACCGGCCATTTTGTTCCACCAGCTTTTATATTCGACAGGAAACGTATGAAATCTGAATTACTGGATGCAGCACCTGCTGGATTAATAAGAACGAGTTCTGATTCTAGCTTTATTAATGCGGATCCCTTTATTGATTGTTTAAGTAATTTCAGAGGTCATACTAAACCTACCGAAAATGATCCCATACTTCTCGTGCTAGACAATCACTCCTCACACTGCTCAATTAAAGCTGTAGATTTCTTCCGGAAAAAATAATATTGTTGCACTGACTTTGGCACTATTGTTCCACCACATAGCAACCATAAAATGCAGCTGCTTGGTAGAGGTTTTTACGGTGTTCTTAAAAAGTACTAGGCTGGGAAGTGTGAGAAATGATTGAGGAGTCATCCAGGACGGGCGATAACAGTATTCCAGATAACATCTTTCTGTACACCTACTTATAACAGAGCTGCGAGTATTTAATGTGCTGTTGAAAGTTTCAGAGTCACAGAAATTTGGCTTTGGACTCCAGATGGTTTTAATAATGCCGATTTTATGACAAGTACTGCCACAGACCAATAAAGTTCAGAAGATTCTGCAGGAAAAACGGTAGAAACGACTAACCAGGCCCCTGTTACAGCACAAGAGCATTCAAACAAAAAGCGACTCATCAGACCGAAAATGATTCTCAATCCATCAGGACTGAACTACAAATGGTGTTACCTGAAGCAAACATCTCAACATCAAATAAAATCAAAGCCAAAAATCCTAGTGTCATTCAAATATCTAGATTCCATCCTAAAACAACCATTGTTGATGTCCAACTTCCCCAATCGAGTCTATGCATGAATTCTGATTATGTTATAACTACAAATACGGATATAATGTAACCTTCTACTTCAACAACTATAGAATACTCACAATGATGTGTCAATCTCTGATAAAATACAAAACATTAAGCCTTTCCATAACTCTCAAACAAAAGATGCACTAAAAGAAAATAGCATG
The DNA here is from genome assembly GCA_031761425.1 of Cosmopolites sordidus. Classification (NCBI taxonomy): domain Eukaryota; kingdom Metazoa; phylum Arthropoda; class Insecta; order Coleoptera; family Curculionidae; genus Cosmopolites; species Cosmopolites sordidus. The sequence goes on from JARFXV010000501.1 coordinate 331,932, forward strand.
AAATCTGAAATAATTAGTAGTTCACCTTATAAATCCAAATTAGAAGAAGCAATTAAGCAGAAAGCTGAACCAAAACCCAAAAAACCTAAAAGCCTTTGAAAGTATCGAAGAAAAGTAAAACAAACAAGGCGTGGACGTGTCTTGTATATCAAGAAATATTTAAAGAATCAATTACGGAAGACTGATGTAAAACTGACATCGCATAACGTACCATCCTTATTATCGGCTTTGCTGCGACAACTTATTCAATGGCTTGTGTAAAAGTGCGCATTTCTAATTTTTTTTTTTTTGGTTTTGTCGTTTTTAACGTTTTTAACGTTTGTAACGTTTGTAACGTTTTTTTTTAATCGCCAATTTTTTAGCCAATTGTTTAGTTGCCAAGATTTAAAATATATAGACTTCATTTTGAAACGTTGATTTTTATTTTGTCGTTGTAACAATGCCCGATTGTTTCAAAATTACTTCAATTTACCCTACTCTACCCTACATAATCTGTAATGTCTGTTGGATTTAATAAACTTATCTAAAATGTACGATTTAAAAAAATCTATTCACGAATCTTTCTTGTCGAGAAATTTCACCGCCCCCATACAAAATAAGCGATGTAGTTGAAGGCGCGCAAATACTTTTATTCAGTCCTTTCATTCTCATAACCGGGTATCGTACGAAGCACAAAATAAGACATAATAATACGAGATATCGTCGGAAGAAAGACCAAACGTTATGGCGGCATAAAAATGGAGACGAGTCCCTTATTCGACTGTATTTCCTAAATAACAAACGGAGACCGGCGGGCAATTTGCCGCTTCTGGAGCATAATTCCGAGATTTATAAGGGTCTTTATGAAGAAAAAGGGTTGAGCTATTTAACCCAATTTGAACAATGGGACGTCGCTGAAGTGGCCCTGCGCCGTTCTAAGATCTTTATCGGCAATTTTTGCCACCGAAAATCATCTACGGCAATAATGCTTTGTTTTCCGGAGAAAAAGGTCACATATAAAAGTTATTTATCGAGTTTCGACAGAAACGTAATAAAATGGAAAAGCTTCCGATTCTCGTAACTTTTGCTCCAAAATGAATTGTCTTATTTGTAACAACAGCTCTTGGAAATATGGCTGAATTATTACATGGACTAATTGCGTTCGAAATAATATACACTAGTCAACAAAAAGAATACAACTCAAAGAATTATTCGATTAATTTTGTAATTTTCACGAATACCCTGACCAGTGGTGGTTGGTCCGTAAGGGCACGTGTGTGTACGTGCCCTACCTAAAAAAATTAAAAATAAATGAAAATTTGATGTCTGTCAGATACACTCGTATTTCTACACAGCAAAGTGTGTAAAATTTTTTGTTGCGACGCATTTTCCTATCCCCATTCCAAAATTTGGTTATACGTGACCCACTTGTTTTTTCCCCACGAACCGCCGCTGACCCTGACACTATTGCACAGTATGTTGGAAATAATAACGAAAATTTTTAAATTAAAACAAAAACAAATAGTTATTTGTAACAATCTTCTGCATCAATACTCCGCTAGGCAAGCTGTCGCAATGCTAACACAGATTTTTATTGTCAGGACGTTTTCTAATGTAACACTATCACAAAACGTTCCTTTCATGGCCAGTTTGAGTTTCAGGAACAGAAAATAGTCACACGGAAATAAATCAGGCGAATACGGAGGATGTTGAAGCACACAGACTTCTTTTTTCGACAAAAATCCTGTGAGATGGCATTATTATGTAAAAAAAACAACCCGGCGCCCGATATTCGGTCCTCACTTGAACCATTGTCTTCCACGACCGTTCTAGAATCGGTTATACCACCCGACCGCACATGTACGAGATAAGCAATCATCACAATAACGTTTTTCATCAATTCAAATGTTTCTATAAAAGTTTTACCAAGCTTGAAATAGAATTTAATAACAGCTCTGCGTTCCATCGTGTTTTTGTAACGAAAAGTAACTGTCACATCAAACGCTTGACAATCCTTTGTTTAATTCTAATGATGACGGTCTCGTTTCATAGAGGAGATATACAACTTTTAGATTATATATTATTTCAATAGATGGCGCGTTTACAATCATTGTTTATTAACTTTAAGTTGATACATCTGACAGAATTTTCATAATATTTCACTTATTAGATTAGAAGTTATACTGTCGTTCGTAATTGTTAAAAAAATTGGATAAATTTATCGAGCACAGATCAACCTTGCATTAATTTTTCCTTCTATTTGTATCTACTGCAAGATTCGGCATGCATCCAACTCTCGAACTCTCGAACTCTCATGGTCCTGACCGTTCCTCTGCCTTTCGGATCCAATATACTTAATGATGTCATCAGTCCATCGTGATTTCAGTCTTGTTCATGGACATTTCCGATCAGGCGTTATCCACTCCAGAATTCTCGCTCAATTTTGAAGGAATCAAGGAAATAGTAAATATAGAAAATTACAAGATCCGCACAATCAGAGAAACCCTTGAAAGGGGCGATGTAAATACACGAAACAATGGCAATAAAATTCTAAAAATATAGAAATCGCTTTAAAAAAAAAGAACAAATATTGTGGCCACGAACATCGGGCATTATCGGGCTCATGGGTGTGCGAAGGAAAATCCCCGAACTACCACCGATACAATATGTGCAGTCGCCAGCTTTTAAAAGCGAACGCAATGATCGAAGCGAACAATATTTGAGATTGCCAGTTAAGACTTTGGCGAAACGTCATGACCCTTCAGAGCACGAACGGATTGATATCCAGTATATATATATATATATATATATATATATATATATATATATATATATATATATATATATATATATATATATATATATCCAGTATATATATATATATATATATATATATATATATATATATATATATATATATATATATATATACAATGTCAGATTTCTTTGGACTGCATCCAATGAGACAACAATAGTTGAGTGTCATCATACACCCAACCGTTGGGTTCCACAATCTCATGTGGAACACATAATAACCTGCGTCTCCGCTTTAATGAGCATTTTTTTGTTAGTTGATGACTGGAGACGAGTCCCACCCATCCCTTCAACTGGAGAGCATACGTTTCGTCTCTTGATGTTTAGACTCTTCAGGGTACTTACACATGCTCCCCCATCAAGATTAGGGAGACCTTATCCACAGCCAACAACCAATGTTTTCGCCGACTTCCCGTCGGATGGCGTATATACGCAATGTCAGATTTCTTTGGACTGCGTTCAATGAGTCAACAGTAATTGAGTGTTATCATACACCCCAACCGTTGGGTTCCACACTCTCATATGGAACACACAACAACCTGCGTCTCCGACTTAATGAGCATTTTTTGTTGGTTGATGCCTGGAGACGAGCCCCACCCATCCCTTCAACTGGAGGGCATTCGTTTCGGAGGACATAATTCTAATACTCTATATAGTCTAAATATCAAGAGTCAAAACATATGCCCTCCAGTTGAAGGAATGGGTGGGGCTCGTCTCCAGTCATCAACCAACAAAAACGGTCAACTGTATCAACTTAAAGTTAATAAGTAATACTAAACTTGAAGAGATTTACCACTAACCACCAAATCTCTTTTCAAGTTATATTAATAAGTAATGGTTGTAAACTAATAGCACTATTTATTGAAACAATATATATAATCCGAAAGCTGTATATCTCCTCTATTAAACGAGACCGTCATCATTGGAACTGAACACAGGATTGTCAAGTTATAGCGCTTAAAAAAAAACAAACGACATCAGCGTTGTTCCAACACCGCCAAGAAACAGGCCATGCAATCGACTTCTTGAACACCAAACAAATAGCATCTGTAAATCATTACAGAACATGTATACTTAGAGAAGCACTTGAAATAGAAAAGAACGGAACATTAAATAAACTAGATGATGCCCTTCATATACCAGCAGTATGGAACAATTTTCTCAAAAACACGGGAAACGATGCAAAACACACACGAAACAACTCCGAAGATCCCAATACCAACTAACTGACGGATGGGCGAAGCCAACAAACCAAACCATCCAACCAGAACCCTACACGATATACTCTATGGACCCGTGCGAACAAAACTGCGACCTTCGGCTATCTAACCCTCAGTTCGAAGCTGTCTACCAAGAGAGCAAAGACTTGAAAATGCCTAATGAGATGCTCTTTCAACATAGCATTAGATGGAATAATCATTTTAAAAACCACTTAGGCTTAAGTATTGTTTAAATGATTGTGGCATGTTCAAATATTATTTTCTCTTTTTTTTCCGTGTGAATGTACTTGAGAAAAAAATTTATATAGGTGAGACATCTAGACCGTTAAATGTTAGAATAAAAGAACAAAAAAACCTTCTTAGAAAGGGTGATTTTAATAAATCTAGACTTTGCTAACACGCATGGGACTCGGGACATAAAATCAATTGGAATAATTCCAAAACGGAATTAAAGCAATCGGTAACAAGATACAGAAGATTATAAGAAACCCCTATAATTAATTTAAATAAAAATAACTGTATTGCTATATATATATATATATATATATATATATATATATATATATATATATATATATATATATATATATATATATATATATATATATATATATATATATATACATATATAATATGCTAGACTAATAGTCTAGCAGAAGTCCGCGAAGAATACCGAAAACACGATGGATTGATGATATCGTTAAATATATTGAACCCGAGTGGCAGAGGAAAGCCCAGGACCGTGAAGGTTGGAAGCATGCTGAAGAGGCTTTCATCCTGCAGTGGATCGATACGGGCTGATGATGATGATGATGATTTATATATATGATATTGATTATTGATTTATATATATTATATATATGATGATGATGATATATATATACATATTCCAGTATACCTCGCCTAAGGTACTGGACGGGTTACGGGTGGTGGATAGTGAAAGTTCCATTAGATATTAATGGACAGCTGCGAATATCCCAAAATAAGCAGCCCCGAACCAAGGCAAAAAAAAAACTAAATCCACTTAGCGTCTGACTTGTATCAAGCGGCTGAGTGGTCAGCGTCTGTTCACCAGTTCACCAAGCTGATATTTAAATTCTGAAACTAACCCCTCCAGTCTTAACCTCTGAACCGTCATGGTTCAAACCTTTAATTCAAAGTACAAGATGAAGCGTTCTAGTAATTACAAAATTACCTCAGGAGGTAGACAATCCTATGCCAGCTTTGCTGGTACAACCGGACTTTCGGGATTCTGGGGCGTCCGGGCTTAAACGCAAAATCTTTCAGAGGGAGTCGGAGACCTCTAGCCAACGTCTGAAACCGAAAATAAAAACTTTCTTTGGAACGGTAAATATCAATTCTCTCCTGCCTCCAGGAAAACTACACGAATTGGGGCGAACATTAAATCAGCAAAAAATCCAAATTTTAGCTTTGCAAGAAACCAGATTGATAGATGATAACACCTTGGAATTCGGCAACTACAGACTTTTTAAAAGTAAAACGGACAAAAGAATACTCAAAAATACACCACATCTCGGTGTTGCTTTCGCTGTCTCAAGAAACATTCTTGGTTCTATAACAAATGTGCGGCCAGTAAATAATCGACTTATGACACTATCCCTCAAGTGTGCTAACAAAAACTATACATTAATCAATGCACACCTCCCAGTTAACGAAGAAAATAAATCTAATCCTGAAAAAGTAAATAAGTCCTGGGAAATTCTGGAAAAGACTATCTCTAAAATTCCCTCTAACCATGTAAAAATCCTATTGGGTGATTTCAACGCCCAACTAGGGAAAGAAAAAAAGTACAGGAAAACAGTCAATTTCAAATTGACCATGTTGCCATTTCGTACCCCAATTATAAAGAGATTTTGAATGTTCAAGTCAGGAAAGGAGCAAATATAGACACGGATCACTACTTGACTAGAATCAAACTTAGCTTAAAACCTCGAAAACTTATTCAAAAGAGGCTGCTAATACCAAAGTTTGACCCAACGAAAATAAAACCAGCCCTAACAGAAGAGTTTGATAAACAACCTGCACAGAACTGGCAAGAATTAAAACAAAAAATTATTAAAACAGCCTTAAAGTTGGTCCCTTTACAAAAACGTAGAAAACATCCGTGGTGGTATGAAGTTTGCGAGCAAGCAGTATTAAGCCGAAGTAAAGCATTCAAAGATTGGAACAGTTCAAAAACAACAATAAACTATAATACCTTTCTGGAAGTAAGAAAAGAAACATCGAAGCTAATTAGACAAACTAAAAGAAAATATGAAAACAATCAACTTAATGAAATAGAAAAAGATTTCCAAAAAAATAACACCCGAAACTTTTACAAAACATTTAAAACTAAATTAACAGGCTATCAACCGCAGAGCCTATGCTTTCAAAAGGAAAACGGACAATTAGCTCTAAATAACCAAGACAATTGCAAAGAACTTGCGAAATATTTTGATCAAATACTAAACTGTCCTGAGCCCTTAAACAAATTAGCAACACTAAACCCTAAACAAACAACCACAGATTCATTAGCAGCGAATGAAGAGGAAATAATTAGGCAAATCAAGCGGCTAAAAATAACAAAGCTTCTGGTGAAGATGGAATCACTGCTGAACTTTTGAAATCCGCTGGTCCAGGTACAATCAAGGAAATAACCAAAATTCTACAAGAAGTTTGGCGAACCGAACGGATTCCGGAAGATTGGAAAGATGCTCTAATCCATCCACTACATAAGAAAGGAGATAGAACGGATGTAAACAACTATAGAGGAATATCTCTTCTCCCAGTTTGTTACAAGATTCTATCTCAATGTCTACTAGACAGAGCATAGGGACAGTTGGAACCGAACATTGGTGAATATCAAGCTGGTTTTCGACCGGACAGATCCTGCCCTGAACAGATCCTGAATCTAAAGTTGATTCTAAGACATCAAAAACTGTACAATAAAAATCTCGTCTGTACATTTGTGGATTTCAAAAAAGCATATGATTGTATTGACCGCGAATCTTTATTCCGAATCTTGAAAGAACAAGGACTAGATCTGAAAACACTGGCAATTATTAAAGCAACGTTAACTAACACAAGATCAAAAGTTAAATTCATGGGTGAGATCTCAGAGCCCTTCGAAATTAAAACTGGTGTGAGACAAGGGGATGGACTCTCACCACTCTTATTTAACTGTGTTCTAGAAAAAGTAATACAGGAGTGGCGTGAAAAAAAAAAATATGGTAACATCAGACGAGTCTCTCAATTTAAATATTTGGGTGAAATAATCATGGAAAATGGGTTGGAAAAAGCGGCCAATAAGGGTAGATGTTAAAAAATGGAAACGGCATTGAGACTTACACAAAATATTTACAACAAAAAATGCATATCTTAAAACACAAAACTGAGACATTACAACACGGTTATTAAGCCAGAATGTCTATATGCTGCAGAAACGCTCATTTTGAATAGAAAGAGGGACATCGAGGACATTGAAAAGAAGGAAAGAAAAATCATAAGAAAAATCCTAGGCCCCAAACAAATAAATAGCACAACATACCGACTTCGAGAACACCAAGAAATCAAACAATACACAGATATACATAGCGATATGAGAAAAAGAAGACTTAAGTTTTACGGACACATCAAACGGATGAATCCGAGTAGGCCAACTAGACAAATAGTCGAATTTTATGAAAATAGGAGTAGAGCTAAAGTAGAAATAATTAAATGGATTGCGGCAATTAAAGAGGACCTAAGATTAGCAAATATTACACAAAGTGAAATTCAGGATAGAGGCTGTTTCAGACACAAGGTTAACGCTTGGAAGGTTGGCCAGAGAGAAAAATGTAGGAAGACTGGAACAACTTGGTCTGACGAAAGGAAGAAAGCTCATAGCGAAAGAATGAAATTAGTATGGGCGCAAAGGAAAACTAGCAACAACAAACGCCTCTAATTGTACTTCGCGTGGTCCACCAGGGCTCGTACGTGAAAAATAATAATATATATATATATATATATATATATATATATATATATATATATATATATATATATATATATATATATGTATGTATATAGTATGACACTGTCAGTAAAAAATATTATTGTCAATGTAAGTAAGTACCATTGATATATCCAAAACAATATATTTAAGTCAGTTATATTCAGTAAGTTAAGAAAGAAGTCTGGGATGTACTCCCGGACTAATAGTCTAGCATATTCTTCCATCCGCAAAACACTACGAACTAACATAACATACTACGTAACATATATATATATATATATATATATATATATATATATATATATATATATATATATATATATATATATATATATATATATATATACCAGGTGTCCCATTAAGGATGGATCGCGGCCGTATCTTGAAAACTATTTATCCCAAAGCTTTGGGAGAAACAAATTGTATTGTATATATATATATATATATATATATATATATATATATATATATATATATATATATATATAGTATGACACTGTCAGTGAAAAATATTATTGTCAATGTAAGTAAGTACCATTGATATATCCAAAACAATATATTTACTTACTATCTTTACAATATTATATGCAAATTAAAATAAATAATGTTTTAAATTCGTTTTGAAAACGGTAGGAGATGACGTTAACGCTCGTTTGTATCTATTTTTAAAGCATTTGATTTTTTTTTTTTAATGTTTGTTCGTTAGACAAATTTGTTACAGATATTTTTATGATAAATATATATAAATACAGGTAAATATATATATGAACACGCCACAATCATTCATACATTACTTAGATTACAGGTATGGACCTGAGATATGTTTTTTATTTAGATATTGAGAAAGTAAATATATTAAACTACAACATTCTGAAAACAGTTTAATATTTCTTTATAAATATTAAGATTGTGACATAATACCAAAAGGTTTACGTTTAAATATACCATATAACACAAACAGAAGTATATATATTTTACATAGGGTTAGTTTAGCACTTTTAAGAGATTGCATCCAACATCACATATACACTAAACAACAATTAAAGAGAGACATTGATAATACATTACAACAAATATACGAAAAGGTAACTGAAAAAGATTTTAATCACATTTATAATAGCGCCTATTCCAGTTACATATATCACTTCAATATCCAAAAAAATACTCACATTAAGAAATTAAAAAATTTAATTATTGAAAAACGTGGAACAAGTACAAAACACATACACAAACACAAATACAGACTAAAATTTCATTAATAAAACTGTAGTTAACCTTTCAAGTAAAATATAATCTGATTCTGCAAAGTATGTACTTTCTAAAGGACTGAATTTTAATTTTACATCGAAAGATGTTCCTAAATTAGACCTTATTTCAGCAGTAGAGTCTGCTGTTCAAAAATTACCTTTGGAAAGGGCAAATGAATACAGAATCAGATTAAAACTTATGGTGGAAAAAACAATTTAAAATCAAATCAAATGTATGCCATGAGGAAAGGTTAGCTATAGATAGATTAAAAAAAGACACATCTATTCAAATATTGCCATCAGACAAAGGTAACGCCACAGTTATTCTGGACACTACAGAATATAATAACAAAATTAAAACTTTAATTGATGAGGGAAATTATACTAAAATACCTACAGATCCAACATTAAAAATAGAGAGACAAATTTACAATACATTATATAAACACAAACGTGAATTTACAAATCTAGAAAGATCACAACTTACACCACATGATAGTAAACCACCTCATTTCTATGGTCTACCAAAAATACACAAAACTAATATACCACTTCGCCCTATAGTTAGTTGTATAGATTCCCCATGTTATAAACTAGCAAAATTTTTAATAAACCTTTTAAATGCACTGTCTAGTAGAACATATTCATATATTAAAAATAATTCAGATTTCTTAGATAAAATTTCGAACATTAAAATTACAAACCAAAATTTAATATCCGCGGTATTTCTGACACAATTAAAAGAATAGGAAATAAATACAACATAAGAACAACATTTAAAACAAAAAATACTCTTAGATCTCTATTAACAAAAACTAAACCAAACAACACACAATAAAATATCAAGAATGTGGTTTATAAAATTCCCTGCGAATGTGGCAAATTCTATATGGTATTGCTATGCCTTCGGTACAATTAAAATACAATTAAAAACGTTTAAGTATAATATATATATATATATATATATATATATATATATATATATATATATATATATATATATATATATATATATATATATATATATATAGAGTAGTATAACACTGTCAGTGAAAAATATTATTGTCAATGTAAGTGTCGTTGACATATCCAAAACAATATATTTACTTACTATCTTTACAATATTATATACAAATTAAAATAAATTATTTTTTATGTTCGTTTTGAAAACGGGGAAAGACGATGTTAACGCTTGTTTGTATTTATTTTAAAAACATTGTGAATTTTTTTAAATTTTTGTTCGTTAGACAGAAATTTGTTACACAACAAACATCACTAAGAAATTTGTCTCCGTTATTCCGACCTCTCGTTTTATTCCGAAAACAATGGATGTAATGAAAAACACATTGTCTTGTTGGAGTCTTGAAGAGATCCCTTCTTTAGATGATGACATTAAGCAATGCATGATTATGGGTGTTGAAATATGAACCCTATGCGTCTGATGCAGAAACAGTACAACAATTATACGAATATCGCGCTAGAGATAAACCAAAGTCAAGAAAAACACATCTAAACAGGTCAAAAATCATAGGATTAGTCCGTAGAAAGTTATTTTTGCTTGGTCACACACCAGACTGTAATTTGATCATTATACGTCACTTATTTAAGTTAATTTGCATCAAAATGACGATGATGATGCACACTGATATAATTGTTTGCTAAAAGTCAAACACAATTCCACAAGCACCTTATTGACCAAATATGACACCGCGTAACTTTTTCCTTATCTTTGCATTGAAGAAACCACTTCGTGGGTGCTGTTTTGAATTCATAATAGCCATCCAAAAGACTTCACTGACCGCTGTAAAGGGCATGTCTGAAATTGAGTGGAAAAATAGTTTATATAATAGGAAAGGTCATTAGTTTGGACATAAATTAATATATTGTGTTTTATAAATAAATATACTGCGATTTATTCAAAAAAAAACCTTGATTTTTGATCATTTTAAAATAAGAAACGTTCTCTTTGAGCCGGGTTAACCATTATCCCAAAAAGAATTAAAAGTCATCCAACGTCATATTACTCAAATTAACTTCTTTACTTAATTTCCAACCGACAAATACAAAAGTCGAACATTTGGGCCTTTTCCAGCTGCTGACGCACTTAAACCTTTCGAGCACTCGTCTCCCTACACGCCCTCAACAAAAACAACCATTAGGTACGGATTGTGATCCGATTCCTGCTGCGAAATCAAGCTCGCGGGAATCTCGATGGTTTTAATTGTGCGGGGTAGTTGGACAGACGCCAGATGTGAGAATTCGAATGTATCCTCTATGAACTCCTACATGCCACTCGCCTGTTTGGCCGAGTAAAGACGCGATGTGCTGTAAATGTCTATTGTTCCGTTGACTCATTGTATACCAAGCTATACAGAGTGTCCCATAATTTATCCGCCATAGAGCAACTGGTGATAGTAGAGATTAAAATAAGCGGATTTAGTCAATAAATGTGTTGGCAAAAGTTAGTAATTAAAGAGATACAGGGTATTGAAAGTGAAGCTAAATTTTCGAAAAATGTAAATCATTTAAAAACGGTTGAAGATATCAGCTTCAAAATCGGGGTAGTTGGATTTTCATAGGCGACAAATCCGAATTTACTGAAACTAAAGCCTAGTTCATCTAAACTTCTAAATAGAGAAAAGTCATAATATCCACGTTAAAAAGATACCTTTGGTCAAAATCGATATCTTACGCCGTTTGCAAGATATTCGTGTTCGAATATTCCATTGCATATATTGTCGATGGCTGAAAAATATGCAATTCACAAAGTGAATAAATGTAGTGTACAAATTATTACGTCTCGGTGACAACTGTCATTGTTTTCTATCTCTCCTATTAATGTTTAATAGGAGAGATAGAAAACAATGACGATATGAAGAGCTCTACACAAAAAACACAAAAAAACATTAGACGATATGAAGAGCTCTACACAACTAGAATCATTCTAGATCGACAAATTTTTCAAGGAATTTTTCAATCAGTTAGGTAAAACAGATTCATTTTATTACAACAATCCTGGTGGACGACTGAAACGTATAACGACAGAACAAGAAGAGGACAATTTGGTTAGTATCGTGGAAAATCCTGAACTAAGCTCTAGGCGTTTGGAGGCACCTGCAGGAACTAGCAAATCCACCGTTTCAAGAGTTCTCCATAAAAATAAATTTTCTTCGCCTGTTTGCAAAAATTATTTCCACAAGATTTTCCGGCTAGATCAGAATTTTGGCAAAATCTACTACATATAAAAAACGAAGACCTGTGTGTGTGTGGAAAATCCACACCTTCCAAGAGAGCGATATTTCCAGCACGAATTTTCAATTAACATTTGGTTTTACACAAAGTCTGAATGTAGATCAATATGTACAGTTTTTAGAAAATTATTAATTAGATCTTTTGGACGGTATGCCTCTAAACTTAAGACAAGACATGTGGTTCATGCAAGATGGGACGCCAGTGCATTTTACTGTTACAGTGCGAAATCATTTGAATCGACGTTTTCCACATTGGTGGATTGGGCGCGGTAGTGAGTTTCCTTGACCATCTCGTAGCCCAGACATTAATCCGTTAGACTTTTATTTCAGGGGTCATATAAAGTATTTAGTTTACCATAATTAATACAATATACGAGATGAACTTTTACAAAAAAATCAACAAGCGGCCAATGTTACTAAAAATTAAGAAAATATGTTATCAAATGTGAGGCGTCACTTAACAAAGAGCCTACGAAAGTGTATTTTTGTAACACCTATTGAAGTAAATTTCAAAAATTGTTACTTTAAATAAAGTACGTTGTAGTTTTGACATTTTATTTTTTTTTTCTTGGATTCAAGACACACTTTTTCTGTCATCGACAAACTGTATGAGATCGATATTGACCAAGGGTACCATTTTTACATAGGAATTTTGAAATAAAAATATTCCCAACCTTATAAAGTTAAAAGATATGGGCGATTTAATTCCTCACAAAGTAGGTAGGAAGCGCCCTCTAGGAACTAGGCTGAAACTAGTACCAAATTCGGATTTGTCACCTTTGAAAATCAAACTACCCCGATTTTTAACCTGATATCTTCAACGGTTTTTAAATTATTTCAATTTTTCGAAAATTAGTTTCACTTTTAACAACCTGTATTTTTTTAATAATTAACATTTGCCAAAACATTTATTGCTCTATGCTGCTCTATGGCCGATAAGTTATGAGACATCCTGTATTCTGTACATAATCATGTTGAAAAAGACGGGGCTAAGGCAATTATTTTGCCTATTCCACTATTAATTTGTATTAGAAAAAAATTAAGGCATAAATGTAAAGAATTTCATCTAAATTATATATCTAATAGTTGCCACCAAGCAGTGTTTTCTTCCAGTTCATCGCTTTCTGGAAATGTGCATTAACCTTGTCCGTACCTGTAACTAACAAAAGAAAAACGAAATTTCTTCGTCCGCTGAGCAAACAACGTAAAGCAATTTCGGTTTCTTATTCCTCGACTTAATCGCTATAGGGACTTTCGAATTGCTGTAACGAGCTGGAGGTAAGTTTCGAGCATTCTCACTGACAAACAAAAGACGAAATCAGCAAGATTATAATAGAGTTCATTACAAGAAAGTCGAGAGGCTTTAAGTCGGCCTTTGTTTTCCGAATCATTGTTGCCGAGACAATATTAAATCTGAATTTAACTGAGGCTACGCGCCTGTTCGTATTGTTCTTCGTCGGGTTTCGGGTCGGATTAGAATCAATCGAATTTGTATGTTAATTGAGATATTACTGTTTGGGTAATCGTTGAAAATGTACCATAATCAAATAAGGACTGACTACAAAATATCCTGTCCATCGAATATCCATCGAGTTTGGCGTACAAAGAATGTTCATATCTCACATACGAAGTGAGTAAATATTGTAATGTAACTGATGCCGTAGCGTTCGATCTGATAACATTGTTGATATGCCCTTTGGAGGAGTGACAGCAGCGCCGGTGCGTGGGGCAAAAACAGGTGGGGTACGTATAACGCAAATTTTGGAATGGGGATAGGGAAATGCGTTGCAACCAAAAATTTTACATTTCTTAATATCATACACACACCTTGCTGTGTAGAAATACGAATGTAACTGTCAGACATCAAGTTTTCAAATTGGTACCTAGATAATAAAATTTTGCTAAACTCACCATAGCACCATGACCATTAAATATTTTTTGCTCTTTGTTTGTAGTTGAAGTCCATCCTAAATTTCGGAGCAGCACAGTGGTCGATGACTTGATTATTAAAATTTTAAATTGACTTCACATTTTTTTTTCAATAGCGCGAGTTATGTGCAGAGGTCCTCGACCCATTCCAGGAAACTGCCGAGAACCGCCAGCCTTAAATAACTGACATTAACAATTTTACATATATATATATATATATATATATATATATATATATATATATATATATATATATATATATATATATATATATATATGTATATATATACATGCAATATTGTTATTCATTGTGAACATTCTGATTTTATGAACGATTGTAATAGTCAACAATTTTAAAGATTATTAAATTCATATGCGAATAAAATTTGTGTTTTTAAAAATCTACATTAGTAACCAAAGTATTTATGTGGCGCAGTCGGTAGGATTTTTTTAGTGGGACATTCACAGTGAATAATCCTTTCAGGTTCACTCTTAAACAAGACAACGAAAAAATACGGTTGGGAGTGCACAAGAAGAGTCTGCTAGTTCCAATCATCAATCGAGAAAATTGGTAGGCCGATGATTCAACTCATAGCAAGGTTACTGATGCTGTAAGTACCAATCAATTGTTCATGTCAGTCTCCTCAAATTCCATTGATTCCTTTAACGAAAACAATCAGAACAACGAAGTAAATTTAGTATAATTATTTAACACATTACATATAGATATATATATATATATATATATATATATATATATATATATATATATATATATATATATATATATATATATATATATATATATATATATATATATATATATATACACACACATATATATATATATATATATATATATATATATATATATATATATATATATATATATGTATATATGTATATATGCAATATTGTTATTCATTGTGAACATTCTGATTTTATGAACGATTGTAATAGTCAACAATTTTAAAGATTATTAAATTCATTTGCGAATAAAATTTGTATTTTTAAAAATCTACATTAGTAACCAAAGTATTTAAGTGGCGCAGTCGGTAGGATTGTTTCGTGGGACATTCACAGTGAATAATCCTTTCAGTTTCACTCTTAAACGAGACAACGAAAAAATACTGTTGTGAGTGTACAAGAAGAGTCTACAAGTTCCAATCATCAATCGAGAAAATTGGTAGGCCGATAACTCATAGCAAGGTTACTGATGCTGTAAGTACCAATCAATTGTTCATGTCAGTCTCCTCAAATTCCATTGATTCCTTTAACGAAAACAATCAGAACAACGAAGTAAATTTAGTAGAATTATTTAACACATTACATATACATATATATATATATATATATATATATATATATATATATATATATATATATATATATATATATACATATATATATATATATATATATATATATATATATATATATATATATATATATATATATATATATATATACAATATTGTTATTCATTGTGAACATTCTGATTTTATGAACGATTGTAATAGTCAACAATTTTAAAGATTATTAAATTCATTTGCGAATAAAATTTGTGTTTTTAAAAATCTACATTAGTAACCAAAGTATTTAAGTGGCGCAGTCGGTAGGATTGTTTCGTGGGACATTCACAGTGAATAATCCTTTCAGTTTCACTCTTAAACGTGACAACGAAAAAAATACTGTTGTGAGTGTACAAGAAGAGTCTGCAAGTTCGAATCATCAATCGAGAAAATTGGTAGGCCGATGATTCAACTCATAGCAAGGTTACTGATGCTATAAGTACCAATCAATTGTTCATGTCATTCTCCTCAAATTCCATTGATTCCTTTAACGAAAACAATCAGAACAACGAAGTAAATTTAGTAGAATTATTTAACACATTAAAACGTTCAAATATTTTAACTAATTTAAACAAGAATCAAAAAACACACGAAATGGCTCCACTAGCTTTAGATATTAAGAATTTAAGCCTTATACCACAATTCGATGGAAATCCAAATAAATTACATAGATTTATCAATGCATCAGTGTCAATTTTATCGTATTATTTTGACGTAAATGATCGAAGTAGTTTTCAAAATGTTCTTTTATTAAATGGTATCTTAAATAAATTAGAAGGCAGAGCTGAAGAAGTTATCGCCATAAACGGTTGTAATACCTGGGACAACATAAAACAAACATTAATTTAAAATTTTGGTGATCAACGAGATGAAAATTGCTTGAACCAAGATTTGGTTAATTTAAAACAAAAACCACAAGAATTACCGGCACAATTTCACGAAAAGGTAATTCATCTGCTCAATACTATTTGTAATTATATTGATTTGCACAGCATCACACCAGCAGAACGAACTAGTAAGAGAGATTTTTTCACTAAGCAAACATTAAAAACATTTTTAGCAGGACTAAGGGATCCTCTAGGTCCAACTATACGAGCTATGCGTCCAAATTGCTTAAGTCAAGCATTACAGTTTATAACTGAAGAAGAAAATATCAAATATTATCAAAAATCAACGCATCAAATTCCATTTACACTACCGATTTGTAAAAATACCCATCCACCAGTGAGATGTCCAATAAATAATTTCAAAAACAATTTTAGACCATTCAATCAAATTCGTCAACCTCCTCAGGTTCAACACACACAATTTCCTCGTGGACCAATAAATCTACAAAGACATCCGAGTCCATCCGCTCAAAATATTCCAAGTAATGCTCAAGTTTTTGGAAGAAATTCCAATCCGAGACCCATACAAAACAATAATTTTGATTGATTGCGCGGTTGGCTCTTGGTGAAACATAGTAACAATGATAATAATTAAAACACTTGGTATTTGTTTCACAATATATTCAAGATATTCTCTAACATGTTTCGGCCTCGCGACCATTCTCAAAGAGAGTTATGTATAAACTAGTTAGTTTATGTATAGAGTTATGTATAAACTAGTTAGTTTATGTATAGAGTTATGTATAAACTAGTTAGTTTATGTATAGAGTTATGTATAAACTAGTTAGTTTATACATAACTCTCTTTGAGAATGGTCGCGAGGCCGAAACATGTTAGAGAATATCTTGAATATATTGTGAAACAAATACCAAGTGTTTTAATTATTATCATCCATACAAAACAGACCCACGCCTATGAGTATATCTACAAGAAATACTTCCCAATTTAGAAAGCCGAATCAAAATTACAATCATTTTGCAAATCGCGGAGCAAACAAAAATATAATAGACGAAGAATTGTTTAAAACCGAAGACGACACCTCCGAGCAACAGGAAACATATGTCGAGGACATTAACACCGAGTACGAATTCTATGAAAACGAACATGAGACGACTCAGGATTTTCAGGAAAACCCGGTTCAAGAGACCGAACCTTAGTAGAGTATCATCTATCGTCAGACAAAAAAGAATTGCCTTACATTTTAATTTCGAAACCTCATCTTAAACTATTAATAGATACAGGGTCAACAAAATCTTTTATTAATCCTGACATTGCATATAAATTTTTTAAAAATGAAATATTTTATGAACCTTTTACAGTATCTACTATCTTTCAAACTTCTTCACATGATTATTGTTGCGAAATACTAATGTTTTCTGAATTTAATCAAAACGAAACTTTAAAATTTTACTTGTGTAATTTTCACAATATTTATGATGGTCTAAATGGACAAGACAATTCGCAAAATTAGATTTTCTAAATTCATATTTAATAACACCGCACATTAAAATACCTATAAAATACCAACCAACTGTTCAAAAATGTTCTCATTCTACAAAAATCGAACCGCATACAAAATTAATAACCAAAATTCCTGTAAACATTAAAAATGGTGATGTATTAGTTCCACATCAGAAGATACAAAATATAGAAATTCCAGAAACCTTAACAATTGCAAGAAACGAATTAGCTTCAGTTCAAATCTTAAATAAAACGGGTAAAGAAATTTGTCTGCTCTTTACGACACCAATAAGAGTAATACCATTCAAACAAAATGACTACGAACTTTACCAAATTGACATGTCCAGCCCTGATAACAAACAAGTTATTGATGTAGAAAAACTGATTCAAACGTCTCATATGAACCCAGAAAAAAAACATCATGTTATTAAGCTATGTAAAAAGTATTCAGATATATTTTATCCCGAAAACCAACCTTTAACTTTTACCAACCAAGTGAAACACACCATTAAGACAAAAGACGAAATACCAGTCTACACTAAGTCTTACAGATATCCGTTTATTCATAAGGATAAGGTACAGAAACAGATTAAATCCATGTTAGAACAAGGAATTATTAGACCTAGCGATTCATCATGGTCATCGCCAATTTGGGTAGTCCCCAAAAAACCAGATGCTTCTGGCAAGAAAAAATGGAGAATTGTAGTCGACTACCGTAAATTAAATGAGAAACCCATTGAAGACAGATATACATTGCCTAATATAACTGACGTCTTAAACAAATTAGGTCGCTGTAACTATTTTACAATACTCAATTTGGCAAGTGGATTCTACCTAATTAGTATGGAACCATGTGATATACCAAAAACAGCTTTCAATGTCGAGAACGGGCATTATGAATACGTCCGAATGCCTTTTGGGTTACGCAATGCACCAGCTACTTTCCAACGTACCATGGATAACATCTTACGTGGACTACAAAACGAAATTTGTTTAGTATACTTGGATGATATCATTATCTACTCGACATCCTTGCAAAAACATATCGTTAACTTAAAAAATGTATTCCAATGATTAAGAGAAACAGTTGAACAAATGTGAGTTCTTGAACAAGGAAGGTGCTTATTTAGGGCACATAGTAACTCGTGCATAGTTCCTGACGTCTGATCGTTTAATAGCTGTCTAGAGGGATCTTTATTATATTTATAAATTTCAATATCTTCTAAAATGTTTAATTTTTTGCTTTTGGGCGCTGTATGTAAAATTTTCAAATTTGTAATCTCGGGAAATATATGTCCGGTATATATGAAATGGTTCGCAAAATTAGAATGTTGTTTCTTTAATATGTATGCAGATTTATGTTCTTTGTATCTGGTCTGAAAATTTCTGCCGATTTGTCCAACATAGCAGCTACTGCACTGGTTACAACTTAATATATAAACTTCAGATTTTATATTTGCTGATGTTTTATCGTTGGCATTAAAACTTAATTTACTAGTTAACTGGGTGGTTTTAAACGCTATTTGCAAATTGTTTCCTCAAAGAGCGAGCTATTTCTTCTGAAATTGGACCGAAATATGAAATTTTACAGTACTTTTTATCATTTGTTTGTTTTACTTTTGGATATACTTGATGACTTAGTAATTGTTTCCGTTTTTTATTTATTAAGTAGCAAATTTCTTTTTCTTTGAAGTCGTTATTTTGTGCTATTAGTTTTATTTTTTGCAGTTCTATTTTTCTGTTATTTTCAGATAGTGGAATTGTGAAAGCTTGGTGGATCATAGACTAATATTCAGCATATTTATGTGTAATGGGGTGGATTGATTGTTTTGTAATTGTTATATCTGAGTACATACTCAGTTTTTCAGGGTTTTCTATAGATATTAAATTCTAGTTTATTATTTTGTTTGGATATTGAAAGGTCTAGATCTGGATATTGATAGGTCTGATACTATTTAAATGCTTTAATGTTCCTTCTATTTGTATGTCAATCCAGTATAATAAACCAAAATGTCGTCTACATATTTAAACCAAAACAATATATTTTTTGCTTTATCCGTTTTAAAAAAATTATATTCCAAGTTTGACATAAACAGTTCTGATAATAAAGGACTTAGTAGGGAACCCATTGCTAGACCATCCTTTTGTGGTGTAGTGTAGACCATCCTAAAATAATGTTTATCATTTTTTTTTTGTTATGGTGTTTTGTTTTTTTGTTTATGGTGTTATATGGTGGTCTAGCAATGGGTTCCCCAATTAACAAGAGGCTAGACAAAATTATAATATAATATAATAAATTAAGAGAAGTTTTGGGTAATCCAAAGAATAAAGTAGAGCAATATGATAAGTCGGGGATTTACGAAATTAGTTGTCAAGACTGTGATCGAAAGTATATTTGGCAAACAAAAAGATCAATATTGACAAGATATAAAGAAAATATTACCCACATTAGATATGGGAGAAATGAAAAATTTTGTGTTGCCCAACATGCAATCGAACACGATCACACTATAGATTGAGTTTAGTAATTTAATTTTTAGTAATTAGTAATTTAAGACTAATTTAAAGTGTTGATAACAATAGGACTTTGGACGCATATGAAAGCATTCAAATAGAAAAATATAAGGAAATCATAAACCGAGATAAAGGGCCTATCTCGTTCAGTCAACTTTTTCAATTATTCATGTAAGGCTTAGTAAATTTCACGGTTCATGATTTTTACACGCTTCGTTAGGTAGGGTTTTTCATATAAATAGAACATAGTTTAGTTTTAGAATTAGAGTAAAGAATCTCCTGATGATGCTAACATGGTTAGCGAAACGTGCGTCGAGCAGTTCAAAAAAAGTGATTTTGTGTTTAGGGGTAAATCTCTTCAAGTTTAATGAAAGTTGAATTTATAAGAATTATATAACATTAAAAACCAAAAAAAAAATAAACAAATCCTTTAAATGTATTAATTGTACTTCTAAACTTAGTGATACAGTGTGTAAGAGATTAAATAAACTAGGTTGTAAGACTATTTGTGTAAAAAAACTTAATATAGGTCGAATGTTAGTTAATAATAATGATAAAACGAATACTTTATATATCTGTCAAAGTGGTAGAAGTCTAAGTTGTAGAATAAAAGAACACAACAAATATATCTGATATAATATAAAAAGTACCGGAATGTGTATACATTGTATTGAAATAAACAGTATGAAACAGTATACATTGTATTGAAATAACAGTTGTATTGAAATAAAAGTAGTAGTAGTAGTAGTTATAAACAATGTTAAATTATTACCCTCAGAAAAGAAAAATAAAAAATTAGACCTACTAGAACTATTGGAAATAAAAAAATCCTTAAAAAAATAGTCATCTAATAACCACGAATGGCCAACTAAATTTCCAAAACACCCTGGTAATAGACATAGACCATATTGAATAGCCCAGTTTTTACCAAACGATATTTACGATAACAAAACAAGGAATAATTTTACCTGTACCATATACTTGGAAACACTGCGTTTGACCATTCGTTTTAGTTCAAAATTCTCTTGAGAAAACCCCAACAAGGCGAAAAATATGTAGAGCAAAATCTATAATAAATGTTTGCAACAATAAAAATCAGTGTGTATCAGTGTATCATTTAAAATCCTAGGCTTAATTTGAAATCAAAAACCAACGCTATTGCTTCTTGTTCTGGAATAAACATTACAACGAGCATTGTTAGAGTGTTTATAATAAATGTTTTCGGTTAATAATGTCGGTTTTACTAAGAGATGTCGCTACTAAAACATTTTTTGGTATACATTAATGGCGTTTTGCGGGGAAGTTTTGTAACCTTCTTTCATTTCAAGAAAACAGGTGATGAGAGTGATCGATAGTTGGTTGAAGCTTATGGTGAACATGCTCTAACACAAAAAGCTTGTTAACGATGGTTTAAATGCTTTAAAACTGGCGAATTTCATATAAACACAATAGGCGTCTAGGACAGCTGAAGAAGTTTAAAGATGCACATTTGCAAGCATTATTGAATGAAGACTCAACTCGTACGTTGAAACAATTGGCAGAAGCATTGAATGTTGCCAAATCTACCTTGTCCGAAAGGCTATTGTAAAAGATCCAGTATAAAGGAAAATTGGGTCCATATGAATGAAGGAAAAAGGCAATGAAATGCAAAAAAGCACTTGTGAAACCGATGATTGTGCTTTCTGACCAGCTGACTGACGATTCGACTTCGGAGTATAGTGATGGATCCATGTGTCATCCATTGTCACATACCCCATGAAATTCTTTTTATTTCGCTTAAACAGCTCCAAACATTGCTCAGAATCATCAATACGTTGTTGTTTTTGGTACGCTGTGGGCAAACGCTATACCTATTCCACAGCAAGTAATTTCCAAATGTTCATGCAAAAAGTTTCAATATCTTCATGATATCAGATTTCACTATCGCAATGTTTTACTTCAACGGTATTTTTCATCACCAAAAAACAATTGTTAATCAACACACAAAATTCTTTTTTTTTATTGTTTTGAAAATATCAAACGCAGCACCACTTGAAACACAACAACTCAGAAACTAGTAGACAGATTGTCATGAAATATTGACACATGACGTTTGAAGGTTGACACAATCGATCACTGGTAAGGATTTTTCGTAAGTGACGCCATCTATATGTCAGACTGGGGACTTAGTAACGGCTGTGTTATATTGTAAAACAAATACTGTGTTTTAATCATTATCATTGTTGCTATGTTTCGCCAAGAGCCAGTCGTGCAATCAATCGAATCTATTGAATAAAACGTAGTTTTAAAATTATATTGAATCATCTCCTGATGATGCTAACATGGTTAGAGAAACGATGGAAATCTCTTGGAGTTCACCAGGATTATTGTCTAACCAGTATATTCCAAGCTGTCAGCTAAATTTGCTTTAAACCACCAACTTTTCGAAATATACGACAAGAAAAAACCTCTTCTTATGTTAATATTAAATTCTCGAGGAGATGTACTGTTTTATCTTTAGAAAGAATTTTCGTGGCATATTTTAGGTCCCGAAAACAAATAAAATCCTCAACCGTTACCACTCAAAATATTCAACGTCACGTCTTATTTGTCCCTGAGTTTCGCATCGCTAACTTTGGAGAGCTCTTTCTGTTATTCCTGCAGTCCAATTCCGCTGATACCGTTCGCCTCCTCGTGTTTAGCTTGTCCGGCAGGGAAATTAGTAGCCAATTGAGGACAAGAACAGTGCTTGTAAGCTTGTACAAATGATTATTGCTTTTCCCTAATAGTCAATTAGTCCACTAATTAGTATTATTATTCACGTATGGGCCCTGGTGGACCACGCGAAGTGCAGTTAGAGGCGTTTGTTGTTGTTAGCGCGGCCATACTAATTTCATTCTTTCGCTATGAGCTTTTTTCCTTTCGTCAGACCAAGTTGTTCCAGTCTTCCTACATTTTTCTCTCTGGCCAACCTTCCAAACGTTAACCTTGTGTCTGAAACAGCCTCTATCCTGAATTTCACTTTGTGTAATATTTACTGATCGTAAGTCCTCTTTAATTGCACCAATCCATTTAATGTAATTTTTTCTAATGTCTCAGTTTTGTGTTTTTAGATATGCATTTTTTGTTCAGTCTCAATGCCGTTTCCATTTATTGACATCTACCCTTATTGGCTTGTTTTTTCCAACCCATTTTCCATGATTATTTCACCCAAATATTTGAATTGAGAGACTCGTCTGATGTTACCATATTTTGTTTTTAGAAATGGTGTTCTTAGTCCTTTGCAGGTCATGTATTGTGTCTTTTCAAAGGAAATTTGGAGTCCTACCTTTTCTGCTGTTTCTTTTAGGATTTCAATCTGTTTTTGTGCCGTTAATATATCTTGAGTCAAAATTGCTAGATCATCAGCAAACGCCAGACAATCAATTTTGATGTTGGTTCTCCCCAGTTTAATGGGCTGGTTAATATTCAGGGCCGACTTTTTTTCACGCCACTCATGTATTACTTTTTCTAGAACAGAGTTAAATAAGAGTGGCGAGAGTCTATCCTCTTGTTTCACCCCAGTTTTAATTTTGAAGTTTCACCTTGTGTTAGTTAATGTTGCTTTAATAATTGCCAGCGTTTTCTGATCTAGTCCTTGTTCTTTCAAGATTTGGAACAACGATTCGCGGTCAATAGAATCATATGCTTTTTTGAAATCCACAAATGTACAGACGAGATTTTTATTGTACAGTTTTTGATGTCTTAAGATTAACTTTAGATTCAGGATCTGCCCGGGCGAAAACCTGCTTAATATTCAGCAATTTTAGGTTTTAACTGTCCCTGTGCTCTCTCTAGTAGACATTGAGATAGAATCTTGTAACAAACTGGGAGAAGAGATATCCCTCTGTAGTCGTTTACATCCGTTCTGTCTCCTTTCTTTTGTAGTGGATGGATTATAGCATCTTTCCAATCTTCCGGAATCGGTTCGGTTCGCCAAACTTCATGTAGAATTTTGGTTATTTCCTTGATTGTACCTGGGCCAGCGGATTTCAAAATTTCAGCAGTGATTCCATTTTCACCAGAAGCTTTGTTATTTTTAAGTCGCTTGATTTCATCCTCATTCCGTGGTAATGAATCTGGGCTTGTTTGTTTAGGTTTTAGTGTTGGTAATTTGTTTAAGGGCTTAGGACAGTTTAGTAGTTGTTTAAAATATTTCGCAAGTTCGTTGCAATTTTCTTGGTTATTAAGAGCTAATTGCCCGTTTTTCTTTTGAAAGCAAAGACTTTGGGGTTGATAGCCTGTTAATTTAGTTTTAAATGTTTTGTAAAACATTCGGGTGTTATTTTTTTTTAATCTTTTTCTATTTCATTATGTTGATTGTTTTCAGATTTTCTTTTAATTTGTCTAATTAGCTTCAATGTTTCTTTTCTTACTTCCAAAAAGATGTTATAATTTATTGCTGTTTTTTGACTGTTCCAATCTTTGAATGCTTTACTTCGACTTAATACCGCTTGTTCGCAAACTTCACCACATCACGAATGTTTTCTACGTTTTTGTAAAGGGACCAACTTTTTTGTAAAGGGACCAAACAATTTTTGTTTCAATTCTAACTAGTTCTGTGCTGGTTGTTTATCAAGCTCTTCTGTTAGGGTTGGTTTTATTTTCGTAGGGTCAAACTTTGGTGTTAGCAGTCTCTTTTGAATAAATTTTCGTGGTTTTAAGCTAAGTTTGATTCTAGTCAAGTAGTGATCATTGTCTATGTTAGCTCCTTTTCTCACTTGAACATTCAAAATCTCATTATAATTGGGGTACGAAATGGCAACATGGTCAATTTGAAATTCACCCATTAACGAGTTTGGGCACCTCCAGGTCTTTTGTTATTTTCTTCTTAAAATGGGTTGACATTATTTTTAGATTAAACTGCGAACATAGTTCAACCAATCTTCTACCATTATGGTTAGTCCACTTATGAGTCCACTAATTGTTATATAAGAATAGAATCTTTAAGAAAAAAAAAACCCTTTCTAATTTAGAAATCTATTATTAATATAATCGATAGTTAATTTGCTATTTTTATACTTTCATTTATTTTTACCTCATCTTTTCCATCCTTTTATTTACTCATCCTTTAGTTTTATTATTTATGGTATAATCATCAGATTAGCGTTTTTTCTGCATTCTCATAGTTTACGTTGTCCCAATAAACCCAAAGATTATTCAATCAAATTCTAGTACTGATTTATGGTTTATTTATGAAACAAACGTACCTAATACGGCGTGTAAAAATGATAAACTGTGAAGTCCATCCCAGTTCATGAATTTCTTACATTTTCCTATATGAATATTTTAATAAACATATAAAGCCATATTATTATTTACATCTTTAACAAGTCTTAAATGACTAATTTCTATATTATGGCCATGTTTGAATGTATGTTGGGCAATACAAGATATTTCATTTCTCCCGTACCTAATATGGACAATGTGTTCTTTATACCTGGTTAATATGGACCTTTTAGTTTGACCAATATACCTTCGATCACAATCTCGACAACTAATTTAATAAATCCCGATGTTTCATGTTGATCTACTTTATCCTTTGGATTATCCAGAACTTCTCTTAATTTATTATATTATTTGTAGACTACAATAATGTCCACTTTTTTCAAAACCTTGTCTAGCTCTCGTAGGGTTGTGAACTTTTTTTCAGAAAAATAACGTATCTTTATTATTCTTTGAATAAGAGACAACAATCCATTTGCAAGAAAAAAAAATATTTCTCGAGTTTTTATTTGCCTTAAATTCATATTTTTTTGAACTTTTAGAACACGCTAACAATTTTTGGTTGTCTTTGAAAGTTTCATAGTTAATTTTACATTTAAAATTTAGATTCAAATAGATAAATAATATTTTTTTTAATAAATATATGGACGATCTATGTTTCTAAATCATTCCGGGTGTCGATCCGTTGATCCTGTGAAGAATCACGACGTTTCGCCAAAATCGCAATTGGCATTTTCAAGTGTTATCCGCTTCGACTGAAGAGTCCAAGTGGCATGCACGAGTCGTTGTGTTCGCTTTTATAGCCGGCCGGCCACAAAGGCGACTGCGCAGATAATATCGGGGTAGTTCGGGAGCATTTGCGGCGCTCGGCAACGCTGTCGGGCGTCCGTATATTGATTTTTCCACATCGCGGCCAGGTTTCCACGTTTTTTCTTTTTCGTCGTTTCGCGTATTCAGCTCACCTCTTTCTTCTATTTCAAGAGCTTCTCTGATTATTCGGACCTTGTAGTTTTAAATATTCGATATTTCTTTGGCTCCTTCAAAATTAATTTTATGTCCTGTATGTAGATGGTGTTGGAACAGAGCGGAAGTAGTTTGTTATTTAAGTCGTTTTTATGTTCTTGTATTCTGGCCGATATTCATCTGTTTGTTTGTCCTATGTATGCTCTGGTGCAGTCGGAACAAGTTATACTATACACCCCATGATTTTCCAGTCTAACTTTGTCCTTGGGGTTTTTTAGGATGTTTGCAACAGTTTTGTGTGGCTTGTAGGCTGTTCTGATCTTATGTTTCCTTAGCAGTGTGCCTATCCTATCTGTGATTCCTTTTACGTATGGTAGCAGAACCTTTGGTGTATTTGGTTCATGATCCTCTATTGTTCTTCGTGTTTGGGTTTCTTAACGGCGAATGGCCTTCCTGATACAATTTTCTGAAAATCCATTTTGTTTAAGGGCTGTGGAAATTTTTGGTAGTTCCTCGCTTCGTGTATCTGGTAGTATAAGTCGGAAGGATCTAGAAATCAAGGTGTTCGCTACTCCTTGGATTTGAGAAGGATGATGATGGGATTTAGCGATGAAGTATCGATCGGTGTGAGTTGGTTTCCTATACATTGTGTATTCGAGTGTTCCAGAAAGTTTCTTTGTGATGAGGAGATCTAAAAACGGCAGTTTTCTATCCTGTTCGACTTCCTGAGTGAACTGTATTCTCGGGTGGATTTCGTTTAACTGATTTAGGAAGTTGTTTAGAAGTTCGTTTCCGTGAGGCCATATTATAAAGGTATCATCTACGTTGCGTTTCCTAAGTTTAGGTTTTAAAGGAGCGTTGGCCAATGCCTTTGTTTCGAAGTCGGTCATGAACAGGTTGGCTATAACGGGTGATAAAGATGATCCCATTGGGGCACCGTCAGTCTGTCTGTAGATCTGCTGGTTGAAGAAAAAATATGTATTCTTCAAGCAGTGTTCGGAGAGTTCTATGGGGATACTTGGGGATACTTGGGGATACTTGGGGGATACTTGGATACAGTGAGACAATGTCCAGGCTTGCCAGTATGTCTGTACCCTCATATATCTGTATCCTCGCGATATCTGTATCGTCACGAGCCAGACAAATAGCGAATATTGAAAACTACAAAGTCCGAACAATCAGAGAAGCCCTTGAAATAGAAGAAAGAGGTGAGCTGAATACGCGAAACGACGCTCGCAAAAGTATGGAAATTCCTTCTGAAAAAAAAAACGTGGCAACCTGGCCACGAGATAGAAAAATCAATAAACAGACGTCCGACAGCGTTGCCGAGCGCCGCAAATGCTCCCGAACTCCCCCGATATTATCTGCGCAGTCGCTTTTGTGGCCGGCCGGCTATAAAACCGAACACAACGACCCGTGCACATCAGTTGGACTCTTCAGTCGAAGCGGACAACACTTGAAAATGCCAAATTCGATTTTGGCGAAACGTCGTGACTCTTCATCAACGGATCGACACCCGGAATGATTTAGAAATATTATCTATCTAGAAAATATTAGATGTAAAAAAAAATATATATATATATATATATATATATATATATATATATATATATATATATATATATATATATATATATATATATATATATATATATATTTTTTTTTTTTTCTCTGAAAATGTGTAGTCATTATTAGTAATCAACGAAGAGGAAAAGGAGTTTACTGATTTCTTGGAAGATTCATTCCAAATAGGTCTACAGCACTACAGATTTACAATTAAAAAAATTAAGTAAGTAATCCTCAAGAAAATCAACATTAAAAAGGCAGCACCAGAGATCTCATCTCTGGAAAATGTTACATTGTCATTGACTTGTCAAAATCTTACATTGGATTGTCAAAAAAATGCTTTTAAGTAATAACATTCATATACAATGCGATATTGCGTCTAAACTACTTCCCCGGTAATTGGAAGGTGGCCCAAATCGTCATGATCCAAAAACCAGGAAAAAAAACTGACGTATCTTCCTATAAGCCCATTAGCTTGCTGTCAAGGATTTCTAAAATCTTCGAGAAGCTGTTTGTCAAGAGGCTCCACATAATAATCGCAGACAGGCTAATAATTCCGAATCGTCAGTTTGGCTTCCGCAATAAACATAGAACAATAAAACAAGTACACAGATTAGATTAGTGAACCAAATGATTGAGATCTAAATGCCAGAAAATACTGTTCTGCAGCTTTCCTTGATATATCTCAGGCTTTTGATAAGGTGTAGCATACTGGATTACAAGTCAAGCTAAAAAAGCACATTCTTCATCCCCACTATCAGTTGCTTAAATCATACGTCCCATCCACTCAGGTGTTCCTCAAGGAAGATTGCTTGGGCCGATACCATACCTCTTATATACAGCGATCCTACCGAAAACAAGAACCAATACAGTGGCAACACTGATGCAACATCAGATTCTAGAAACCTTCAAGTGAATCTCAACCAAATAAAGCAATAATTAAAATCATGGCGCATCAAAGCGAATGAAACCAGGGCCATGCATGCAACATTTACGTTACGTGGAGAAACATACGTCCCTGTGAGAATTAATAACTGTCAGTTTCCACATGTCGAAAATGTTAAACATCCCGCCGAACATTTAGATCGACACCTGACATAGAAAGACATATATTTACCAAGCCCAAGCCGCTAGGACTCAAACTAAGTGAGATGTATTGGCTCATTGTCCGTAAATCGAAATTATCTTACTTATTGCCCTCTGGGCAGATTGCAGATCTATCTAAGAGTTAAAAAAAAGTATTAGTCTTATTGACTTGAAATATAAATCATCCATGTTAATATTTAATCTGTCTTGTAGTTTGGCCTTTATAATTACCGTTTCAAAATGTTTTAATTCGATTTCGTTTTTCAAAGATGTGTTAGGAAGTATTGAAAGGCAATTATAATCACTAAAATCTAAGTCTAAACCAAATATAGCTTCCAGGTCCTGAGTAGTCAAATTACACAATCTGCGACTCATTTTCATTCTGTAAAAACAAATATCAGATTCAAATATACAGTAGTAAAAAATCTGTCAATGTTGGTAGTTATGCAACCAAACAAAATCAAACCATAAATCAATAAAAACTTGATT
Organism: Cosmopolites sordidus; assembly: GCA_031761425.1. Classification (NCBI taxonomy): domain Eukaryota; kingdom Metazoa; phylum Arthropoda; class Insecta; order Coleoptera; family Curculionidae; genus Cosmopolites; species Cosmopolites sordidus. Next base: position 361,928 of record JARFXV010000501.1, read on the forward strand.
TTACAATAAAACTTTTCTTGATTACTGATAATTAAACTCTTGCCTTTTCTCCGCGTCAATTTCAACAGCCAATTATCAGGATTTCTACAATAAATCACTCCTCGTAACTGATCTCAAGCGGCACAAACCGATTTCTACGTGTTCATCAGTTCAATGGGTCAAACAAATACTTCCATATAGTTGGTTGATCTATTACTAAATAGTTAGAATGCTTCGCTGCCGGTGGCGTCTCGTGGGCTTAAGTGGGAGGGCATAGAAGAAAAACTTCCCCTTCCTCCTTTTTACTTTTCGTGCTATTGAAACCCAACCCTATACAGGAGGTGAGACTGTGGTGTTTTGCTATGAAAACTTGTTTACTATAATAAATGCTGGGGGGAGGGGGGTCTCAACGCCCTCGTGCCTTCCTGCGATTGAAAAATTGAATGGTATGTTGTTTAATTACGTAACAGTTATTCGGTGCCGTCCTATATTTTATTCAGGAAACAAAACTGATTTCTTCTTTTTGTCATGGCTGGCTTGCTGACTAATGCACATTAAATTATTTACGCCACTATTAATCCGAAATTAGGCATCGAGCTGGCTGCCAACCAAACCCCCACCTACCGGCGCCATGGGGTTGGAACGGGATCATGACGAATTAATTAAAGTTAATGTAGCATTTCGGTCGTTATTTTCCCTTTACAAGCAGTTCGAGGGGGACGAGACGGGAAGGAGGTTAAAGGGCGGTTATATTGTGCTTGAAAATTGCCGACATAAAGCAATAGTCATAGCTACAAGCTTACAGGCACCGTTCTTGGCGTCGGATAGCTATTAATTTTCTTGAGAGAAGCCGCCAAAGAGGAATAGGTATCGGTAAAGTCACTGGATGTAGTTTCAAATGGACATTCGCAATTTGACTATAAAGAGGGAACGGGGGAGATTTCTTTGATTTTCGCGAATGAACCACATCAATAATTTAATTAAAAACTTAACCAAACTGCAGCGTTTTCTTCCTTGAACAGTGCATATATTTTAGTATTAAATCAAACTTTTTTTATTACGGTTTTCCTTGATTTGACAGAATATTCTCATCATTTCGCTTGTTAAGTTAGAAATGAAAGCATCCTTTCTAAAAGTTCTTTCAAATTGAGCGGCTTGTATAATTCTTGAATAAAACACAGAATCTTGAATGAAACAAACTGTTTCAAAAATATGTTTATTGATAATAGAAGTATAAACTCAAAGAGATTTAGTACTAAACACAGAAACACTTTTTTAAAGTTCTCGACGCACGTTTTCCTAACCATGTTAGCATCATCAGGAGAATGAACCACATCAATAATTTCATTAAAAACTTAACCAAACTGCAGCGTTTTCTTCCTTGAACAGTGCATATATTTCAGTATTAAATCAAACTTTTTTTATTACGGTTTTCCTTGATTTGACAGAATATTCTCATCATTTCGCTTGTTAAGTTAGAAATGAAAGCATCCTTTCTAAAAGTTCTTTCAAATTGAGCGGCTTGTATAATTCTTGAATAAACCACAGAATCTTGAATGAAACAAACTGTTTCAAAAATATGTTTATTGATAATTGAAGTATAAACTCAAAGAGATTTAGTACTAAATACAGAAACACTTTTTTAAAGTTCTCGACGCACGTTTCCCTAACCATGTTAGCATCATCAGGAGATGATTTAATCTCCTTATATAAATCCATTCTTCTCATATAAATAGAACAGTTTACTTTTAAAATTGGGGTAAATCATCTCCTGATGATGCTAACATGGTTAGCGAAACGTACGTCGAAAATCTCTTTGTAAATAAATCTCTTTGAGTTTAGTGTTTCACACCGAAGGTTTCAGTAGAAAAATTGAATTGAATTGAAGTATAGTAAATGACATTTTAACACCGTAGGCAGTACCTGTCAAATGACCTCCTTTTGCAGCTCCACGGAAGTTGAAATTATTCAAGTCATTGGTATAATAGAACTATGGGTATGCCAAAATTTTAACAACAAATTTTGCAAGTTGAAAAATTTTAAATGACATTTTCTATAAATCACCAATAACTCACGATAATCTCTCAAATAATATAATCTCATATAATCTCACAAATAACTCACGAATAATGTCATCCATTAGTAAGAAATAGATTGTGCATTGTTTTTATAGACCTCGCTTTTCACGTAACTCCAAAGAATATAGTCCAACGGTGTCAAATCACATGATCTTGGTGGCCAATTATCATCACCATTTCTTACAATAACTCGCCTAACAATTTTTTCTCTCAATAAATCAATTTGAACTTTTCAGACCACCTTCATAAGTATAAATGTACAAATGATTTATTAAATTAGGCACCAACTTATTAAATATATTTTTAAGGATATGAGTCACAATATTTTCTTATATTTTTTTCCTTTATTTGGGTTTTTCTTTTCCAATCCTATTCCTTTTCCTATTTCCTTTTCCTACCTAAAACTCAAAAAATATCAAAAATACCTGTTCTTATGTAAAGAAAGAATCACTGGGTAAAAACAAAAAACCAAACGGAGATAAATTTCACAGTGATTCTTTTTTGTAATAAATTTGCCGAACAAAATTTTAAAGATATAAAAATGTTATAAAAATATTTACAAACTTTTAACGTTAACGTTTCGGAGGGTACTCTCCCCCCGTTTTCAAAACTAAACTAAAAAATAAATTATATTTATTTGTAATATATAAAGTAACGAATGAAAGTAAATATTTTTTTTGTGTATGTCAACGATACTTACATTGACAACAATAGATTTTCATGACAGTGACATACTACCAAAAAATATATATAAGTAATGTATACTGTGTGATTGTTTATTGTACTGATTGTGTATTCAAATATTTAAATGTGTTTAATTGTATTTTTTAGAATCGGGAACCACATTGAATTTAAATCTACCGAAGGCATAGCAATACAGTTATTTTTATTTAAATGAATTATAACGATTTCTTTTAATCTTCTGTATTTTGTTACTGATTCTTTTAATACCGTTTTGGAATTATTCCAATTGATTTTATGACCCGATTCCCATGCGTGTTGACAAATTCTAGATTTATTAAAATCGCCCTTTCTAAGAAGGCTTTTATGCTCTTTTATTCTAACATCTAACGGTCTAGATGTCTCACCTATATAGAATTAGCCACATTCGCAGGGAATTTTATAAACCACATTTTTGGTATTTTGTTGTATATTGTTTGGTTTAGTCTTTGTTAATAGAGATCTAAGAGTATTTTTTGTTTTAAATGTCGTTCTTATGTTGTATTTATTTCCTACTCTTTTAATTGTGTCAGAAATACCGCGGATATGAGGAATTGTGAGGTTAATTGTTTGAGAGTTATTATTATTGTTATTAATAACTTGTCTGTTTTGTCTAGTATCAAAATTTTTAAACGATTTATCTATCAATTTTTTTGGGTAATTGATTTTTTTAAAGTCTTTTATGTGATTTGTTTCTTTTTGTAGTACAGAGCGCAGACATATAAACAATGAGGAATAAAAAACGTATTGCTTTCATTTTTTGTATTTAGTAGTCCGGTCAATCTAGACACTCAAAGGTACATAAATTCACATCAATCTGGAAGTGAGTAAAATTATTCAAAACATAATTTAAAATAACATTTCAAAATTCCCCATCGTTGCGATACGTCGAAAAATATTGACTGGAGGTCACAGGTCAAAAACATTGGTTTTTCGCGATTTTCATCAAAACGGCAAGTTTTATCGTAAAATTACCTCAGACAAAAATTGTAGATCATAAAATTATCTATAAAAAAAGTATGAATAATTTTTTCCTAAGAATTACCGTTCCTGAGATATAACGATTCAAAAAGTTGTAAGCGTCTTAATATGAACACGTTTCCACTCCACCTCTGAGGTAGTGTACTTAGCACGTTTTTTCTAACGTAGTTTCCCAATAGGCCTATTCCACAGGTCTGTTGTGATTCTGTTTAATTGGAAACTATTGCATAATAACAGATATTAGCAAGGGTTGGAATTGATAAAAGCGATGGAAATTAAAAAACACTAGAAAAATGTATTCGTCTGATTCATAATCTTCAATTACTTCTTCTTTTTCTTCATCCTGGGTGTAAGTGAATTGCGTCAGTAGCGATGTATCGCATGTCTCTTCTTTGGTAGCAAACGAATCCTCTACTGTTGGTGATTCAACATTAGAACACGACTGGCCTTGACAATTCGTACATGCCAGAGAACAAAACAGTCCAACTTTTTTCCAACCACATTTAGCACGGCACAAACACTGCGGATTGAATATCTTCGCGATTGATAGCCGCAGCTGCAGCTGCTTCTAGAATTCTAAATCGTTCTTTTTTATTCATTTTTTCGCACCAGGCTTGATTCAAAATATCATGATTTTGCACACATTTCTTAGTTCGTTTAAAGTGAACTGACAGTCATCGCTATTTTCTATGTAAGTAAATATTTCCTCCATTGCCGGATTCGTAGTTTCGTCTTTAGGACGACCGACTTTAGCCCCAGTGGAAGGTTTCATGAAAGAAATATAGCAATCACGGTGATACTTAGATTCAGCAGCAACTAAATCATTTTCAAATTCGATTCGCGCAATAACAGCTTCTGCTATAGCATCGGAACGAGTCCGAGCTACTTCCAGAATTGAAGTGTATTTACTTGGCTAATTTGACGGCGAAAATCCCAGGATTTTCTTCTCTCATACTCTTCGTTCAATTCCTTGCCGCAAAATAAGCACTGATTCACTTATACGTGATCTAGTACGAGAAGGACATACTGTAGATGTACTGGCTTCTTGTTCTTCACGTTATCTTTTATTAGCTGCAGCAATAGAAGACTTTCGAGTATAATTTTTACGACAATTTTCGTATATTGTCACAGATTTCTGATTTTTAAGATATTCTGAAAATTCATCAGCTCGTTCGATACTTGCATTGACTAATGTCTTCATACCACGTTCAACAGTAACATTTTCACTTTCAGTTAAAAGTTTAGCTCAAGTAAAACAATATTTTAACATTTTTATTATAAAACTCAAAACAGCCCGTAATAGGTTAGAATAAACACGTGTTTTCACTACGGAGTGGCGCTCAAGACTAACGGTATTTCATTTATTGGGTATTCTGAGATAAAGCAGGTATACGACCCTAGCCACGCACACAATTGAACAGAGAGACAGATGTTGTCTCAAGGTTACGCTCGTGTATAAATTAAGGGACTGGGTTTCATTTTACCTGATATTCTCATAGTTATACTTATGTATATTTTATATTTTAAATGTAAGTTACAATCACCGATAGAAAAATATTTTTACTTATATTACAGCTACAGAGATGTATATACATGCCATACTTATGTATATTATGACGCTTACAACTTTCTAAATCGTTATATCTCAGGAACGGTGGCTCTTAGGAAAAAAATTATTGATACCTTTTTTGTAGATAATTTTATGATCTACAATTTTTGTCTAAGGTAATTTTACGATAAAACTTTGATGAAAATCGCGAAACCCCCTTTTTTTTAACTTTGACCTCGACTAAGTTTTTTTCCACGTACCGGAACGATGGGAAATTTTGAAATGTTGTTTTTAATTATGTTTTGAACAATTTTATTCACTTCCAGCTTGATGTAAATTTATGTACCTTCACTCTTATTTTTCTGTCTAATTTGACTGGACTAATATGTCTGACATTTTTACTAAAGTAATCTAAAGTAATGTGGCATCCTTGAAAAATCTCAGATATTTTCCGATAACAATACCTCTAACTAAAAATATTAGTGGTGCGTTTACGTACCGTTAGCGTAAGATACGAACAAAAATTATACATACGAAAGGCGTAAGTGTATCACATTGATCTGTCAATCACTGCTATTGCGCACCAATATTAGACTTTTTTTAGATTCTGCCTCAATACATCAACTCTTTACTCAGTTTCTACTTTAATTGCTAGATAGAACAGTTAGAATGTATAATGTTAAGTGCAAACGATAGATATTTAGAGAAATGGCGGGAAGAAAGTCTTTAACACAAAGAGAATTGGAAGAGGCAAATTATATATAAACTGGAAGATCATGGTAAGTGATCTACTTTTATTTTACGGGTGTGGTAGAGTTTAGCGTTGTTTGTTTTTCAGAAATAGGTGCATTGAAAGCAGCGTACATCCCGCCAGAAATTGATGAATTGGCTGATGAAGACAATAAGATGAAAACGAATTATTGAAGGAATACATTTGAAATATATGTTGGAATTGACGATTATTTATGTGATGAATCTTAGGAAGAGCTTCTTTCATAAAAAAGAAAAAAGCTTGTACAAAGGCAACTTCAAAAATCAAATGATCCTAAGTGGAAGAAAATGGAAATAACGCACATTCGGTGGTTTGTGTCAGATAAAGATGAAACCTTACAAAACCTAAAAAAAATCTTTGAAAGGAAAAACACCATTAGAAATAGTTTTCTTATTTTTTTGACGAAAAAAAAATCTATTATAGTGGACTTTTCTCTCAAATATTCTCAAGATAATAATCGTTTAGATTTTAGTTTCAACAAAAATAATCTGAAAAATGTTCTTGATATTCTAATCCTTGCTGGTTGTCATATATTACCACAAACTGATCTTGACTGGAGCAAATACGAAGACAAAGGTGTTGATATTGTATGAAAATGTATGAGTAGAAATAAATTTAGAAGTATCAAAAGAAACTTGCATTTGTCAGACAACGCAAGTCTAAACTAAACTGATAAATTTGGTAAACTGCACCCATTTTTTTGATGCTATGAATTCCTAACAAGCAATTTGGAATAATTTCGCACGCTATTGACTAGCTAATGGTACCATATTTTGATAGGCATTCCTGTAAAAAGTTTATAAAAGGAAAACACGTCCGATTTGGGTTAAAGCTGTGGGGTGCTCATCTGATGGATACCTCTACACATTTATACCATACGGAGGTGCAAATGCTGAGAAAGAGAAATCTACTACTGCGTCCACTAGCAATATAGATATATTGCATATTAATATACAGGGAATGACGACCCACATGTTGCAGCTGAGGCAGTTTGTAGAAGATAGAAACCCATGGATCTTGTGTGTTACTGAAACTCATGTAACACGAGATGTAGAAGAGAACGAAATTAATATAACTGGATATACGGCTGTTGTCTGTTGACAGAGACAATCATTGACAGAGACAATCTAAGTGACAATGAATTTCAAAGAAATAAAACCTTTCTTCTGGGTGATATAAATATCGATTTATTGAAGAACAGCAGTGAGTCTAGAAGGTTGAAAGACATTATCTGTGGAGCAGGTTTCACACAGATTGTTACTAGGGAAACCCACAATAGTGGTATCTCACAAACACTGATTGATCACATAATTACCAATGATTTTGGAGCTGTGGAGCTTGGTAGAGATTTTCCGATGATAAGCGATCATGAGATTATTGGTACCGAGTTTAAACTTCAGGGTATTGTATGTGAAACACCTCAACATACGTATGCTCGGAATCTGAATGAGCAAGCAGTCTCGAGGCTGATTACTGAGTTAATGGGGAATGATTGGGACTACAATTCCATTGACGTTAGTAAATTATATGTTGATTTTATGCAAACTCTACATGATGCTATTGATATGGCTGCTCCCTTAAAATTAGTACAACCTAGAAAGTTCCCTTGGATGAGCAAAGAGCTAAGAAATGCTCAAGTTGAGAGGGACCGAGCGTATAGAAAGTTTTCTTTCACAAAGAATGAACATGATTGGCGAATTTATAAGCAGAAAAGAAATATTGCACTGTCCATGATGCGACTTGAGAGGAAAAAGTACCTTAATAATAATATCGATGCTTGTAAGGGACGGGAGGAAGATGTGGAGAACAATAAAGGATTTGCTGGGCAATAGTAAGGGGCGTGCCGATTTTTTAGCGAATCGACTTTGATACTCACTACGGACCTACGGAGGAGAACTTCAATAACTTTTACTTCGATAGTTTGAATGAAGTAGAACAGAGTATCGAAGAGCAGGACTGGAGCAGTGATGTCAAAGAATGCAAGACTCACGATTTTTCTGAGTTTAAACATGTTACTCTAAACAAATTAAGAAAAGTTGTGTTTAGTTTAAAAAGCCGAAGTACGAGTGACAATGAAATTACGATAAGGTTAATGAAAAAAAAAATTTTTGTGTCATCGGTTATCCTTTATTGTACTTAATTAATACAAGTTTTGAAACGAATACATTTCCTGACGACTTAAAAACCAGCATTATTGTACCAATTGCAAAAATACCAAAGCCTAGTATACCAAGTGACTTTAGACCAATTAATTTATTACCTGTTGTTGATAAAATCATTGAGACTATAGTATGTACAGAGATGAAAACTTTTGAAACCAATAAATTGTTATTTTCTGCTCAATCAGGGTTTAGAACAAAACATTCTTGTGAGACGGTTATTCAGTATGTCTGCGCAACATGGAGGAGCGATATAAAGGTCGGAAAAATTGTGCTTAGTGTATTTATAGATTTAAAGCGAGCATTCGAAATTATTGACCGAGATATACTGTGTAAAAAATTATTAAGTTATGATGTAAGATCGAAAGCCTTAAATGGATCAAGAGTTACTTAACAGACAGACATCATAGGACGAGGGTTGAGGGAAAAGTGTCGGCAAAGAGGGAAAGTGCGTGGGGAGTTCCTCAGGGTAGTGTTTTGGGCCAGTTGCTGTTTTTGATATATATCAACGATATTTCTACAATATTGGATAAATGTTTTATTAGTCTTTTTGCAGATGATACTCTCATATCTGTATCTGGGTATAATTTGCCTGAGATGGTTGAAACATTGAATAGTGAACTGGCAATACTATTTAGATGGCTATGCAAAAATAAACTAAAACTAAACGAACTGAAAACAAGGTGCATGGTGATAGGGTCTAAAGCAAACTGCAAAAGATTTAATTAGTTAGGGTTAAAAATAAATATAAATAATTGTGATATTGAAATTGTAAATTAAATTAAATACTTAGGAGTACTGTTGGATCCTCAGCCAACATTTTGTAATCATGTCAGTTATCTATGTAGAAAGATTGGGGAAAAAATAGGGTTCTTTAGTCGTATATCGTCACATTTATCACCATGGTCCAAGAGGCTTGTATATAATACTATAGTTTTACCCCATTTTACCTATTGTATGTCTGTGCTGATATCATGTAATAAGGAGAGTATTGGTAGACTTCAAATACAGCAGAACAAGGCTATGCGTGTACTATTGAACTGTAATAGGTATACACCGATAGAGGTAATGTTGCGGTCATTGGATTGTTTTTTAGTTGCGCGGGCCATTGAAGGGGCTAACATTCGATTGATATATAATTTGTTGCCCGATTATTTGAATACTTTTTTGGTACAAAGAGTAAATATACATTCTTACGATGTCCGTTCTAAGAACAATTATGATGTACCAATTGTGAGAACTACTGCTCTCCAGAAGACATTGTTTTGGGAAGGTGTCTGTCTCTTCAATGCTTTGCCCGCCCACATAGGGAGCGCTCCTAATGTGCATGTATTTAATAGACTGTTAAATTATTATTTGAAGCAATAGAGTGTTTTATCATTTGAACAATGTTGGTTATTGCCTTTTGATTGTATTTTCTTTTGTTAAGATTTTTTAGAATTTTTCTTACTTTTATTTATTTTTTTGTATATTGATTTTGTTTTGTTACTATTAGCTGCATATGCTAAATAAAGTGTGTATTTTATTTTATTTATTTACAAGTAGTTCTAGATATTTTGACAGCATTAGAAAACTCACTGCAGCACAGAATTTTCTTGATAACTATTTCTCATCATGTGCATTATTCGATAAATTACCTGAAATGCAATATTTTGTGACAGGTACCATGAGAGGACAATAGGACAAATAAGTCTCTCGGAAAAAAACAAAAGGGTGCCTATGATTTTGCAATCGAAGAAAACATACAGCGAAGCCCTGTCAGATGGAACGACAATTCTATTGTTACTGTCGCTAGTAATAATTTATCTGTTACCTTTAGCAAAAACTAAAAGATGCAACCGAAAAGACCGCAAAAAAACTTCAAATTTCACAACCTGATATGATAAAGTAATACAATTTCTACATGGGAGGGGTCGATCTTCATGATAATGCCATTTGCAAATTATAGAACAATCATTAGAGGCCCATAATGGTGGTGGATTTTATTTATAAACAACTTAGGCAGCACTATAGCTAACTGCTTGGAGCTCTACCGTAGAATAAATAACTCCAACATAACACAGCTAGAATTCAAATCTCATTTAGCAGTACGTCTTTTGAAAAGCGATAATGTCGCTGCAGACAAATCTACTATCGGAAGGTCCAAAAGAACCTGTTGTGAATGAAGTGAGGCTTGACAGAGTGAACATGTGATAATAAAATATCTTGAAAAGACAAGACGGAGATACAAACACTGCAAAAATCATACTATTTAATGTAATTCTTAATGTAATTTAAAATTACACTAAATTATTTAATGTAATTTAAAAATGTAATTCTTAGTTTAAGCCAATGGTGCGTATATCCCATAACTCATCCCCCATAGAGCAACTGGTGATAGTAGAGATCAAAATAAGAGAACAGAATAGAGAACAAATGTTTGTCATTAAAAAAATTATAATATTCGTTCTATATATTAAAAAAATTGAGATAATTTGAAAACGGTTGAAAATACCAGGTTCAAAATCGGGGTAGTTGGGTTTTCAAAGGCGACAAATCCGAATTTGGTCATAGCTCGAACTTAATTCCTAGAGGCCACTTGGTACCTATTTTGTGGGGTATTAACTCGCTCATACTTTTTTACCCAATGGGAATATCTTGATTTTAAAATAAAGAAGAATCATAATTTCCACGTAAAAGAAGGTAATGGTCCCTTGGTCAATTCGATATCTCATGCCGTTTGCGAGATATTCGTCGATGGCTGAAAAATATGCAATTTACAAAGTGTTCCTTGAATGTTGTGTACAAATTGTTACGTCTCGATGACAACTGTCATTGTTTTCTATCTCTTTTGTTAAAGGTAGGTGGAAACCAGTTTCTCCAATTTTCAGATCAATCTTCTCAATCTCCAATCAGACTTAATCAGTTTCCTAACCGTGATTTAAGGGATATGTTGTGCATTTTTGTACAAATAAATTACAATAGTCGCGCTGTAGTTAGAAGGTATGAAGATCTCTACCCAACCAGAATCATCCCAGATAGACAAACTTTTCAAAAAATGTTCAATAAGTTAGGCGAAACAGGTTCGTTGTATTACAACTAATGATGGGAAATACGGATCTTTTTGGAAAGTCGGATCACCGGTTCCGAATCAATTCAAAGATCCGGATCCTCGAGCCGGCTCTCGAATCCCACTGAATCTTTTCTCGTATAACTGGTTGCATAACTTAGTTGCATAGTCAGATAAACAAATACTTAACGATTGGCAGTAGTATATAGCATAACATTTGAATTTCTGAGAATATCAGCATGCCCGTATATGAATTATTTTTCGTATGAATTATTAAAAGGCTTCGGCATATAATTGACATCAAAAAGCAATAATTCACTTTTTATTGTAGTTATAGAATTTCTTTTCTATAGTTGTAGTTTGCTAAGCAGGCAAAAATAAAAATGCATTTGTGTAAACAGATATGCGTATGCATTACAAAAAATTTATTTGTATGGCTTTTCGAAATAGTAGATATAAATAAAATGAGTTTTAATAAACAAAAATGCGTATGCATTAGGAATCATTCTTTTGTATGGGTTTTCAAAGTATACATTACGAACAATTTATTTGTATGTCTTTCTGTCTCGAATTAGTAAACATAAATAAAAATGGGTTTGTATAAACAAATATGCGTGTGTATTAGGTACGATTTCTTTCTAAGTGTTTTCAGTTATTTCTTGCCTTACTTTACGAGTGGTCTTTTCGTTAGACCGAAACTATTAAATAATCTAAAATAGACGATAGATATATTTCAAATCACACGCGAAATGCTTAAAATAAATAATAATAATAATAATAATAATAATAAATGGCCTTTATTGCATCATACTAATGACAACAAGAAAAACGAAACCACCAAACGAAACAAGAAAAACGAAAACACCAAAATGTAATGTTTCAAAATAGCCAGAAGAAGTTTTATAGAGAACTAGAAGCTCAGGGTGACCAGTCAAAATATGAAAATGTGAATGTATCTACCTTTGAGAAATACTGGAAATCTGTCTGGAAAAGATCTGATGGTTATGAAAAAATGGCCCCGTGGGTTGCAACAATTCGAAAACAGACTGATGCACTTCCACAAATGGAATTCAACGGTCTTGAAGCGATTGACATCTGCACTGCCATCAAGAAAACTCAAAACTGGAAGACACCTGGGCCAGATGGATTACACAACTTCTGGATCAAAAACTTCACAGCTGTTTACCAGGTACTTGCTGATGCATTTAAAGAAATAATGGTGAATCCTGATACTTTCCCCGACTTTCTGATGGAGGGAAATACATATTTGTTATATAAAAAGGGTGATGCTAACCAACCCAGTAACTATAGACCGATAACATGTTTATCCGTGTTGTATAAATTATTCACAGCCCTGCTCAATGAAAAAATTTACCAACATTGTGACTATAATAACATATTAGAAGATGAGCAGAAAGGGTGCATTAGGGCAAGTATGGGATGCAAGGAGCAACTGACGATTGATGCTGTAGTTCTTGCGTAAGCCCGGACAAAAAAGCGCAATTTGAATATGTGCTATATAGATTACAAGAAGGCTTTCGATAGTGTCCCACATGACTGGTTATTAGAAGTTTTGAACATCTACAAAATTTGTCCGCAGATTACAAACTCTTTAAGGTATCTCATGAGTAAATGAAAGACTAATTTATTTGTTCACCAACAGTACATTGGAACAACAAATATCGAGAGAGGAATATTTCAGGGAGATTCATTTTCCCCTGTTTGTTTTTGTCTAGCGTTGAATCCGATGTCCACATTACTTAACAATAGCAATATTGGCTACAAACTTGACATGAGAAATTCCAGGAAACTATCTCATTTGCTATACATGGACGACTTAAAACTCTATGGAGAAACAAGAGAGAAACTAAATTCATTAATAAAAACAGTCGAAATATTTAGTAAGGATATCAAAATGTCATTCGGACTCGAAAAATGCTCCATTATCAGCATACAAAAGGGAATAATAAAAGAACAACATTCAGCTGTCTGCGGTATACAAGAACAGCATCAGAAGACTCATACAAATATTTAGGAATGCTTCAAAATTATAAATTTGATCATAGCCTATTAAAGAAGAATTTTTCCACTTTGTACCAAAAACGACTGACAAAACTCTTAAACACCAAACTGAACGGTGGAAACATCATTAAAGCGATCAATGGCTGGGCGGTGGCAACCTTGACATATTTTTTTGGCATTGTTAAATGGTCTGAAGCAGATCTTGATGAACTGGATAGATTAACACGAAGAACATTGACAAAGTTCCGATGTTTACATCCCAATTCGTCCACAAAAAGGCTATATATTCCAAGAAAGTTGGGAGGCAGAGGGCTTGTGAATCTCAAGAATCTTTGTCTCAATCAGGAGAATAGGATGAGAGAGCGCTTCATTAGTTCACATAGCACACTAATGAAACTGGTTGTTAAGAAGGACCAGGGTTTCACCCCACTAAATCTAAATAAACAAAATCGTGTTGATAGTAGAACAGCACTGAAGGATATCGTTCAAGAATGGAAACAACAGACATTACATGGGAGATTTCCTAAATCACTTCAGGATGACTCCATTGACAAATATTTGTCTCTAAACTGGCTTACCGATAGACTATTATATCCAGAAACAGAAGCCTTCGCGACAGCTATTCCAGATAAGGTAGTAAGGACAAAAAATTATGAAAGACATATACTACACATGGATGTTGTCGACAAGTGCAGGAAGTGCGGTGGTGTAGGAGAAACAATTGAACACCTTGTTGGAGGGTGTCCAGTCCTTGCCCCTAATGCTTACCTAGGCAGGCATAATCAGCTGGTGAAAATTATACACCAGCAAATCGCTTTAAAGCACTCGCTATTTGATAAGATGCCTCCACCATATTACAAGTACACGCCTTCCCCCGTACTTGAGTCAGCCGATACAATTCTTTACTGGGATAGACCAATTACAACAGATCGGACGGTTGACTATAATAGGCCGGATATTGTTCTAATTAACAAAAAGCAGAGGAGAGCTTTCATAATTGACATTGCGATACTACTCTCTCATAACATCAGAAAAACTGAAATGGAAAAGGTCACGAAGTACGAAAATCTTGCAATTGATCTGAAAAATCAATGGAAACTCCAGAAAGTGGAGGTGTTACCTTTTGCTATATCCGCCGAAGGCCTAGTAAGCAAAATCTTTTCCAAAAATCTGGAAATTCTTGGAAGAGTAGTTCTCTTACAAACTTGCCACATTGTTCGTAAGGTACTAAGCTGAATGGGAGGAGCTGAACTGCTTTCTCATTCTGGCATTGTAAACCCGACCAGCCTAGGCTGAGATGATCGATGAATCATGTTTGTGATAAATGGCCTTTATTGCATCATACTAATGACAAGAAAAAAAGAAATACACAAAAGTATAGAAACAAAATAAATGAGAATTCTCAATTTGTTGATCAGCAAGTTGGCGAAGTCTAGCATAATTTGCTATTCCACTCAACCAACCTACCGATGCTAATCCCTAGATAGAAAAAAAACTCAGCAATAAAACCACAAACATGTCCTCTCATGTCTCACACACATAGTCTAAAAAATAATACTATTACCCAACCATCCGATCACCGCCAGAACCTCAAATGCCCATGAAATAATAATCTTAAAAAAAATATAAAATATATTAGCAATTATAGCTGTTGAACTAAAAGAAATTCCCTGACTTTGTATTTGAATTTGTTAATATTAAACATTTTAAATATATTGGAGAGTCTATTTAATATCTTAATAGCATTATATATGTATGATCTCGTAAACATCGATGTTTTGTAATGTGGCATTGTAAATTTGCTTCTATATCTAATATTCACAGAATGACTGGCTGAACGAGCTACAAACATACTTTTAAGTGCTTCAGAATTATTGTCAGCATTGATAACCTTATAAGTGAAATTAGCCATATGAAGCTGCCATCTGTGATCCATAGTAAGCCACTTAATCTGAGAGATATGATCCCGTTTTCGAAGTCAAAAAATAAGGCGACAACAAGCATTCTGTACTCGCTGAATTCTGCCCCTGTCCACAGAGTCGAGACATGGGAAATAAATAAAGTCACAGTAAGTAAATTGAGAAAGTACCAACGACTCTGATAATAGCTTTCTTAAAGCCTGGTTCAAAATGTGCCTATTAGCATAAAGTAACTTAAGGTGCATGAATGATTTACGAATTAACTTGGATACATGATCTTTAAAACGTAACTTCGAATCAAAAATAACACCCAAATTTTGCGCACAATCAACAAAACCAAGCCTCTCTCTGTCAACAGATATTGAAAGATTCGTCCTCAAAAAAATATAGTTAGATTTAGTACAAAATAGCATAGCTTTAGATTTAGAAGAGTTTAATTTCAAATTATGTGCTAACGAGAGTCTTTTAAGGTTGTTTAACTGGTTATTAATTATATTATTGGCTCTGGAGTATTCACGTGGAGGAAAACTGAAATATAGTTGTGTGTCATCAGCATAAGCCCGTACTTCCATGTTCTGAACAGAACGCAAAATATCAGATGTATATACAATAAAGAATAATGGACCCAACACTGATCCCTGAGGCACACCAGAAAGAACATTCACTTTAGACGAGTTTACATGATTAACAGAAATATATTGTGTTCTACAATCTAGGAACGATTTTACTAGATTAACGAATGATTCGTCAAACCCACAGTAAGACAATTTTGCGCACAAGAGGCTATGGTTTAATGTATCGAACGCCTTAGAAAAGCCCAGTAATACAAGCACGCTAGCTAAGCCCCTGTCATAGCTGTTAAATAAATAACTAGTCACAGAAGCCAGAGCTGTAGATGTTAAAAAACCAGTTCTAAAGCCACATTGCGAATCGGATATTATTTTATTGGAGACAAAAAACTCGTACATCTGTTTAAATAAAATGTTCTCAAAAATCTTAGAAAGAACTGGAAGTATGCTAATAATACGCAGGTCAGAAAACGAAGAAGGCTTATCATGTTTCGGAACAGGAATCCCTACAGCTTGCTTCCAAATTAGAGGAAAGTAGGTTTGCTCTATGCAGCTATTAATTATATTAAGTATATATACATCAAGAAAGGGACTGCAATACTGTAACATCCGCAGAGAAATATTATGTACCATCTTTTTTTAACTTAAATAACATATCATGCACTACCTTCTCATCCACCAACTGGAACGAGAATGCGCCTGCCGAGGGAAATTTATTCGAATAGTAGTAAGTAATCCTTTCATCGCAATTACCATTTACATCCGAAACAAATTCTCCAACATACCGATTTATAAATTCCGGTTTATTTAAGTTGTCAGGCAAACTTCGTTGGCACTTAGAACCTATATTAAATGTTTTTAGGGTTGACCACGTTTTCCTCACATTATTTTGATTAATTGTACCGTTAAGGAAATTCTTCTTTTCACGTCTCGTCTCCGAAACAACAAAATTTCTCAATTTTTTATATGCTATCCAATCACTATTAGATTTTGACAATTTATACTTATGCAGAGCACGTTCCCTACCTGAAATAAGCAACCTCAAATTTGAGGTCAACCAATGGGCCTTTGTCTTTGTTACCCTACGGGTACCCACGGGAGCATACCTGTCAAAGGCTGAGATGACTAAATTATTAAATATATCGATTTTCTTATCAATATTTTTTTCGTAAAATATTATGTTCCAATTTAATGAAGATAAATAATGCATAAATTGTTGAAACATAAATTTAATAAATAAACGGTAACATATCATCTTAGGAGGTAATTTGTCATCAGACACAGATATCTCAGCAAATATCAATTTGTGGTCTGAAATATTATTGTCGAGAGTGCCATAGGTATGCAACTTAACAACCTCAGAAATAAATAATGGATCAATCAATGAACTTGATCGTTCGGATACTCTTGTGGGCTCATTCAATATCTGAGACATACCATAAGCCTCCAAACATCTGCTAACTGGATTAGAAGTATTAAAGAAATTTACGTTGAAATCACCCATGCAGATTATTCTATCAAAAATTGCGCCAATATAGGAAAAAATGTTGTCAAGTAGCTCAACAAACACACCAACAGCCACATCAGGCGGTCTATACAAAACACAAATACAGTAAGTACACCTTGATATCTTTATATCGAAAAATAAATACTCAACATTAGGGCTCAACACAGAGTCAAAATTAATTTCATTACAGTCAATATAATCGCTGACAAATGCACCAACACCCTCACCCCGCCTGTCTCTTCTATCTTGATGAAAAAATTTGAAACCAGGTATTATAAAAGCATCAGGCGGGTGTTGTCGCTCAGCCACGTCTCAATAATTAAAATTATGTCATAACTGTTCGACTGCACTATAAAAACAAGCTCATCAAAGCCGGTAAACATAGAACGCATATTTATATGAGCAACTTTCATTGTTCTATAGTTTATAAGTAAAAATTAAAATAATAATAACAAAAGGCAACAGGTGATGTGTAAATTTAGGCAACAATACAAGTGCCTTACCAATATTAGATTTTAAATGTGAGAAAAGTACGTATGAGAGGAAAACCAAATATTAAAACTGAAAAAACACAGACCAGCTACAGAATATAAAGATAATGAAAACATAAATACGTTCAAACATAAAAACATAAATACATTTCACGCACTTTTTTAAATAGATCGTATTTAGATTTAATTAACACTTCAAATGCGACTATTCCCGAATTTTTAAACAACCTTTTATTGTAGAACACCTCGTCACGCTTCCACGCAGACACAAATTCAACTACCACTGATTGACCCCTGGTACTATTCTGTTGTGTTGAACTTTGGCTATTGTTTCCTTTGGAATTTTTACCAATTCGATAGCATGAATTGATGTCGTTCTTTGATATCACAATACCCAATAATGAATGTATTTGTTTACATACCTCATCCAATAATGATGTTTATTCATTTGCCCTGATACCGTGAAGAAGTAAGATTCTTTTGTAGACATTTCCAGTTTACGTAATTTTTCATCAAAATCGCTATTGTTAAAATTCGCTTCTCCGACATGCTTCTGACTAATATATTCAGAACGCAATCTATCTAAGCATTTTTGAAAATTTCTCTCCATCTCCTCAATTTTCGTTGTAAGGTTATGTTGTTGACGCGCCTCAGCACTTCTATTTTGACTTCTGCCCATTGTTATTATCGATGTTCGCAGATATTTATACAACCGTCTAGTGAAATTAATTAAAAACTATTACAGCAACACTTCAAACTTTGTTATCAAGTTGGACACAGATCACGCACTACTCTTTGGCCAAATAATGATAGCTTATAGAAAAAAAGTGAAATAGGGAATCATTTTGATTTCAACGAAGAAACGAATAAAGCAAATTGCAATTATTGTTATAATTTTATAAATATGTCAAAAGGTTCTACAGGAAATCTGACAAGGCATATGCGCATAAAACACCCAGGTATGGTATTATTATTACTGTATATAAAAACGGAAATTCAGCATCGTTTTTATTTTAGGAATAGCCATTAATAGAGCCATTAATATGGTTTCTTTACCTTCAACCAGCAAATATAATGATGAAGCTAATATTGAACTGCAACATATGCCTGGACCATCTTTCGTTGACGTTGACCCAACTCCAAAAAGACAAAAGACACAAGGCCGTATGGACGATTTTTTAGTGAGTACAAAGCCAGTGCCGATAAACAAATCGAGACAATTTGATGAACAGTTATTGCGTATGATTGTAAAAGAATACCACCCATTTAGCGCAGTGGAATATGTTGAGTTTAAAAAATTTGTTAATATGTTATGCCCCGGATATTCTCTGCCTAATCGTAAAACGATCTCAGATAGTTTGCTACGGCGAACATACAACAAAATTAAAGAGGAGGTTAAAGAAAAAATGAATAGAGTATCAACAGTATGTCTTACTACAGATAGCTGGACATCTGTAACCAATGAAACTTTTATAGCAATAACGCGCATTGGCTAGATGATAGTGACAATAAGGACCTGAAACTGCGCTCAAATTTATTAGACTGTGTAGCTTACAATGAACGACACACAGCTGAAAATATTTGTGTATTTTTACAGAAAAAAAATAGAATGCACATAATATTGTCGCAGCTATCAGACTAGGGAATTGGCGACAGTTGGGTTGTTTTGCACATACTATCAATATTATTGTACAAAAAGGACTTCAAGAAATTGACTCTACCCTAAACAAAATCAGAAAAGTTGTAGAATTCTTTAAAAGAAGCTCACAAGGCCAAACTAGATTTAATGAAATTCAAAATCAAATGGGTCTGATAATTTTAAAATTAAAAATCGATGTAAGTACTCGATGGAATTCTACAAAGGGCATGTTAAAGAGAATATATTTTAGAAATATTTAATGATGTGACTGTTGAAATAAGTGCAGAGAAAAACGTTAGTATTTCAAAAGTACTTCTATTTATACAAACAATGGAAAGTCACATACGATATTGCAAAGCTACAATATTAAGCAAAGAATTAGAACCAATGCTTGACGTTTTGCTCAACAACATTATTAGCCGATTTAAAAATTATGAAAGTAATGAGCTTATAACACAAGCTACGATTTTGGACCCACGTTTTAAAAAATACGGATTTGCAGACATAAATAAAGCAAATCAAGCCATAGGAAAATTAAAATTAAAAATTAAGGCACTTGCTGCAGTAAATATTCAATGTTCAGAAAATGCACAAACAGTTTTAGGAAGTGATAGTTGTGGTACGTCTCTAATATGGAAAAATTTTCAAAACAAAGTAATAAATGTAAAAAGTTCCAAAAACCCTACGTCTGCAGCTATTAATGAAATAGAAAAATATTTAAAGAAGCCCTTAATCGATCGACACGAGGACCCCTGGTGGTATCAAAGAAAAAATATTTATCCGAGACTATATGAATTTATCCAAAAAAGGCTCTGTCTTATGTCTACTTCAGTGCCACGTGAAAGAATTTTCTGTAAAACTGGTCAAATTGTGACAGAAAAAAGAAGTCGACCGAAAACTAAAAAGATCAATGAAATCATATTTTTACATGTAAATATGTAATTGTTTAAAAATTTTAATTTTTAAAAATTAATTTTAAAATTTGTACTTACCTGACGTTGAACTTTATCTTTATGTTTTTTTCATATTTTTTATATTCGCTTTATTTTTATAGTTTATTTTATAATTTATAACTTTTTGTGTGTGTTTTTTTTGTTTTTTGTTTTTTTTGTTTTTGTTTTCGTTTTTTTTTTGTTTTTTTTTTTGCAATTTAATCTATTTATGTACTATATTTTAATGTATATCCCAAATATATATCCCAATCAGAAAATCTCAAATATATATATATATATATATATATATATATATATATATATATATATATATATATATATATATATATTATATACTTAATATATATACTTAATTATTATGTGTATTATTCTATATATTTAGGTACATAAAACAATAAAAGACTGCACATTTTAGGTGCGGACGAACGCAGGCAACACACACCACAATATATAAGCCATATTCTTTGCGTTATAGAACATAATCTTTCTGTCCTTGCCCTTATCTAAGATTCTAAGATCCAACAGAACCGAGAACCGTCTGTGATTCGAGAATCGTCTGGGATCCGAGAGCCGTCTCGAATCCGAGAGCCGTGTATCGTAATTTTAGGAACCGTGAAGGAACTAAACGTATAACGATAGAACAAGAAGAGGACATTTTGGTTAGTGTCGCGGAAAATTCTGAACTAAGCACTATGCGTTTGGAGGCATCTACAGGAATTAGCAAATCTACCGTTTCAAGAGTTCTTCATAAGGAAAATTGTTTTCCTACCATTTTTCGCCTGTTCAAAATTTATTGCCACAAGATTTGCCGGCCAGATCAGAATTTTTGTCAAAAACTGCTATATAAAAAAAGAAGACCCAATGTTCCTGAAAAAGACATTGTTTACTGACGAGGCACAGGAACCGTTTGGGACCAGGATGGCCTCTCCGGAAGGACCAATTGTTGGCGAAGCTTGCACAACTGGACGAGATCAGTCTGCTGGGAGGCTTCGTGGCGGAAAGACTGGAGTAATCCGGCTGTTAGAGGGATTTTGTTTTGTTTTTCATTCTAGAAAAAATTTTTCTCAGTTCAGGTCAGTTAGTTTGTATACTTTTTTAAGCTAGAAAGATACAGTTAATTTTATATTCTTTGTTTTAGTTAGGAATTTATTTAATTCATTATATGTTAACTTAGTTCTCCTAAGATTTGTATTTTCGCTGGACGATATTGGATTGGCATTGCGTAGAGCTCAAAATTTTTAGAGCATATTAAACTCGAACATAGATTTAGTTTTCAGGGGGCAATCAGGGAAGGTTATTGGTACTTCCCGGACCACGGTCCATCTTGTGGGATCCGCCCTCAGCCTTTTTTGCTTAGCAGTACCAATCGAAGAATCGGACAGCACCATTATCTGTCTTTAATAAACAAAGTAATAGCAGAACAAGAAGAAGCAAATTTTCTTTTAAGATTACCTCGTTCAAGGTCCGATTTCTTTGTCAAACCTTTAGCCGTAATACTGTCAATTAATAATTCATTAATTAATAAGCATAGACCAAGAGGGGCACCGTCTGTCCCCTTCAGGGCCAGACAGGGCCAGACGGTGGAGAGGGTTATGGTGGGACCCCTTTGCTTCTTCGTCTTCTTCTTCTTTACTGACGAGGCAACTTTTACCAAACGCGGGATTTTTAACTTAAGAGAGCGACATCCAGCGCGAATGTTCAATTAACATTTGGTGCGGCATTTTTGGACAATTTTTTAGTCGATCTAATTGAGTTTCCATAAAGACTGAATGGAGATGAATATGTTCAGTTTTTATAAAATTATTTATTAGACCTTTTGGATGATATACCTCCAAACTTAAGACAAGGTTCGTGCAAGATGAGGCGCCACCGCATTTTACTGTTGCAGTGCGAAATCATTTGAATCGACGTTTTCCGTATCGATAGATTGGGCGCGGCGGTAACTTTCCTTGGCCACCTCGTAGCCCAGACATTAATACCGTTAGACTTTTATTAACGGGGGCATATAAAGTCATGATGAAATCAGTACACGAGACGAACCTTTACAAAAAATGCAACAAACGGCCAATGTTATTAGAAATGAAGAAAATATCTTCTTAAATGTCAGACGTCACTTAACAAAGGGCTTGCAAAAGTGTATTGAGGTAAACAGTGGACACTGTCAACACATATTAAATTAAATTTCAAAAAATTGTTATTTTAAATAATGTCCATTGTATTTTTGATTTATGAATTTCAGATTTTTCAGCCTTCGACAAAATGTGTAATAGAATATTCGAACACGAATATCTCGCAAACAGGGAAATTGAATCTGTATGTTAAAGTTAAAATATTCCCAGCTTTATAAGGTAAATAAATATGAACGAGTTAATTCCTCACAAAATAGTTAGCAATTAGGCTCAAACTATTACCAAATTCGGATTTGTCGCCTTTGAAAACCCAACAACCCCGATTTTGAACCGATATCTTCTATCGTTTTTAAATTATCTCAATATTTTGAAAATTTAGTTTCACTTTCAACACCCTATATCTATTTAATAACTAACATACACATTGATCGACTAAATCCTCTTATTTTAATATCTATTATCACCAGTTGCTCTATGACGGATAAGTTATGTAAATGTCTTAATGTGTGTAGTAAGATTGCCGGATGATTTTTTATTTTCTCTCGTGAGCAAAGAGAAAATTAACAATATCAAATATCGAATCAATTACTGACTGCATTCCCGCGTCATTCGTGAACCGTGAACCATTCAAGACTGCACTTTGGTATACGACGCGTTATGCACCAGCGATACTTTCGATATTGTCAATTAACCCCGTCTTTATTTCAGCAAACAAGCTAGTCGCTTGTCGAAATGTATCGTGGATATATTCGACTTCGCGCATCTGGCGCCTGTCCAAATACTTCGCACAATTAAAACTATCGATACCCCCGTGGGCCCGATTTCGCAGTAGCAGGAATACGTTCACAAACCGTATCTAATAGTTGTTTTTGTTGAGGGTGTGTAGGGAGAGGGCTAGTCGACGGATAGTTTAACAGCGACGGCATCTGGAACGGATCCAAATGGACGACTTTTATCTCTGTTAGTGGTAAATGCGAATAAAGGAATCAATAAAGGACGATTTTTTTAGTGTGCCCGAGCTTCCGATAGGGTCAAACGCCTGCAAATTGTCGAAATTTATTATCAAAGTCAGTCTTTCTTTTGGTTTAATCTTTTCTAGGTCACATGTATGTAAACATGAAACCAGAATTAATGTATAAAAAATACAGTTTATTGCATGAAACTGATAAAAAAAAATTATTCGAAGTATTACCCATCGTTAGCTATATATTTTTCCCACCTATCTGACAATTTGTCGATATCACGCCAAAAAAACTGTTGCTCTGTTGAGGCAAACCAGTCATCGAGTCATTTCCGTAAGAAGTGAAGCGCTGCTCAAGAAGTGCGTGTCCCATCGATGCAAATAAGTAGTAATCGGACGGAGCCAAGTCTGATGGGTAAGAAGAAGAAGAAACAAAGGGGTCCCACCATAATCCTCTCCACCGTCTGGCCCTGAAGGGGACAGACGGTGCCCCTCTTGGTCTATGCTTATTAATTAATGAATTATTAATTGACAGTATTACGGCTAAAGGTTTGACAAAGAAATCGGACCTTGAACGAAGTAATCTTAAAAGAAAATTTGCTTCTTCTTGTTCTGCTAGTTACTTTATTTATTAAAGACTGATAATGGTGCTGTCCGATTCTTCGATTGGTACTGCTAAGCAAAAAGGTTGAGGGCGGATCCCACAAGATGGACCGTGGTCCGGGAAGTACCAATAACCTTCCCTGATTGCCCCCTGAAAACTAAATCTATATTCGAGTTTAATGTGCTCTAACTAGTCTGGTGGGTAAGCCTAATGTGGAGGTATTTCCCAACTAAACGCCTGAATCGTTTCCTTGACCAGTGTTGCTGTGTGTGATGTTGCATTATCATGAAGAACAATCACTTCGAGTTACCTTTTTGAAGTGAAAAAATTTTTAGGCGCATTTTTCCTGAGGAGTGAACGTAAATGAACCGTCACGCTCGGATCGGTGACGCTGAATCGAGTTTATTCGGCTCCACTCGACATCAAGCGCGCTCGGGTCCGAAACGCACTGATATACTATATATATATATATATATATATATATATATATATATATATATATATATATATATATATATATATATCAACAAAAAAAGCTGAACAAATTCATCTAACTTACTTGTAAATTAGATGGTACTAATCTAATTTACAAGTTTTCTACATGGCATAAGCCTACTCAAACAATATTAAGCAAGTAAAGATAACTTAAAATTAATCAAATAGAATCCAAATAAGTAAAAGCATCAATAATAAATCAGCACGCCTACGGGCAATTCGCTGTCCCTATGCGGGGGGTCCCCAAATAGTCTGACTGATCGGGTACTGTGCAAAGTGCCCCCAAAAAAAGTCTGGTTTCGGTAATGGTTGGACTCTGAAAAAATTACTTTTTCAACGGCCTGGTCCCTGGTTGACCGGATTCTCTAATGTCCGGGTCGTAAAACCCTCTACAAGAATATCCGAAAACAACAAACCTACATAAACCTATATACCTCTGTCGGAAGGGTGAGGCGTAAAGACGTCCGCTCACCTCGAGATTTGGAGTTAGACTGTCTTGGCCTTGTCCTAAATGATATAGGTGCTCTTTCAAATACAATTCGTCAGAAATGATCTTACCAGTAGCAAAATTAGAAGTGTTCACTTCTATAGTGTGGTCATAACCACACAACCATTTTTTTCTGATATGCTGGTCGTTTTTCACGCAAAGTTTGATTCAAATCAATCGGTTGTTGTCGGCGTTCAGTATTAACGGTTTCGCCAGGCTTTAGCAGCTCATAGTAGATCACACTCCTCTGATCTCACCCAACACAGAGCATTTTCTTCCGTCCATAGCAATTTGCCCTTGCAGTAGATGGTTCGCCTGGAGTTACTCATGATCTTTTACGCTTAGGATTCTCAAAATATATACACTTTCTCTCGCTAATCACAATTCGATGGAGAAATGACTTTATTTTGTATTTGGCGAGTAGCATTTCGCAAGTGATTTTTCAGTTTTCCTGATGTCTTTCATTCAGTTCATATGGAACCCATTTTCCCATCTTCCGGGTATTTTCCATGGCTTTCAAACGTATAGAGACGACTTCTCGTGTCACCTTTAATTGATCCGCGAGTTGTTGTTTCATTTGAGCGTCATCCTCATCCAACAATATTTGCAATTCGCTGTCTTTAAACTTTTTCGGTAGTCATCCATGTTCTTTGTTTCTCACGTCAAAATCGCCACTTTTGATTTTTTTAAACCGGTCAAATCACTATGATTTACCAAGAGCATGCTCACCGTAAGCTTCGACAAGCATTCGATGCGATTCTGCAGCAGTTTTCTTTGAATAGTAACAGAAAATTAATGCTGTCCGCAAATCGTAGTTTTCTGGCACAAAATTCGACGTGTTCAACGCTATTACAAACAATGCTGTTGTATGAAACTTGTATTGTTGTAAGTTGGAAATTTTTGTCAGATGTCAACAAGGAAATATTACCAATGATACAGTTTGGCGGTAACTACATTGACAGCTAGGATCATCTATGGGCAAATTCCGATTTCATATTTGCAGATCTGGTATTCGCCGAATTATCGACAAAGTCTGAACGCATTTGACGCTACTTAGGATTAAAACAAAAACAAGACACAAACTGTCCATTCCGAAGAAAATATGGCAATTTTGATGAAGATACAAATTTATCAATTCATCAACGGGGATGGTTACAGAGCGATAACAAATGATTATTTAATTTCGAATTTGAATGGTATCGACCTGGAGGAGATATAGTTACAACACGACAACTCCACATGTCATACAGCCAACGCAACCATTGATTTATTCAGGGAAGAATTCGGTAAGAAAATTAGTTTGAGGAACGGACAAGATTTATTAATTTATTTATATGTTTATTTTTTTAAACTTAAAATTAATTTTAAGTTACAGTCTAAAGATTTAACACCTTCAGATTATTTTCTTAGGGGATACATGTTAGAGTGATTGCTGCGTCCCTTTCTGATGAATGTAATCTTAATTAATTACAAAAATGGTTAAATACACACCAATTCCGTCACAAGATATTCCTGTTTCCGATTTTCCATTGCCCACAGTAAATTAAAATTAATGAGCTGTGAAAGAAACTTGCTGTACGAAATTCCGATCTCACCATTGAACCGAATCTTTCGAGTGGAAATGATTCCGCCGTCCATCAGTTAATAATTATCGGGCTATCTTCGGTGAAGTTCGTCAATATGGTGCTGGGACCTGACTACGGCGTCGGCCATTGTCGCTGGTTCAGTCGACCGACCAGCGACAATTAAGTGACGGTGGCGACGAACTTTGACCCCGGAGGGAAGCTCCGGAAACTTTTTTAATTAAGGAGAGAGGAGCAAGTTAAGGAGAACTAAAGTGCCAGGTAGAGAGACAGATTTTGAACAAACATGGTTGTTTAAAATGCATAACCAGCGTTGGAAATATGTTCTGATCTACATGGCATAAACTTAGTTATTAGAATCTATCAAGAATATTTTTTTATGTAGAGGGAGAGGTGTGTCAATAGTAATAAAAAAAATCAATCTTCTATAACGTTTTAATAAAGGACAGCAGAATATTATTTGGTCACAATTTAAGTAAATTATCCATTTATTTAATAAGTAGTGTTATAATTGTTACATAATTATTACATGAGAGTCAATTCTAACATAATAATAATAAAGTAGCTCAACAGGCCTTAAAGACTTACTCTATTCATGGCTGCATCGGGCCACCCTCCTGCCCTTGCTGAACCTAAATCTTCCTTGCATGCCTCCAACCACATCCTTCTTGGCCGTCCTCTTC
This sequence comes from Cosmopolites sordidus, assembly GCA_031761425.1. Lineage (NCBI taxonomy): Eukaryota > Metazoa > Arthropoda > Insecta > Coleoptera > Curculionidae > Cosmopolites > Cosmopolites sordidus. The sequence goes on from JARFXV010000501.1 coordinate 389,257, forward strand.
TTCTTCTTCATCTACCTTCTCTTGACAATGCTTGTTTTGCCCATCTACTATCTGGCATTTTTAATACGTGATCCAACCACCGCAATCTGGAAGATCTAACTATTTGACTTATAGATGGTTTTCCGTATAGAAGTTTAATTTCTGCATTGGTTCTTCTCCATATTGCCTCCTGTACTTTCACTTCTACTTGTACATGCTATTGTAAATTGTTCCTCCTGCTCTTGTTCCGCTACCCGCCGTGGTGGTCTGGTGGGTTAGTCGCCTGCCTGGCAATCTAAAGGTAGCTGGTTCGATTCCAGCGCTCGGATGGATGTTTCTCTTTAAGTCTTCTGTCCGCTTTACTTCCTATCCTACACACACACTTATATACACTCACATATACACACACACATATATCCACACCTAAATATTTTTGATTGTTTCTAGACAAGAGTGTAAAATCCGACAACGAATTACCCCTCAGTCACGCCAGTTAAAAGCTGGGTAAGGCCGGATGCCTTCTTAGAAGTGTTCTACTTTGGTCACTCGCCAGTCGGTAGGCTTCCTGATAGACTTATGGGTAGGCACATAACCAAGGGTTGATAGCCTGAGGAGGGTGCTGGCCTGGGTTTGTCGGTAGCTGATGACCCTGGTACAGAACCCACGTTAAGCTGTAGGTCCACTCGCTAAATAGCCTTATATGCTGATGCGCCTCTAACGGTAAATCATTTCCTTTCCTTTTCTTATTCCGCTCTCTCGGAGTATTACCTCTAGCACAGCATTAAAAACGACTATAGACGGGGGATCCCCTTATTTCAATCTCTTTCTCACTTCAAATTTTTTTGTGGAAAGACAGCCCTCCACCACCACTCTGTATTAACTCTGTCTCCCCTAGTGTTATCTTTGTCATTTAAATGATCTTCTTCGAGACTAGCAGCACGTTCAAGGAAGGACGTCGGACGGGACGTCGGACTAGGAAGCACGTCGTGCTTCCTCCTTATGAATGAAGCATAGGCTTGTCGATCGATGAAGAATAACTTCAAGTTAACTTCTAATTGTAACGGGCATGTTTTCCCCTAATTTGAGAGCTCTTTTTATTCTAACTTGGATATCTAAGGATTATTTTAATATATATTGCATGGTTACCTTTAAGACATCCGGGTCATGACTTTTTAGTCCAGTAATCACCACATTATCTGTTCTTTTTCTAGGAAATTCACTCTGCTATTTACTTCCTTTTTTTATTTGCACATTTTTTAACTTTTTTTTATTTTTTAACTTTATTTTCTGCTGTCAATTATTTTATTTCCTCTACATATATTCCTTCACATATTTGGCCAACTGCATAAATATTGTCAACATTTTATCTGTTTTGCCTTCTGCGTTTCTCTTTATTAGTGTTCTTCACGTTTTATTTTGCTTCTTTTAAAGCTTTCATTATCCATTTTTCCTTTCTCTTCTATCCTTCGTCAGTTAGCACTGAGTTTCGTCAGTTAGCTGTTCTGACGACATCACAAAGATTTATCGCTTGGTCCCCGTATTTCCATTAATATTGACCGGTCAGGCCGCGTAAAGTGTTCGTTCGTAGCTCGTTCTTATCTGCCTTACACAGGTTAGCATTTTTTGCTTTGTTTTACCGATAAGCAATTGTTTAAATCTTGAGGAATAAGCTTATTTTCACTTTATAAACACTCACTTCAAGAAAAACCGGTAAACTTGTGTAATGATAATCTCGCGATACCCCTAATGTCGAGTAATACCACGGACCTCCGCACAAACGTCTTGTCCACTCGATATCAAGCCATGAACTGTAACCAATTGTAACATACCGTACTAAAAACAATAAACTAAAAATGAAACGAAAACTACTCAGTAGGTACTCAGTAAAACAGGGCCAGTTATTCCGACAAACAATTTAAACACACAAAAAATGGATCATTTTTGGAACAGCAGGAGTGGACCTATTTATGATAGTTTTAATTTTGGGATCTTTTTCTCATTAATCTTTGGTTTTTTTCCTCTCTTCTTTTTCTACTGTATCTGTATATATTGCACTTTTTCTTTTACATCTTCCAGTCTTAGATTTCATTCGAGATGGTGCTTTTAGAAGCTGTGCCAGATCTGAAAGGGAAGTCCTACGTGGCTATGTATGAAGAGTGAGGCTTGGTGTTAGTTGAACCGTTGAGGTAAAATCTGATATGATGTTCAAGGTACTGAAAGGGATGCACTGTAAATCAGTTGTGTAGATACAGACTCTTGTTGACCAGGTTACTCATAGGTGACTTCTCCGATAGGTTGGTCAGTAGCAAATCAAGATTTACATTTCAAAGCGTATAAAATTCCGTTAATCCAAGGCCTCAAACCAAATGACTATTTGTTGCGTTGAAACGTTACAGATTAGGCTTTAGAGCGACTTGAAACAAAGTAAAAGTAAAGTAAAGTAGTTTGGATTAGAGGCGCATCAGCAACTAGGCTATTTAGCGACTGGACCTACAGCTTAACGTGGGTTCCCAACCACGGTCATCAGCTTCCGACAAACCCAGGCCAGCACCCCCCTCGGGCTATAAACCCTTGGTTATGTGCCTACCCATAAGTCTATCAGGAAACCTACCGACTGGCGAGTGACCAACGTAGAACACTTCTCAGAAGGTATCCGGCCTTACCCAGCCTTTAACTGGCGTGACTGAGGGGTAATTCGTAGTCGGATTTTACACTCTTGCCTAGAAACAATCACAAACATTTAGGAAAGATAAACGGACAGAAGAAAGAAAAATAACCCTCCGAGCGCTGGAATCGAACCAGCTACCGCTCCAGCGCGGATTCGGCAAAGCAGACGCTCTTACCGCCGCACCAACGCGACCGGCGACTTGAAACAGATCCATTATTTCATGAAAAAAAAAAAATCATCTTCAACGACGAAGCTCATTTTTAGTTAAATGGCTTCGTAAATGAGCAAAATTGTCGCATTTGAAGTGAAGAAAACCCACATGCAGTTCTTGAAACACTTTTACTTGCTACTTTTACACATTACGACTTGTGGTTTCAACAAGATGGTGCAATATGTCATACACCTCGAGACAAAATTTAATGACTGTGTAATCTCAAGAAATGCCGATGTCACGTGGCCACCAAAATCACACGATATTACTCCATTGGACTGTTTTTCTCTGGGGTTATGTGAAATAATTGGTTTACACCAATAAAACACAAAGACTCAATGACCTAACCTAACCAACATTATTCGTGTCATTGGTGAAATAAATGTCGAGTTTTGTGGCAAAGCGAGTCTAAGTATTCTAGAATAGAATTAAAAAAAAACATCCAGAGACGGTCATTTACATAAAAATTATTGTTAAATATAAATGTCATGAACCAATATTTAAAATAAAAAAAATCACGTTGATATTTTATACCTATTTGTTTTTAATCCAAATTAAAAATATATGACTCTTATTTGGTACCCATTTATTTATTTCAAAGTTTTTTACTACTTATCGAAATAGTTTTTACACATGATCTTTGGTATATCATTCAAAGCGGCCAACGATCTGTATGGTGTCTACGGTCACAAAACGACGTCCCCGAAATGGTTTCTTCCATAGAGGAAACATCTGGAGAATATGGTGCTTGTCGAACGTTATTAGTTTGATTTCTAGCGAAAAATAACTATATAGCAATAGATAATTATTGAGCTATGCGTTGTTCTGATGCAAAATCATTTGTTTTGCCTCAGATCAGGGCGTTCTTTTTTCTGGATCATAAGAACAGATTCATATGTCATCACCAGTAATAATGCATTTCAGAATGATTTCACCAAAAGAAAGTATTTCTTTAACAACTTCAACATTGCGATGTTTTTCACAAAAAAATCAGTGCTTTCTGGAACAAGTCAAGCTACTTAATTTTTTCGCTATTTCTTATGGAAAAGTGTAGAGAGTTCTTTTAACAATTTAAAAGTAACAATTTTGGGGGTAGAAGACAAAGAACGATCTGGATGATCGAAAATGATTGACAATGCCAAACCTTTGAGCAGTCGTTCATTAAAAATCAACTGCAACGCACAAAGATTTTTGAAAAATATTAAATGTTCTTTTATTACTACGCAACATGTCCGAAAAATAATGGAACTTTGAAAATAAAAAAAAACTACTGACGCCTATTGTAACAGTATATAACCTGAAAGTAATGGCTGAATGATTGCGGCGTGTTCATATATTTTTTTTTCTTTATTTGGGTTTCTTGCCACGATCTCAGACTCAAAAAAATATCAAAAATATCTATTCTTATGTATATAAAAAATCACTGAGTAAAAACAAAAAAACCAAACGGAGACAAATTTCTCAGTGATTCTTCTTGTAATAAATTTGCCTAACGGACAAAATTTTAAAAATATAAAAATGTTCTAAAAAAATACACAAACTTTTAACGTTAACGTTTCGGGAGGTCTTCTCCTCCCGTTTTCAAAACGAACCTAAAAATAAATTATGTTAATTTCTATAAATTATGAAAAGATAGAAAGTAAATATATTGTTTGTGTATGTCAATAATACTTACATTGACAATTAGTTTTTAATGACAGTGACATACTACCAAAAAAAAATTATTATAGGTGAGGTTTACCGTGTGATTGTGATTGTTGAATTTAAATCTACCGAAGGCATAGCTATACAGTTATTTTTATTTAAATTAATTATAGGGGTTTCTTTTAATCTTCTGTATTTTGTTACCGATTCTTTTAATACCGTTTTGGAATTATTATTAATTAATTAATTAATTATTATTTGGGATATATTATAGCGTTTAAAGTGACAGTACTCTTTAGACGTTAGAACAAGGAGTTAATATGAAATTGTGTTTCATGCACGGTAAAACTTTAAAAGAAAAGAAAAAACTTTATGATGATGATTATTAATCCCATACACGTGTGTTGGGGTAGTATAAGTGATTCCAGGAGCGTCGTGATGCTTTGGAAGACGATCCAAAGGCAGGCCCACACACATGTGTTGGAACGATATCTCCTCAAGACCAAATTTTCTACGTAGTCGAATAACAAAGCGCAACTTCATGCGAACGACGACGAATTAATAAATGTTGGGTCTTCAGCAACACAGTTTTTTGTTTTGTTTTTGTTTTAACAGCCAGCAGCGTGAAATGCATCCAGAATTTGTCGATAATTCGGCGAATTCATCACTCGGTTCATCGATTATGTGTACCATAAAATATATAGCATGCTCTATAAGTTTGGCGAACACAACACTGATTTTGATAATAAACTTCGGCAATTTGCAAGCGTTTCTGTGATGTTCCGTGATGATTTGACAGACTATACTGAATAATTTTGACACTAGACACACGCAAACTCACAGTTTGTTTGACAGCGACCCCTATCGGAAGTTCGGACTCACTGAAACAACATCCGTTGTAAGAGATTTATTTTAATAAATTTTAACGATTTATTTATTTTAATAAATTATTTACTAATATTACAGATTAATAGTGACTTTCCTTTTTAAAACACATATTTACATTGGATCTGATAAAAATAACATTACGTAACAAATTTAAGAGCAAAAAGAGAGTTGAAATATGAAATTATGCACATAATTTTCTTGTAGAAAATCCAAAAAAGCTCGGATGAAAATAGGCTCTTCGTGCAGCTAATTATATTTACGTTTATAAACCGTGTTGACTTGGAGGCTAACTAGAAAATCCCAGTTGTTTGTGTTTCCATTATTACCGCGGCTTCCATTAATTTAAACAACTCATTTGATCACGCTGGAGCTTTTTCGAAAAAAAAAACGAATAAATAAAAGCCGAAGCGGGCCGACGATAAAACTGCCTGGTGTGAATATTCAACTTGAATTATGGACGCGACGGTTTGCTCGTGGGCATTTCCCAATGTTGAATTATTAGGATTATATGATAACGATGAATCCTAAATGAAAATGTGATAAAATTCATAATCCAATTTACTTTCGTAAATTTAACGTCATTTTGAACAAAAGTTTCCTTGAAATATGTATCCCAAAATACCAGTATATAAATATGAAACATTAATTTTTGTATAGAAAATACACGTTTATTGTATGAAAATGATAAAAAATATTTTAAGTACTGCGTATCGCTAGCTATACATTTTTGCCCCTGTATAATAATTTGTGGATGCTACGCCAAAAAAAATGTTGCTCTTTTGAGGCAAACCAGCCATTTTCGTAAGAACTGAAGCGGTGGTCAGCAAGTATGTGTCCCATCGATGCAAATAAATAATAACCGGACGGAGCCAAGCCTGGTGAGTAAGCCACAAGCGAAAGTATTTCCCAACTAAACGCGCAACTAAAACAATCGTTTCCTTGACCAGTTTTTCTGTGTGTGATGCGGCATTATCATGAAGCAAAATCAATTTGTACCTTCTTTGATATTCTGGTCATTTTTTATACAAAGCTTGATTCAAATCGATGATTTGTTTATTATTTTTAATATTCAACTTTTCCATTCACTATATCCTTAAAAGTATACTGAATGTAGGAAAACAATCTTGAGAACTGTCACCTATCCGGTAGTGCCTACTGCCAACCAGCGAATATGTAAAGAGAGAAGAAACACTCAGGTCGTGACGATTCGGTAGCAGCTACCCAGTCGCAACTACCCACAATTGGCGAATTTGTAGGAGAACGCTCCTTTAGTTGACCACCTGATCTTTCGCCTACCGACAGCCACTTTTTCAAGCATGTCGAAAACTTTCTGCGCGAGAAATGCTTTAAAAATCTAAAGGATGCATTTACTGCCTTCAACGACTTCGTCGCCTCTAGGACAACAGCATGATATGCAACCGATATAAATGAACTAGTTTCTGGTCGACAAAAGTGTGTTGATTGTAATGGTTTTTATTTCGATTAATAAAGTTTTGGCTTTTATACATTCTGGTATTTTAACATATGTTATTTTAGAATTTAATCCATTATCAAAGACTTCGGCCAAGTCTAAGAATGTTGGTTAGAGTGTAGTCCTTATTCTCAAACCCCTCCTCTATAGTTTCTGTTAAGACGTTTCACTTTAATAGTTAAAACCACAATAACATTCTTAACAACCTAATAGTTACCTTATTTGTTGTTTATAGCAATATACAAACAAATGATCAAAAAACGCTCTTAACAATAAAGTAATAACGACACAGTAACAGTTTTCGGTATTATCAACATATTACTTGCCATAACGACAGTATATAGATATTCCCCATAAACGATATCTCAGCTTCATCATTCCCCTTTTTTTTTTTAATTCCCGATACAGTTCAGACGCGTATCTCACGCCCGATTGTTACAATTCAAGGACGTAGCTAATTAGAAGACGATAGGCACCATCTAGCGCCAATTCCGCCGACGCACGTTCAACATTGTCAAATCCGGAACTGTATAATTTCAGTCAAATCGTCGATTTTGGGCTTTATAGCGGAGTTAGGGGTGTTCGTATGTCTCCCTCGCGCTAACTGATTTATAAAAGGGGTTGAATGTATCGTTTTCTGATGGTGCCAATAAATATAGGGCGATTTATTTAGCGCATCCATACTTTAAATATATAAATTTCGAAAAATTACGTAAAGAGCACAGTGGGTGTGTGACACCCGGGTCAAAAACTGCATTTTAGGCATACAGTATTGAATATTTTCTTACATCAAAATCATTTGATGTAGTTTAACATATCTTATATAAAGTAGAATAGTTTCTATAGCTATTTATTTAATTTAAATTACTTAAAAAATTATTTAAAAAAAATGAGTAGTTTCGCTTAAACATTATAAGTACACTTAATATTAACACACATATTAAGTACACTTAATAGTACCCTTAAGTTTTTTTATGTAAACATTTATTCAGAAAACCCACAGTTGCTACAAAGACCTGAGTGCTGTCCGTTGCACAATAAGCGCAAGCACGCTGCACAGCGTGTCTTTATCTTTCTGTCTTTTTTAGCAAAAAAGTTACTTTATATAAGTTATCAAAAAGTTAAGAAAAGGGTAAACCCGCGTATATCAAGAAATGTAAAAATGTCAACTTTTCATAGCATAACCCTCAGACTTCTAACGATTCCACATAAAAAATACAGCTATAAAAAATAATTTAATATTATCAAAAATATCGCAAAGAATAATGGATATCAACCCAGCATTATAGATAAAATGATAAGAAACTAGGATAAGGAAAACGACATTTTTATGCAACAACACCCGAAAAAGATTCTAAAAAACGGCATGCTATAAACTACATTCATAAATTAATTTACGCCCGACAGCGTTGCCGAGTGCCGCAAATGGTTCCGAACTACCCCGATATAATCTACGCAGTCGCCGGCCGACTCTAAAAGCAAGCACAACGAGCCGTGCACGTCAGTTGGACTCTTCAGTGGAAGAGGATAACACTTGAAAATGCCAAATGAGATGTTGGCGAAACGTCGTGACTCTTCACAGAATCAACGGATCGACACCTGGAATGATTTATATATATATATATATATATATATATATATATATATATATATATATATATATATATATATATATATATATATATATATATATATATATATATATATTTATATATATATATATATATATATATATATATATATATATATATATATATATATATATATATATATATATATATCTATATCCGTATTCAGACAAGCTTTACGAATGTCTGCACGTTCCTAACAAACGGGACATAAACGATTGCATGTATTCTTCCATCCGCGAAACACTGCCAATGGATCGACACGAGCTGATGATGATGATGATGATGATTTATATATAGGGCAGATCTCTCAATGATGTCAAATTAATGCTTAGTTGCAATAAAAGCAGGTTTTTTAAATTATTTGAAAATTTTCGAAATTAAAAAAGGCATATACAACAGTAAAAATCGAACAAACACCCAGCTAGATTTCGGAGACACCCCACTCCATTAACAGCACTTTGAAACGTTAGTTTAGTTTATATATAAGTCTCATTGAGAATGGTCGTGAAGCCGAAACTTATCAGAGAATATTTTAATTATTATCATTGAGAAGTTTGACGTTAAATATTGTTAAGATTAAATAATTTTTCAAAAATTGTTGTCAGAGAAAATGGAAAAAAAAATATTCAGTTTGTTCTTCACTCAGACCGGCAGGCTTTACGAACAAAATTCTTTTTAGCTATGAGAAGCAATTTCATTTAACCCTTTGTTACTCGCACTGGGTGATATAGTCACCCAGAGGTATATTTTGTTTGCTATTGTTGGCACAACTGCGAATCTAGACTTGGCCGCCCTTCTAACCTCCAATGGACATGTGTTCTATTAGATTTGATTCGCTTCATTGCATTCATATCAGTATTTGATCAATTGTTAAACAGAAAAGTTGGTCAGTTCTGATACGGAGTACTGTATACCCCACGTGAGCAAGAATGTAAGTATTTTTATCCTTGAGTTTTTTATTTATTTATTCATTTTACTACTGTTTTATGGCAGTTTCCATTCAATTTATTTATTTCTTTTAATTATATTATAATAATTGTCGAAGTAAGTTGTTAGAAAGTTGAGACTAAAAACGTTTGATTTGTGTTTTTTTTTTATTAATTTACTTTTCTATTTCTTAGGAGTAATCTGTTACGCACAGATGAAGAAATCAGGGCTGCTTGGGATGCTCTATCGGAAGATGAGTTAGAGGATGAGTCAGAAGTACTACCTATTGGTTTCTCTGATTCTGAAGAGGAATGTGTAAATGATGAGGACAAAAATCACGACAGCGGCAGTGAACAAGGGTACTCGTCTGACCAATCCACTGATGAAGTAGGTGATGATGAAAATTATTATGTGAAACACATTTATAAAAAAATTAGAGGTGAGAATGTTCCTATAGAAACTCACAAATGGAAAAAAACTCCTATAACAAGTAAGTTTGCAAAAACGTCAAAAAAAAAATTTTGAAAAAAAGGTTTCCTTCCACTACATCAACTGAAATATCAAATGAATTATCAGCATTTAGAAAAATCATTGATGAGACTATGATTGATGAAATTGTGCTTGGCACTAATATTTACATTAGAGAACTGAAAAATGCTGGTACTTATTCTCGAGAACGGGATATGAAGGAAACATCTAAAGAAGAAATATTAGCCTTTGTGGGTCTGTTGTATTTGATCGGTACAAAGAAAATGAGTAAAACTGATCTTCATGACATTTTCGCAAGTGATGGGACAGGAATCGAAATTAGCAGAGGGGTGATGTCGTATGCAAGGTTTTATTTTTTGCATAGCGCTATAAGACTTGATGACAGAACAACCAGGCAGGAGAGGAGAAAGTTAGACAAGCTTGCAGCAGTCCGGTCATTTTATGATCAATTTGTTGCAAATTGCCAAAAAGCATACTCCCTGGGTGAGTTTATAACAATTGATGAGAAATTAGAACCATTCCGTGGTAGATGTTCTTTCATACAATACATCCCAAATAAGCCGGCAAAGTATGGGATCAAAATATTTGCTGCCGTGGATGCTAAAACCTTTTATACATATAAATTGGAGGTTTACTGTGGTCTTCAGCCAGATGGGCCTTACAGAGTAAGCAATACCCCCACTGATATTGTCCTAAGATTGACTGAGAGTATGAAAGGATCCAATAGAAATATAACCGTGGACAACTGGTATACCAGTGTCCCTTTGGCAAAAAAGTTACTTGAAAACGGGATGACTCTAATTGGAACCATGAAAAAAAATAAAAGGGAAATTCCACTTGAATTTTTACCGTCAAAGACAAGGGAACTAGGGTCTACTACCTTTGGCTTTCAGGATGGGCTGACTTTAGTTTCTTATGTGCCAAAACTGAGGAAATCCGTTGTACTTTTATCAACTATGCACGATCAAATTGAGATAGACGAAGAAAGCAATAAGCCTGAAATAATTATGCAATATAATAGAACAAAAAGAGGTGTCGACACTGTTGACCAGATGTGTAGTTCATATACGGTAACGAGACGTACCCAAAGGTGGCCATATAACTTGTTTATGTCGTTTTTGAATGTTGCGGGGATAAATAGCTACATAATTTACTGTAAACACGGTCCTAACATGATGAGGAGAAAAGTTTTTCAAAAAAATCTAGCTCTGTCCCTGATGAAGCCACATCTGCAACAGCGTGTATTGATCAGATCTCTGGCAATAAATATTCGCTGCATTGTAGAGAATATGGTCGGGAAAGTAGAAAATCGTTCAGAGCCAACTGATCATTCACAACGCAAGAGAGGAAGATGTTATATGTGCGGCCGATCAAAGGACACCCAAACTACCACGGTAAAATGTTTATCCTGTGGACGGTTTACCTGTAAACAGCATTTGGACATCAAATGTAAGACCTGTGGTGGTTTACCATCGGATAATAACTCAGACGATGATTTATAAAATAATTTGCATTATGGTATCATCATCATATATCCCGTTTATAGCGCTATCCGCCTTTGGGTTCCTAATCGCCAGTTATTTCTATCCTCCCAGTCATCCTCCGAGAGATTCCTTGCCGACATAGCTTTTGTTATTCCATGCAACCATGTTATGGGCGGTCTTCCTCTTTTCCTCCTTTCCGTAGGCATCCACTCCAAAATCCTTTTAGGTAGTCTTTCCTTTGGCATTCGCCTCACATGCCCATACCAGCCTAGTTGTTTCCTTTCGATGTCATCAATTATTGTGTGTTCTACCCTCATTAAATTTCTGACGTCCTCATTTCTAACATGTTCAAGTCTAGATTTACCTGCCGATCTTCTCCAGAAATCCATTTCCACTGCAAGTAGGCTGTTTTTTTGCTTGTTTGTCAGCTGCCATACTTCCGAGCCATAAATCAGTGTGGGTTGTAATATAGAGTTATAAATTTTCTTTTTTGTCTGTGCTCTAATATTTTTTTGCCATAATATTGAGTTCAATGCTCCGATAACCTTCTTTCCCTTTGTTATTCTGTCTTTTATTGTTTCGTTGTTTCGGCCAGTCTTGTTGAGTCTTGAGCCCAGATATACGTATTCCTCGCAGCACTTGATATATTCGTTGTCCAGAATCAGATCTCCTGGTAGTTGTTCTTGTCCAATGTTCAAATATTGTGTCTTCTCTGTGTTAATTTGCAATCCCCATCTCCTGTATTCTTCGAATAGTTTCCGCGCCATATATTCCAGGTCTTCCTTATCCTGGGCGATCACCACCTGATCATCAGCGTAGTGTAATGTATATAGAGTTGTATCCTCTATTGTTATTCCCATGCCATTACACTTCCGTTTCCATAACCTCAGCGCTTCATCGATGTATATATTAAATAGGGTAGGTGACAAAGAACATCCCTGGCGTAAGCCTTTAGTTACGTTGAAGCATTTTGAAAGTTTATTACCCATTTTTATTCTAGATGTTGTGTTTCTATAGAATTCCTTAATGGCATTTGTAATAGTCACATTAATATTAGATTTCTCTAGGACTTCCCATAGTTTCACAATAGGGACCGTATCGTATGCTTTTGTTAGATCTACTAGAAGTAGGTGTACATCTTGTGACCGCACTGTCTTCTTTTCAATAATTTGTGTTAGGCAGAAAATATTGTCTATTGTTGATCTACCTGCCCTAAAGCCGTTTTGTTCTTCAGATTCGTAGGGATTATATTCTTCACATATGAGATCCTTTAATATTTTTCCATAAAGTCGACTTAATGTACTCGTCACCGTTATACCTCGATAGTTGTTGCAGTTCTTTTTGTTGCCCTTTTTATGTATAGATGTAAACCAGCCTTCTTTCCAGCATTGTGGAACTGGTTCCCCATTTAAACATCGGTTGAAAATTTCTGTCAGGATCTTAAAAAGTTGTTCCGTTCCATTTTTTATTAGTTCTGCAGGGATACCTTCCGGGCCTGCGGCCCGACCATTTTTTAATAAGTATATGGCTTTCTTTGTCCTGTCCAGATCAAGAGCTATGGGTTCTCCAACAATTCGGATTTTCTTGGGAGACTTGTTCATATATTCTGTTCTTTGCTCTGTCAGAAGTGATTTATAGTGCTCCTCCCATTGTTGGGCTGTAATTGGGTTTATATTTATTTCATTTCTCCTTTGTGACCTTAGATTCTTTATAAATCTCCATGATTCACTAGATTTACGCCCATCTATATATCCATCTAATTCTTGGCATTTGTTTTCCCAAATTTGATTCTTTGCTTGAACCACAGCCTGTTTGAATATCGATGTAGCTTCTTTGTATTTCTGTCTGTCTTCTTGCCTCTTTGAACTCATCCATTTTTCATGGAGCTTTTGTTTTTTGTTCTTCATTTGTTGTAGTTGATCGTTCCACCAGTACTTCCTAGCTTTGGGATATGTTTGTTTAATTCCTAGGGATTCTTTGGCTGCTTGGTGTATTCCTTCTGTTACATTTTTAAGTAGAGATTCAGTTGAACTATTCTCGGGAACCTTTATTAATCTTCCATCTAGTCTATTCTTATATAAGGTTCTCGTACTTTCATTTTCCAGGCTTGATAGATTGTATCGAGGATCTGTATTGCTTTCCAGATTTTCATTTTTAGGTTGTCGATGGCTGTTTCCTTTGGTTTGCTTATATATTGGTAAAATTATTTTTCCTTTTAGGAGATAGTGATCACTTCCGCATTCAGCTCCTCTGCATACCCGGACGTCATGTATTTTAATACTTGATTTTTGCTTGATAATTAGATAGTCAATTATCGACTTTAGGTTTCTGGTCCTTTGGATCCAAGTATATTTGTGGATATTTTTATGTGCATAAAAGCCATTCGTTATTGTCAATGATTGATGCTGACATAGTTCAATCAATCTTACCCCATTATCATTCAGTGTCTCTTCTCCATGAGGTCCAACCACTAAATTCTGTGTTTTCTTTCCCGTTCTGGCATTTATGTCTCCGAGTATTAAGATCTCTCTAGAGGGTCCTATATTTGATATTACGTCCTCCAGTTGTTTATAGAAATTTTCCTTTTCTTCAACTCTCGCGTCCTCATTCGGGCCATATACCCCAATTATCGACAATTTTATTCCCCTCAGGCATACATTTACTCTTAATATTCTCTCGTTCACCGCTTCCCACTCGGAGATATTCTTTTTGTACCTTTTGTTAATAAGTAAAGATACTCCTCTCTTTGCTCGCTCTTCCTTTTTTACGCCGCTATATATATGAATATAATTTCCGCAGGCCTGTGCTCCTTGTCCTTTTTTCTTTGTTTCCGAGATAACTACAAAGTCTACCCTATGTTCTTCCATTTCCTGTAGAACGTCTTCCATTTTATTTCCACATCCCTGTACATTCCATGTACCACATATCATAGTCCTTTTTCGTTTCAGTGTGCATTATGGTATTACAGTGTTGCATTATGGTATTACACAATTTGAATTTAAATTTTTTTTACAATATCATTCGATATATATTTTTTTTCAATAAAAACCATATAAATATTTTTTTTTTATGTAAGATATACCTTATTATAATTATATTTTATTCATAATTCTTATTGAAATGTTAATTTATTTACCTAATTTATTGATGAAAATTGGGTGGAGTACTGTATACCCCGCGCGAGTAACCACGTCACGAAATTGAGCGCGAGTAACAAAGGGTTAAACGTATACCTAAACAAACAAAATCGTCGTATATGGAGTGAAAGAAATCCGATGGAGATTATTAAGCCATCATTACATCCTCAAAAAGTCACTCTTTGGTGCGGTTTACGGTCTGGGAGAGCCATTGACCTGTGTTTTTCGAAAATCACGTTGGCTACGTTGGATAGCGTCAAAGGTTTTTAACCCCAACCGGTTAGACAGATGCAAGAGTGATAGAATTTTCAAAATATTTTTAAATAACATTAAAATAATGAGAGAAAAATTTTAACATAAACTCAAAATTAAAACTCTGTCATAAAAAATCCAAGGGCACCAAATTATTTGTTTTCAATATCCGGAAGCGCGTTTCGCTAACCTTGTAATCATCATCAGAAGTATTTAATCATCAATCGAAACTCCCTTTTTCCCTTTTGTATAAATAAACAAAAGTTTCTTGCTTCAATCGACAATAAGAATGAAACCATGTGATGAATATAACTAAGACTTTGACGGCTATCTGGTGAATAATGATGCTTACAGAAAACAAACCATTTCTCATGCTACGAGCCCCATCTCTTGGATTTTCTGAACGACCCTCCAATATTCACTATAAACGTTGAAAAGAATGGACGACAGGATGAATTTTTGTCTGTTTATTGACACAAAACTCATCGGATCTGTTCGATATTCTACTTGCACAACTGCTCTGCTTTTTCGCACATACGACAAATTAGGTCAATCACGTGATCTGATACTCTCATTTCCGGTAAAACTTACCAGAATTCCTTATTATCTATCTTCATTGCCTTTATGGAACCTTATGAATCTTACTCTACGATGGATCAATAAGTATAATTTTGTTTTATAAAACCGATACGTCTCATTTGAACGGCAATATTGAAAGAAATCCCTTTATTTTATTAAATTAATAACATCAAATAAAACGAATCGAACTATACATTTTTTATCGGTTGTTTGCATAAAGCCGACCATTAAAGAGGACGAACCATTCCGAATAGCAAATGGAATAATAAAACGTATAAAGAAAGTAATTCTCTTGGAAACTTCGGTCGTTACTACGCAAAGACGACGTGTGCAGAGCGGGATTGCTAGTTTGAATATTACTTTTTCGACTTCGCTTTTAGAACAAACAATTCGTTTATCGGTTTCTTTTTGTTGGATAATAAAAAAAAATTCTAGAGCGTTTAACTTTTCGAATAATAAAAAATAAAATTTTTGGGCATTTTCAACGATGTACAAGAGTTGGGCGAAAAGTTTATTATGACATTTACAAAGTTCGTTAGAGATTTCGTTAGATAGTATGCGGCAAAATCATCATAATCAGCCAGTGTTGATCCACTACAGGATGAAGGCCTCTTCAGCATGTTTCCAACTTTCACGGTCCTGGGCTTTCCTCTGCCTCCAATTCTTTCCTCTGGTCCAATACACTTAACGATGTCATCAATCCATCGTGATTTCGGTCTTCTTCGCGGACGTTTGCGATCAAGCGGTA
Source organism: Cosmopolites sordidus (assembly GCA_031761425.1). Taxonomy (NCBI): domain Eukaryota; kingdom Metazoa; phylum Arthropoda; class Insecta; order Coleoptera; family Curculionidae; genus Cosmopolites; species Cosmopolites sordidus. The sequence goes on from JARFXV010000501.1 coordinate 405,365, forward strand.
TCCACTCCAGGATTATCTTGGTCCCTGTGTCATCTCATCGCCTCGCTATATGGCCTACCTATCTCCATTTCAATTGCTTTATTTTGTTCCCTGATCCATGCGCAGGGCTTTCTGTATCGTCTTGTAATGTCAAGCATAGTTCTTTTCATTCTCCTCTGTGCTACCCGAACTTTTTAAATTGATTGCGATATGACTATCCTGGTTTCACTGTTATAACGGATAGAACGCACTGATTGAAGACTTTTCTTTTCAGGCAAAGTGGGAGTCTGCAGTTCAGTTTCAGTTCTTTTAATATATATTAATTTCAGTTTTTAATATTCTTTTAGAAATTATCTTAGTGAAAAATTTGTACATTACTGATAGGAGATTATATATATATATATATATATATATATATATATATATATATATATATATATATATATGTCCATAAAACGTAAGTCTTCTTTTTCTCATATCGCTATGTATATAATTTGATTTCTTGGTTTTCTCGAAGTCGGTATGTTGTGCTATTTATTTGTATGTGGCCTAAGATTTTTCTTATGATCTTTCTTCTTTTCAATCTCCTCGATGTATCTCTTTCTATTCAAAATGAGCGTTTCTTGGCCATATAGACATTATGACTTAATAACAGTGTTGTAATGTCTCAGTTTTGTGTTTTTAGATATGCATTTTTATATTTTGTGTAAGTCTAAATGCAGTTTCCATTTTTTGACATCTATCCTTATTGACTGCATTTCACCCAAATATTTGAATTGAGAAACTTGTCTGATGTTACTATATTTTCTTTTTAGAAATTGTATTCTTAGTCTGTTGCAGGTCATGTATTGTGTCTTTTCAAAGCAAATTTGGAGTCCTACCTCTTCTGCTGTTTTTTTTTAGGATTTCAATCTGTTTTTGTACCGTTAATATATCTTGAGCTAAAATTACGAGATCATCAGCAAACGCCAGACAATCAATTTTGATGATGGTTCTCCGCAGTTTAATTGGCTGGTCAATCTTCAGGGCCGACTTTTTTTCAAGCCACTCCTGTATTACTTTTTCTAACACACAGTTAAATAAGAGTGGCAAGAGTCCATTCCCTTGTCTCACTCCAGTTTGAATTTCGAAGGGCTTTGAGATGTCACCCATGAATTTGACTTTTGATCCTGTCTTAGTTAATGTTGCTTTAATAATTGCCAGCATTTTCAGATCTAGTCCTTGTTCTTTCAAGATTTGGAATAAAGATTCGCGATCAATAGAATCATATGCTTTTTTTGAAATCAACAAATGTACCGACGACGTTTTTGATGTCTTAGGATCAACTTTAGATTAAGGATCTAATCAGGGCAGGATCTGCCCGGTCAAAAACCTGATTGATATTCACCAATTTTAGGTTCCAACTGTCCCTGTGCTCTGCCTAGTAGACATTGAGATATAATCTTGTAACAAACCGGGAGAAAAGATATCCCTCTGTAGTTGTTTAGATCCGTTCTATCTCCTTTCTTATTTAGTGGATGGATTAGAGTTCGGTTCACCAAACTTCTTGTAGAATTTTGGTTATTGCCTTGATTGTACCTGGACCAGCGGATTTCAAAAGTTCAGCAGTGATTCCATCTTCACCGGAAGCTTTATTATTTTTAAGTCGCTTGATTTGCCTAATTTTAGTTCGTAGTGTTTCGCGGATGGAAGAATACGCTAGACTATTAGTCCGGGAGTACATCCGATCGTTTCTGTTCCGTTTGTTGGGAACGTGCAGACGTGTCGCCAAGGTCACACTTGGCATTCTCAATGCTTGTTTGAAGACTAGATATATATATATATATATATATATATATATATATATATATATATATATATATATATATATATATATATATATATATATATATATATTATATGGCCTCTTTTATAATTCTGATGGAGAGTTTTTATTTCTTGCAAAGATCTGTGTTTTTTCAAATTTAATTTTGTATCCGGTGTTGAGTACATTCAGCGCCAGGGAGGAAGGGACGTTTTTTTGCCTGACGGCGTTAATGTGTCCGTCCCTTCTGGTACTTATATTTCTATTATTTGGCCTAGGTATGACAGGTTATAATCCTTTTTTACGGGGCGTAAACAAACGTCAAACTAATATGGATGTATTTAATGAATGTGTTGATTTATGTAAAATCATAGTATAAATAGAAAACAATACAGCTTGTCTTTAAAATTGATAGGTTATAATCCTGACACGGAATCTTCTAAACGAATTTTAGTTTTGGCTATTGGAAGGATATCTTTGATTTTCCTGATGGTGGTGAAAACGGTTTAAATTTCCTATCTCCTTAGAAGTATATAAGGAAGAAGTATAGAAAAACATATATATATATATATATATATATATATATATATATATATATATATATATATATATATATATATATATATATATATATATATATATATATTTAGGTGCGTATAGACCCGATTGGATCACGCAAAGCATTCTGACTCATTTTCGAGTGTTCTTTCTGATCCTCCACACCTCTCTCATCCTTTCTCCGTGGATTCTCTTTCTCTCCTCCGTCCACTTTGTTCCCGATCTCCTCGAAACTTCGCTCTCTGATGCAACGTTCAACATATGTATTTTGTGTCTGTACCTTCTTCTGTCCGCCTCAATCTCAATCAGACTTATTTGTGCCTTTCCCAGATCAGCTCTGACTTGTGAGATCCATGGTACTATATATGGTGAGATACATGGTACTTCGAGAATGTAGTCTGTATCCTTCCTCTGACAGTTTTGGGCCGAGAATTTTGCTCATAATTTTGCATTCTTCTTTTAGTATGTTTTCTATGCCGCTTTTTGTATGTAGTGTGTCTCGCTTGCGTATAGTACCTCTGGTTTGATTACTGTGTTGTAGTGTCTTATTTTTGCGTGAGTGGATGGGCATTTCTTACTGTAGATATTGTGTGTCTTGCCGTATGCCCTCTTCATCTTCTGTAATCAAGTCTTCTGTGCTATCTTCTCTCCTCCTATGGGTTCGAGGATCTCGCCCGGGTATTTGAAGTGAGTGACCCTATTTATTTTGCCGCATTTGGTGTTCAAATTTTGAACATTTAATTTTGAGCAGAAGAATTCGGTTTTTTGAAAGGATATTTGTAGGCCAACTTTCTCTGTACATTCCTTGAGGACTTCGATCTGTTTGGTTGCCCTTTTTTCATTGTCTGCTAGTATGGATAGCTCGTCTGCGAAGGCTAGGCATGATATTTCTATGTTGTTTTTGGTTCGTCCGAGTCGTATTGGATTCCAGTGTCCTTGATTTTTTAGTTCCTTTTTCCATTCCCTTATGACTTTGTCCAGTACCAGGTTAAAAAGGAGTGAGGATAACCCATCTCCTCGGCGTACTCCGGTTTTAATCAGGAAGGGTTCGGAAATTTCTCCCATAAATTTCACTTTAGAGATTGTATCGGTCAGTGTCTGCTTGATCAATCGTAGTGTTTTGCAGTCGAGTCCTTGTTCTTCTAAGATGTTGAACAGAGATTTTCGGTCAATGCAGTCATATGCTTTCTTGAAGTCAACGAACGTGCAGATGATTGGGACGTTCCTGATAGCTTTGTATTTCAGTATTGTTTTTAAGTTAAAGATTTGTTCAGTGCATGAGCGACCAGGGCGAAAACCTGCCTGGTACTCGCCAATTTTGTGTTCTAGTCTATATACACATACAACTGTTTAACCATAATGTTAACCAATTTTTACTTACAAACAGCGATGACACTGTAATGCTTCATTAAAATTATAAAATTAAAAAAACTATTGTGTGAAATCGTTAAAATTGGTCGACCTAATCGGCATAATTGGTTCGGAAAATGCAATTCCATTCGTAATCTTGAATATCGACATTAAACTACAGCCGAATAGATTTATTCGTGTCGCGTTTCGCCAATTTGCACTAATGAAATTTCGCCGGACTCTATTTTAAATAATGAACCGAACGACAAAGCAAATCGTAAAATATTGACTATGCAAAAGTGACCCCCCCCCTCTTCCCCCCTCCCCATGAATTTTCACTCATATTAATACGAAATGATATTGGTCGTATCGATTTATCCGATCCGCTATTTTAGGGAAAAATTAAAATCCATTGAGGGAGACAGAGGAGGGTCAGAAACTCAGAGAATCTGAAAAAGAAGATTTAAAAATGGAGTATAATATAATAAATTAAGTGAAGTCCTGCTTAATCCAAAAGATAATATACGAGATATATTTTTTAAATAAGATACATGTTGTTGATACATAAGACAAGAATCCAGGTGAATTTTCGATTTCTCGTGTATACAATGTGTCTCTACAATATGTTTCCAGTCGTCATAATCATCCATCCAAACATTTTGTATTTTTTGTAGATGCCCGATTTGCGAATAACCAACATAGTTCACAATCCGCCTTCTGAAGTATTTAAGAATAGGATAGCCATGTACGTTCAAGTTTCACGCCAGATTTGGAAACAATATAGTAAGTTTTTCTAGAAAAGACCTATTGTCACTGTCTTTTAAGAAAGGACCCTTAGGTTTACAATGTCCCTTTTCGATCACGAACCGTTTCACTTGATCATTTATTTCTTTAAAATTACCCTTATCGATAATATATGGTGAAGATGTAATATTGTTCACACGAAAATATAATGCACTTTGATTTTTGCTTGTACCTTGTTGTGGTTGTTCTGGATCTGGATATATACTGGTGTCGGGTGCTGCATCTGCTATATTGTTACTTTTAGTTACGTCCAATTCTTCACTTTCGGAGGACTGTTGACTCGCTTTTTCATCAATAGAGTCATCATTCTTAAATTACTGACTAATTTTAGGTAACTTTTTATTTTTTTTCTTCAGACTCCCTCTTTCTCTTTCGTTTTTCGCTCCCGCATAGATATTTTCTAGAACCAGACATGTTGATATATAACTTTCACAATTAACTTTACTTTACCTCTATTTACAGATTCAATAAAACAAAAACTACGAAAAATTAAAGATACAAATGACCAATTATCATAACAATCAAACGAAGAATGCGCAGTAGATCCCGCCGTACTTAAAAATAGAAATTCGGGATTCCCCTAACATCGTACGTCGCTAGCCCGCCAGCGCCACTAAAGTACCGCGACAAAAAATGAAACAACCTGTGAATGCGTTCTAAAATTGATCGACATTCTTTTCTTATGAATGCGTTTAAATCTTAATAATTTATTTGAATTTGTATATGGTCTTTAGTTGTGTCGAACTTTAATTGATTTTAAGTACTTATATAAAATTTATAATTTTTACTCAATTTCTCTCGAACCGGGGGCCCCCGTCGGGTCGGGGGCCCGTGACATTTTGCCAGCCCAGCCACCCTATAGTTACGCCACTGCTCATCATGCACATTAACCCACCCGAATTATATGCTTGTACTTGAAAACTTGGTTAAAAAACACTTTATTGTATCAGGTAACAAACTTTAGTTATATCTCGAAATTACAATATTAACTATTTGTTATACAAATCAATTTATCACTTAATGATAGAATATTTAGAATTGCGAATCGGCAGAGCCTTCGGCTTAAAAACAGTTTGAAAATATAAATCTATCTATCTAACATTAACTTGCTTCCTATATTTATATTTATATAAAGTAATACAAAAACTATTATTAATTTATAAAGTAAATACGATATAGTTCTTTATATGCATTCCAGAGATAAGGGGTCGGTTTTTACAATATAATTCATCCCTCCTTAAGCTTCGGAAAATGGGATCATTTTTTGAATTTTCTTTTGCTGCACTGGGTCGAGTCCATTCATAAGTCCAGGAAACATTATTGATTTGCGACACTCTCCGCATGTGGTAATTTTATTGTTGAACAGTAATCAGGCATAAGGTGAAGATAAGGTTAAGGCCAAGGATGGGGTTAATACAATGAACATTATTATATTGAAAGATGCATACTAACTTATTCATTGTTGATTTTTTTAAATGTACTATATATATATATATATATATATATATATATATATATATATATATATATATATATATATATATATATATATATAAATATATATATATATATATATATATATATATATATTTGAAAAACAGAAATTTTTCATCCGTACTTCCACGTACCTCTGCTCGTCTCAAATCAGTCGCCGTCACCATGCCGAGACAAGTACCTCCCAGGACCGGTTTCTGGCCTCACAGCCGTCATCAGCTGGGCTCGAGCTCAACGCAGTGAGACAGCTGAAACGAAACGAACAGAGCAAGACTAAGTCAACTGGTCATATCGATGGCGGGTCGCAATCTCAATGAAACTCGCGCCATCCTACGGTGAATGTTCGCGGCAGTCAAAAACTACGCGACACATTGTTCCCACAACCTTGGATATAGGTATAAGGTTTACTCAAAAGATAGCGTAGTGGGGCCGTGGAGAGAGATATTTGAAAAACAGAAATTTTTCATCCGTACTTCCACGTACCACGTATATATATATATATATATATATATATATATATATATATATATATATATATATATATATATATATATATATATATATATATATATATATATATATATATATATATATATATATAAATTACGGTTTTAAAATGATTTATTTTTAATGAACTCCTTTTGGTTAACACATATTGATAAGGTTTCGGTTTAGAATTCGTTCATGACTTTGCATCTTTCTGTTTCAATAAACTAATTGTTATTTAATTACTTCGAGTATTATTACTTCTCGAGATTTGATCTCGTATAGCGTTGGGGTTTTAAAATTCTTTTATGGTATCTTTTATCTCCAGATATTACCACGTTGTCTTGATCAATAATTGGTTCAACAACTGGTGTAAATTTATTAGTTTTCTTGTCTAATCGCGAAATTTTTGTGGTTCTGTAAGTTGGTTTTTCTGATGAATATGGAATTTGTTCTTTTCTATTTGCGTTTTGCTTTTCTAAAAAATCACATTGCTTGGTTATTAATTTTTTAAAAATGTATTTGTTTATATTGTGGATGTTATTATAATGATTTTCCATATAATTAGATACTCGTTGTTCCTCAGTGGTTTCAAGTGGATTTTTATAATCTAATTTAATAAGGCGTAATTCATTAGATTAATAATTTTTTCAGAGGGGTTTTCATTTTTCAACGTTAATATTATTTCTGCTAAAGTAGAGTGTAGACGTTCTATGTGACTATTGCTATTTGGATTATAAGGTGTTATGAAGTGTAATTCAATTCCATGAAGTGAACAAAAATTTTGTACCGTTCCACTTTTAAATGCTGGTTCGTTATCAGTAGTTATCTTATAAGGAAGTCCAAAATGATTAATATAAATTAACAATTTGTCGGCTATTTCTGTAGAATTGGTTGTCACTATTGGATACGCTTGTCCTAGTTTGAAAAAGCTATCTATTAAAGTAAGAAACGATTGACCATGGGTCTTGTATATATCCATATAAATGTGATTAAAAGGTTCATATCCAATTGGTGTTGGCTTAAATATTAGTTTGTTGGGGTGACGTTACTTCGATTTTTGGCATATGTCACATAGGTTAATATAATTTCTAACGACAGAGTCTATATTAGGCCAATAATAATGTTTCTTAATGGCTGTCAGAGTTTCGTTAATTCCACGGTGCGACGTTTTTGTTTCATGGTAATATTTTAACTTTAGTCTTTGTTCATTTTCATCGATGATGTCTTCCAAAAGTGTATTTGATATTAGTAGATTAAGTGATCCATGTTTAAAATATTTTTGAAATGTATTCAATATATGGACTTCGAAAGTTTTATTCTTAAAGTGTAAACAATATGTTTGTTTTGGGACAAAGTCTTCTTTAATTATTTTAATTATATCTTCTTCGTTTGTATGTTTAGGTAATCCTATAACGGTTCTGTTCTTGTTGAAGATGTACTCGTAATTTACTTCCGTCTTGATCTTTAAATATTATTTGATTTTTGAATATATTCAAGGGTTTTTCAGTGTATGGCGCTCCTAGTACTGGATTTTCGATGTTTGAATGCTGGGTTTCTAAATCAGTGGGTAGCTCATTAGGTGGTCTAATTTGTATGTCAGATATAATATTAATTTTTTGTTCTTGTGGTTGTTCGGATGGCTGAAGTGCGTTTAATATTGTTTCTAATTCTCCTTCTGTTAATGTGGGAATTTCATTAGGGTCTAAGTTATTTAAAGTTGATAGTTGGTCGTTTTGATCTTTAGAATCATTCGGTTCTTGTTCAAAGTGGTTCAGCTGTACTCTAGATAATGCGTCAGCGTTTGTATTTTGTTTTTCATTTTTATAAATTATCTCGTAATCATACTCCTCTAATTTAAGTCTCCATCTGACCAGTTTGGAGTTTGGTTCCTTAATTGAAAAGAGCCATTGAAGGGGTCTATGGTCAGTTACGATTTTAAATTTAGTTCCAAACAAATAAGGTCTAAAGTGTTTAACAGCCCATACTATAGCTAACAGTTCTTTCTCTATTGTTGAATAATTTGTTTCTGCAGGGTTTAAGGTTCTACATGTAAAGGCCACAGGAAGATCTTTTCCGATGGGTCCTTGTGCGAGAACTGCACCAATTGCATAGTTCGATGCGTCTGTAGTTAAATTAAAGGTTCTATTAAAATCCGGGTATTGCAAAATAGGGTCATTAGTTAAGACTTTCTTGCATGTTTCAAAGCAGTTTACGAATTCAGGATTATGTTCGACTTTTTTATTCTTTTTAAGGCAATTTGTCATTGGCTTTACTAATTTGGCAAAATTATTTATGAATTTACGGTAATAACCAATTAGGCCTAAAAATGATTTAATTTCTCTCGCTGTCCGAGGTATGGGGAATCTTTTGATGGCTTCTATTTTCGGATTCGGTTTTACTCCTTCGGGTGTGATGATATGTCCTAAGAATTCGACGCTTTTACATAGATATTCCGACTTATCTAATTGTATCTTCAGGTTATGTTTTCTTCATTTTTGAAATACTAGTTTTAAATTATTTATATGTTCTTGTAACGAGGTAGAAAATACAATTATGTCGTTCATGTATACGAGGCAGACTTTTCCTTGTAAATCCTTAAGAACATTATCCATGACGCGCTGGAATGTAGCAGGAGCATTTTTCAAGCCAAACGGCATCCTAGTGTACTCGTAATGTCCATGCTCAACGGTGAAGGCTGTCTTAGGTATCGATTCTTCATGCATCTCAATCTGATGAAATCCTGATGCCAGGTCTAATGTGGTAAAATACTGACATCTTCTTAACTTGTCAAGGATATCTGATATATTTGGGAGAGGGTATCGATCGTCAACAGTCTTCTCATTGATCTTACGGTAATCTATAACGACGCGCCATTTTTGGTTTTCTGTTGCATCAATTTTTTTTGGAACAATCCATACTGGTGATGACCAAGGGCTCATAGATGGTCTAATTATTCCTTCATCAAGCATTTTAGTGGTTTGTTCTTGAATTTCGTTTTTGCGTACATAAGGGTATCTGTATGATTTACAATAAACTGGGATATCGTCTGTAGTCTTAATCTCATGCTTAACTTGATTAGTGAAACTTAATTTTTCATCAGGTTGGTGAAATATATCTGTGAAGGACAATATTAATTTCTTAATTTCTTTGGTCTCTTCTGAATTAAGGAATTGATTTCTTCACAGGAAAAACATTTAAATGCTTCTTTTTCAAATTTACAGGCTAATTGTCTGATTGAGGTGGGGTCAAATTGGATTAAACCTGACTTAGAGCTAGCGTTTCTGTACCGTTCTGTACCTGGGTCAGAAGTGAAGGTATCTTAGCTTCTCCGAATGTTGTGTTGGGTATAATAATTTCTGTATTTTCTGGTAAATCCGTATTTATTCGTTTGATAATACTCGAGTTAGGTGGTATCTCCAAAGTTTGAGTATTAAAGTCTGTACGATATTTTAGTGGAATTTCTATTTTACCATTATATAATACTTGATTAATCAGGTCGATATTCATTCCTAGCTTTCGAAGATCTCTTGTACCTATTATTCCGTCGTAATAATCGTGAAAATTAAAAAGAGTGAATTCAAAGTTGTCTAAACAAGGGAAAAGATTTTTAAAGATGGGTATTCTTGCTTTGTATTGAGCATTCGCTCGTCCCGTGCATGTGATTATTGGTGTGTTTGCTTTATAAATTGATTCTGGAAAATGATGTTCTACTATGGCAGGGCGAATGATAGAAATATGACATCCAGTATCTATTAATAATTTTACAGGAGGATCTTTAATGTCAATGTATGGTAGGGAGTTCAATTGAATAACCGGTAGAGCCTTCCGCTTAAAAACAGTTTGAAAATATAAATCTATCTTTTTAACATTAATTTGGTTCCTATATTTATATTAATATAAAGTAATACAAAAACTATTAATAATCTATAAAGTAAATACGATATAGTTCTTTATATGCATTCCAGAGATAAGGGGTCGGTTTTTACAATATAATTCCCGTCCTTGAATATTCTCACCCACTTTTAAACTTTACTGTCACTCTTCATCAGGTGCGGTTATCATATAAGTAGAATATAGTTCAATTTTTAAATTAGATTGAATCATTTCCTGATGATGCTAACATGCTTACCGAAACGCGCGTCGAGAAGTTTAAAAAAAGCTATTTGATGTATAATAGTAAATCTCTTGATATACCATGTTATGTTCACATCACAATAATATGAATTCATTATTGTTTACCTCCGTAATTTAAAGTGTTCTATGGGATAATTTTCAAACTGAACCAGGCAATGATTAAACCAATTGAATTAATATTTCCGGTAATTAAAATCAGACGGTTTAATTTTGTTGACATTGGGCACAAAGTCACACACACAATTGTCAGTTATTGTAAATATCGAGCTTTACAAATTTCATATTTGCCATCGATTTAATTGGAAAATCTTTATTATGGCTATCGGAAACTGCGTCCAATTGCATAGAATTTTAAAATTCTCTGATGCTCGATACAACATCCAGCAATGTCGTTTTGAATATAATCACATCGACAATGATTTTAGCAATTTGAAATAGCAACTGAGTTTTTTTTTATTACCCAAAGAGAAAGAGGTTTGATGTTTGAGTTAAAAGACATGATTCAATTTGAATGAGATTGGTCGTTTGTCACAATGTCATTTAGAACTAGCTTACAGTGTTACTCCAATTATTCTCGTCAAGAATTCCTATCTTGATGATTTCATATGTTCATCCTCCATTTTCTGTTGCTCTCAAGAACGTTCTACATTATTTAAGTCAAAAATTCCAATTCAAAATTGCTGGTATTAGTTCTTGTTTATTTATTTATTTATTTAATTATTCGTATGACATCATGCACCATATAAACATACAGTACAATAAGTATATATAAAAAAAGGGTAAAATGGAAAAAAAGAAAAAAAAGTAAAGTAAAGCTTTGGGGTTAGAGGCGCATCAGCAACTGAAAAGGCTATTTAGCGACTGGACCTACAGCTTAACGTGGGTTCCGAACCACGGTCATCGGCTACCGAAAACCCCGGTCAGCACCCCCCTCGGACTATCAACCCTTGGTTTTGTGCTTAACCGAACGTATCTCGAGAAGCCTACCGACTGGCGAGTGACCAACGTAGAAAACCTCTCAGAAGGCATCCGGCCTTACCCAGCCTCGAACTGGCGTGACTGAGGGGTGATTCATTGTCAGATTTTACACCCTTACCTAGAAACATTCACAAGAATTTTAGAAAAACTTTTTTGCCTAGTACGGGATTCGAACCCGCTCCACATTAACTGCCGTAACGTAAGGCTGACGCCTTAGACACTAGTTGTACTGTTACGTACCACCAGATGGCGTAAACTGCATATAAATGCTGCTTTATATCCGACTTAGTCAATATAAATGGACAGGACCCTTGAGCAGTATGACCTTTTTTTTGCACTGTGCAATTTTTTATGAGATTGTATATCTTAGTTCTTTATTTGTTTCAGTTCAGAAGTTTTGTGCTACGGTAAAAATCTTTTGATTTGATTATATCATCCATTCAAACGCATATTTTAATAAAAGTATTAATTTATATTCTGTTTACTTCCGTTTTATGAAGAAGAAATATTTTTATTTTTGAAATGAATATTTTCTGTTTGCAAATGGCTTATTTTGTAAATTTATTCTGTGTTATTTTTCTGTGTGTATATTTTGTATATTTATTCTGTTATACGGAACCACTCTGCTTAGATTCTTCAGAGTGTTTTTGTCGGTTATTCGTTCTTTATTATTTTTATCTTTTTATATCTTGATATAATAAAAGAATTTTCTCTCGCTATATTTATTCCCACACAAATAACAGAAAAATAACAAGTAGAAAAAATATTTTTACTAACATTTAATTTAACCAAAAGCCTTACTGCATCTATCAGGCAGGCAAGTATCACGCTAGCATTTTTAGGTCCCTTTTTTCCAGTGATATTTGTGGTCGTTTAGGTTTGACTGTTGTGTAGTGCATACGTGCAAGTTTTATTATGAATAAACACACGGTGAAAGGACGCAGTGGAATTGCAGTAATTTTTCATTAACAATAAATGATTCAATTATTACAACAACGTGAATTTAAGTGAAAATACTCTTTAGTCCGGCGTCTAGATGCAAGATGGGAATTGTCTTGAATGTCTTCTATGGGTTCAAAAACGACTTTCACGAAATGTTTTTCTCAATCGAGAGAGCAGAAAAATATTTTACGGTGTCATATCTGGTGAATATGGTAGTTGTGAAAAATAATTTGTTTGATTTTTAACAAAAAAATGGGAAATAATTATTACAGTATACATTATCGTAATGTCTGAATGATTATGGCGTATTCATATATTTTTTTCCTTTATTTAGGTTTTTCGCCACTATCTAAAACTCAAAAAATATCAAAAATACCTGTTCTTATTTAAAGAAAGAATCACTGGGTAAAAACAAAAAGCTAAACGGAGACAAATTTCTCAGTGATTCTTTTTTGTAATAAATTTGCCTAACGAACAAAATTTTAAAGGTATAAAAATGTCCACTCAAAATCGGTCAAAATAGGAGTAATTAAAAATTTATATGACAGAGCAAAACTTCTTTTGTACCGACAGTGATACACTACAAAAAGAAACAAATCACATAAAAGACATTTTAATAAAAAACAATTACTCAAAAAATTGTATAGATAAATCGTTTAAAAATTTTGATACTAGACAAAACAGACAAATTATTAATAACAATAATAATAACTCTCAAACAATTAACCTCACAATTCCTTATATCCGCGGTATTTCTGACACAATTAAAAGAGTAGGAAATAAATACAACATAAGAACGACATTTAAAACAAAAAATACTCTTAGATCTCTATTAACAAAGACTAAACCAAACAATATACAACAAAATACCAAAAATGTGGTTTATAAAATTTCCTGCGAATGTGGCAAATTCTATATAGGTGAGACATCTAGACCGTTAGATGTTAGAGTAAAAGAGAGTAAAAACCTTCTTAGAGAGGGCGATTTTAATAAATCTAGAATTTGTCAACACGCATGAGAATCGGGTCATAAAATCAATAATTCCAAAACGGTATTAAAAGAATCGGTAACAAAATAAAGAAGATTAAAAGAAACCGCTATAATTAATTTAAATAAAAATAACTGTTTTGCTATGCCTTTGGTAGAGTTAAATTCAATATGGTTCCCGATTCTAAAGAATACAATTAAACACATTTAAATATTTGAATACATAATGAGTACAATAAACAATCACACACTAAACATTACCTATATATATATATATATATATATATATATATATATATATATATATATATATATATATATATATATATATATATATATATATATATATATATATATATATATTGTTAGAATATGACTGTCATGAAAATCTATTGTTGTCAATGTAAGTATCGTTGACATATACAAAAAAATATATTTACTTTCACTCGTTACTTTATATATTAGAAATTAATATAATTTATTTTTTAGTTTTGTTTTGAAAACGGGGGGAGAGTACCCTTCGAAACGTTAACGTTAAAAGTTTGTAAAATTTTTTATAACATTTTTATATCTTTAAAATTTTGTTCGTTAGACAAATTGATTACAAAAAAGAATCACTAAGAAATTTGTCTCTGTTTGGTTTTTTGTTTTTACCTAGTGATTCTTTCTTTACATAAGAACGGGTATTTTTGATATTTTTTGAGTTTTAGATGGTGGCGAAAAACCCAAATAAAGAAAAAAAAACCATGAAGAAATTTCTTCCGTGTATCTAAGAGTTAACCTTCATAAGTCCGAGAGGGGTCCGGGAGGAGGCTAAAATAAGTTTTTATCATTAATTTCCCCTTTGCTATTTTTATAACACATATTCTTAATGTTGAATATGTATAATAAGACATTCAAAATATAAAACGGTCTATAAAGCTAGGTCCACATCAATAAAAATTTGCGTTTTGCGGACCGTATGTATGTGCCGTGTGGTATGTGGAGTGCATACGTGGCAATGTAGACTCTCTGACACTCAAGATCACACACAAATATTGTCCCCACCCAGCACGCACACGAACCATCTATTGTGCACCAGATAATACAAAAGCTGGGTCCACATCAATACAAATTTGTGTTATGCGGGATGTATGTGTTGTATGTGGTGAGTCTGCGCGACAATGTAGACGCTCTGACACCCAATAATTTTCGTCGCACAGCACGCACACGAACCATCTGTTTTCAATTATATAATTCAAACAAATTGTTCCCAGTTGTTTATCGACCCAGCTATACAAATTGTTCCAGTAAATTCAACACACACGCAAAATGTTATCGGTATGGACCCAGCTTTAGGTCTTGTCAATATATTTCATCATTTTTTTTATTTATTTGTGTACTTATATATAAATATTAAATATTTTAGTTGTAAAAATGTATTTATTTTCAACTCTATTTAAAAAACAAACGTTAAACATAACAATATATACAAAAAAGTACATATTTAAGAAAAAAAAAAAAAATATGTATATATATATATATATATATATATATATATATATATATATATGCATATATATATGTATGCTTGGCATTACAAGACGAGACAGAAAGTCCTGCGCATGGATCAGGGAACAAACAAAAGTCTGTGACATCATTGGAAGAGTAAAACAGTTGAAATGGAGATGGGCAGGCCATATAGCGAGGCGATGGGACGACAGATGGACCAAGGCAATCCTGGAGTGGATACCGCTTGATCGCAAACGTCCGCGAAGAAGACCGAAAGCACGATGGACTGATGACATTGTTAAGTATATTGGACCCGAGTGGCAGAGGAAAGCCCAGGACCGTGAAGGTTGGAAGCATGCTGAAGAGGCCTTCATCCTGCAGTGGATCGATACGGGCTGATGATGATGATGATGATGATGATATATATATATATATATATATATATATATATATATATATATATATATATATATATATATATATATATATATATATATATCCCTTTGTAGACCAGAGCTTGACGTGGTAAACGAGTTTGATTAGGGCAATGAAGTTTTGAGCTATGCCGTCTGGAATCTATGCTCCTGGGAGGGTCACCGCTGGCGGACAGGTCAAGGCAGAGGCCTCAGACTAATACAATCCAAAATCTGCCAACCTGCATTGTACCAGCGTGGCAGATTACGGTCCATACCTTCAACATGGTATTTCAATATTTTTCAATATGACAGTACAACCTCAAACACAGCCCTCATTCCCCGGAGACCAAGAGGCAACTACCTACGGCAGCGGGAAAACCTGCCCCAAGGCAGAGGTTGCTAAGAATCACCGGGGTAGATCAGGTTGCCATTGGACTTTTGACATTGCAACGTTAAATATACGGACTATGAAAACGGAGGCCCGATTGCAAGAACTGTTAATCGAAGTTGACAACATACATGGGGATATTATGGGGCTCTGTGAAACACGAAGAAAGGGCGAACAGTTAATCAAACTGGAACTAACTGGACACGTACTTTACACTAGAGGTACGGAAAATGGCCGATGTGGCGGAATTGGATTCCTCATCAATCGAAAGCTGAAGGACAGTGTAGTAAGATTTGAAAGTACATCTGATCTACTAGCCCAATGGTAAATGCGTCATTCAGCTGAATAAGAAGTTTAGGCTTGAAATTGTCCAAGCTTATGCACCAACAATAAGCCATAGGGATGAGGAAATTGAGGAAATTTATTATTATGTGGCCCAGCTTTTATACAAGGAGAAATGTAGATACAAAATCCTGAAGGATGATTTTAATGCCAGAATTGGAACCAAAAGAACTAACGAAAATGCAACTGGCCCATATGGAACTGGTGAACTAGATAATAAAGGTGACAGATTGGTTGATATTGCTAAAGGACAAGAACTATATATTATGAATTCGTTCTATAAGAAAAATATCATCAGAAAATGGACATGGAAAAGTCCATCTGGGCTCACAAGTGAAATTGACTACATCATGACCAACGATAAAACAATATTTACCAATTGTACTGTCCTTAACAATTTTAATGTTGGAAGTGACCACCGAATGTTACGAGAGAAAGTTAGTATAACTGTCGAAGAGAACGCGATAGAATGGTAAGATCAAAGAAGGGCAAAGTGAATTCTGGGAAACTGTTGGAGAGAGGAAGCAATTTTGAGATTGCTTTGTCAAACCTGTTTGCTGTGTTACAAGATCCGGAGGAAATGGAACTATCAGTTCAATATGCAGAAACCGCCAACAATGTGCTTCAAACGGCTACATCAGTAGCACCAGAAGAAAAATGTCTCAAACAGACAAAAATCCCCAGTGAGACCATTGATTTAATGAAGAAACGGCGGGCAATGAGAAATGCAGGTAGTCCTTTTGGTAGGGTCGAGTACACTGAGCTCTGTAAAACTATAAGAAAACGTATCAAAAAGGACACGCGCCGATTCAACTATAGAATCGATGAAAAACGACTACACGAGCTACAGCCACAATTCACCTTGATGATCTTGAAGTGGGAATTAATGTAGAACGAGATGTACGACAGGGTGACGCAATATCGCCTATTCTTTTCTCGGCTGGCCTTGAAGAAGTATTCCGAAACTGGCTTGGGAACAGAATGGTGTAAAGATTAATGGTGCAAACATAAACCATCTTTAATTTGCAGATGATATCGTTCTGCTTTCACAAGGCCCAGAGGAGCTGCAAAGACGCATACAAGAACTGCAAAGGTCTGGCGAACCATTTGGCTTGAAAATAAACCTGAAAAAGAGTCAGATTATGTTCAATAAATTCGCGCAGGACAGAAGAATTTCAGTTTTAGGAAGGGATTTGGAGATTGTGGACTGATTGCGCATGGATCAGGGAACAAACGAAAGTCTGTAACATTATTGAAAGAGTAAAGCTATTGAAATGGAGATGGGCAGGCAATATAGCGAGGCGATGGGATGAGAGATGGACCAAGGCAATCCTGGAGTGGATACCGCTTGATCGCAAACGTCCGCGAAGAAGACCGAAAGCACGATGGATTGATGACATCGTTAAGTATATTTGACCAGAGTGGCAGAGGAAAGCCCAGGACCCTGAAAGTTGGAAACATGCTAAAGAGGCCTTCATTGCATGTGCCTTCCTGCATGCAGCCTTCCTGCAGTGGATCGACATGGGCTGATGATGATGATATATATATATATATATATATATATATATATATATATATATATATATATATATATATATATATATATATATATATATATATATATATATATATATATATATATATATATATATATATATATATATATATATATATATATATATATATATATATATATATATATATATATATATATATATAGATAATTATATATAAAACTATATAATTACAATTATATATATTGGACCCGAGTGGCAGAGGAAAGCCCAGGACCGTGAAGGTTGGAAGCATGCTGAAGAGGCCTTCATCCTGCAGTGGATCGATACGGGCTGATGATGATGATGATGATATAAAATATATATAATTATATATATAACAAGCAAATCAAAATGCGGCCAACGTTATTAGAAGTAAAGAAAATATCTTCTCAAATGTGAGGTGTCACTTAACTAAGAGCCTGCGAAAGGGTATTGAGGTAAACGGTGAACACTTTCAACATCTATTGAAGTAAATTTCAAAAAATTGTTATTTTAAATAAAATATGTTGTATTTATGACATCTTAATGTTTTTTTCCTCGTATTCAAGGCACATTTTGTGAATTGCAGATTATTCAGCTATCGACAAGATGTGCAATGGAATATTCAAAAACGAATATCTCTCAAATGGCGTGAGATATCGATATTGACCAAGAATACCTTTTTTACGTAGGAATTATCACTGTTCTCTATTTTATTGTCACTCTTAGTCTATTTTATTGTAGGGCAAATTGTTAAGTAATCCCCTTAAATAAATTATTCGTTTTAGACTTGCATTTTTTTTAAATTAATGCTGATCGTAGATAAAGAGGTTGAGGTATGTGTTTTAGGTAAAAAAAGCGGGATAATGTATGACATTACCATGACGAATTGGTCGAAAATGACCTGTTATATTTTGGAATCTTAACAATTATTATAGAACACACTATTCTTTCACAATAACTCTACATTTTCTGCTTTTGTAATGCTTGACAAATTCAAATTTGTACCAAACTTATGAATAATTCAAATTCAACGATATTTTCATAAATAAACTAAACTATTTGAATTAACACTTTTTGATTTATGGGTGATGTTAAGGAGCGTCTCACGGACAACAGTTCTCAAAGTTTCAGTGTCAGTGTATCAAAGAACGAATATTAAGTTTTGTTTTAAACTTAGTAAAACATTCACCGAAACGTTTCAATTAATGAAACAAGTGTATCGTGAGGATTGTTTAAGCCCGTGGCAAAGTCCACGAGTGGTTTAAAGGATTTAAAAAAGGACGTGAGGACATCAAGGACGACGAACATCCTAGTACAAAAAATTATGTGGTTACTTAAGTAACCTTGAAATTGCGCGTGAATTTATAAAAAATCCGATTCATGAAAATAGAATTTAACATGTCCAAAGATTCAATTCATCGCATTTTCACAGATCAATAGGGACTTTGGAAGGTTTGTGCACGTTCCACACAAATTGACTGACGACCGAACAATTACTCCGAATCCAACATTGTAAGGACTTGATTAGAGTCGAAAAGAGACGAAAACTTCAAGTATAGCATTGTTACTAATGATGAGATATGGTGTTTTCAATATGATCCAGAAACCAAGCGTCAAAGTGCCCAATGGAAGCACCCGATCAAGCCACATCCGAAGAAAAGTCGTCTCGAGAAGTCAAAAATCAGTTCGGAGCGAGACTCTGAGGTGACCGGACGTGTTTTGTCTGGTCACCATGGGGCCAGATAACAGTGTCGGTTGGTAGTTTCGGTCGCCGCCGTACAGAACTGGCCAAGGGAGCGGACAACCCCGAAGTGTCGCTTCCGCCAAGCGACACTTCAAACCTAACCAAGTGAATAAGTCTTAGCCCCGAAGTTGGTGAAGAACGAAGCACCGGGACCGGCAGCAACACCAAATCCTTCTTGCCCGGACTCGCTAACCGAGAATAAACAGTGTAATACTGTATGCAGAGGGTGGACTCTGTGGTGGTCGGATGCGTTGCGAGCGCGCTGGCCATCGCGGGGGCAGACGTCCATGGCTGTTGAGTGTTCCAGCAGCGGAAGTCCGAACTGAAGTAGGGAGCGGGCACCCCCGAAGTCGTCACGCAGAAGCGCGGCGACCTCAAACCTAACCAAGTGAATAAGCCTCAGCCCCGAAGACCGTGAAGATACGATGCACTGGGACTGGCAGCAACATCCAGTCCTTCCAGTCCGTGCTACCAATAACATCAGAACAAAACCACTAACACCGGTATAACATCAAGAAAACAAAAAAGAGAATAACATCAAGAAAACAAAAAAGAATACGCCAGAAAACCACAGACACGAATAAGAACCGAACAGTACACCAGTTCATTCAAGGAATCCAGCGTCAATGACCAGTGAGAATAAACTTCCACCGGATTCGATCCTCACGGGTCGTTTCCGGAGCTGTAACCACTTTTCACTTCGGTCGATTAATCTGGAACAGTACCGTATGGTATTAACCGCGCCAAAAGGACGGCGCATAAAAAACCTAGATTGTGACTGACGCGAAACAGTTGCAATCGAATAACAAGAGAACAAAAGTAAGGGCCTCAGGGTCAACTTGACATACAGGCAAGAAGTAGTAGTAGTAGTAGTAGTAAGTCAAAAATCAAAACAATGTTGTTTCTACGATTCGTAAGGAATTCTGCACAAGGAGTTCGTTTCATCTGGTCAAAATACTGTGTTGTATAAATAAAACAAAGTTGTATAATTTCCACTTATATTTTTCTCTGAAACATAACGCGTTTCGCTACACTGTAACTTCTTCGGATAGTTGACAAAAAATACGTTCTTTCTTTGTCTAAAATCCAAATCACGAAAATTCGGTTTTTCCCACATATCTTCGGAAATATTCTGAATATTTAAAATTCAAAAACGTGGCATTGCAGAGTTCAGTGAAGTGCAACATTTTCTAATTTAATCATTTCTCTACAGGAATCTCGGGGGCTCTACAGGGATCTCGAAAACCTCAAAAGATACGTCTTATAGTTTCCGAAATCCCTGTAGAGCATACTGCGTCCGATGAGACAGCAGTAGCTTTGTGACATCACACACCCAACCACAATCCACTTGGGTTGGGTTCCACAATCTTATGTGGAACACACAACAGCCTGCGTCTCCGCGTAAATGAACATTTTATTGATTGATTACTTGACGGGGACGGGCCCCACCCATCTCTTTCATTGGAGGGCACATGTTTCGTCTCTTGATGGTTAGACTCTTTAGGGCACCGACATGTGCTCTCTCGTCAAGAATAGAAAGATCCCATCCACAGTCCGCAACCCATACTTCTCGTGTCCCACGTGTCCCATTAAGGATGGATCGCGGCCGTATCTTGAAAACTATTTATCCCACAGCTTTGGGGAAAAAAAATTGTACTAAAAATGATCACGAGAAATTCACCAAAAATATTTTTAAGCTTATAAAACGACCGCAAGAGGGCGTGACGAGCTAAATATTTTTAAAAATCATTTTTTTGTGTATTTTCAAGCGTTAACCGAGTAAGAAAAATTCTCAGTTATAATTAACAAACTGTCTCCTACAGCTTTGTTTTATGACATTTTGTCGTAATTTCACGAATAGTGGGGTGGGGGGGAGTTTTACCTATTTATATAAAAAGTCGTCTAATGTCCGTTTGCCTAAACCGATTTTCCTCAATTTGGATTCATTTAAAAGGCAATTGCTAGGACAATCAGATAATCTGGGAGATAAACTATTTAGTTTATAAATAAAACCGCGAGGTGGCGTTACATTCAACAATAGATTTTTTGAGGTTTTGTTCAGGTTTTTCAAATGGAATGGTACAGCTTTTATTACATCGCTAGAAAGGTAATTTAAGGAATCATCCAGTGAAAATCCGAAATCGATATATCTGACATGTCAAGAGATATTTCGATTTTTCTGAAAAAATCAGTTATTATTTCACTACTACCTGCATTAAGTTAAAAAAATATTAACCTAATGTTTGCCTTCCTTCACACTTTACCCAGGCTTAGGACTGGTCCAAATTCTTCGTGCCATATTAATTTGGAGCGTGTTTAAAGGCCAACGGGCCAACAACGAAGATAATAATAATGACAACAGTCAAATAAAATTAACAGCACAACAGTCTAATAATTAACAGAATCTGAACTTTAACGCCTTTCTAAATGTTCAAAATGCCTTCCATCCTTAGAAATGCAAAGATTTATTTTTCGACGAGTACTAAAAACGGCAGCTTTAATTTCCGCTCTTGAAATGCTGGCTATTGAATTTTGAATTCTTTCAATCATGTTTTCTCGTGTGGTAGGGCGAGTTTGAAAAACAAGGTCTTTTAGTCTTCCCCACAAGTAAAAATCGAGGACTGTCAAATCCGGTGAGCCACGAAAATAAACTACCCCGTCCTATCCAACGATTTGGAAACGAAGCATCCAAGAAGCTTCGAACCACCTGCGAGAAGTGGGCAGGGCATCCATCATGCTGGTACCACATTTGTCTTCTTGTTTCCAACGAAACATCTTCCATTAGTTCTGGCAGTCAATTTTGAAACAAATTTAAATATGTTTCACTATTCAAATGTCCATTAAAAATAAAGGGACCAATAATTTTGTCTCCCAAAACACCACACCATACATTCACACTCCACCTATTTTGGTGGTTGATTTCTAACATCCAGTGTGGATTAGCAACTGCCCAGTAGTGCATATTATGTAAGTTAACGCCTGTAAGTCACTGCTAAAAGTAGCTTCATCAGTCCATAGTATGCATTTTAAGAATTGTTTATTTCCACTACACATATTTTTTAA
This sequence comes from Cosmopolites sordidus, assembly GCA_031761425.1. NCBI lineage: Eukaryota > Metazoa > Arthropoda > Insecta > Coleoptera > Curculionidae > Cosmopolites > Cosmopolites sordidus. The sequence continues at coordinate 427,866 of JARFXV010000501.1, forward strand.
CCAGTGACAATAGTCTAACCGTCTGTCGAAATCGTTATCCAAAAGGGCTTGGTGTAAGACAACATGATAGGGGTGCAGCTTGTTATCTCTTAAGATTCGATGAACGGATGTCTTGCTAACACCTAATTCTTCAGATATTTGTCTGATACTTAAATGGGAGTTGGTTTCAACATAAGCCAGAACATTTACGACATTATCTCCATTACGAATCGAACGTAACCTAGTGCGGACTGGATCTGGATGCACAATTCCTGTTTCTCGTAAGCATCTTGCTAGACGTGTAAACACCTTCTTCGAATAATGCCTTCTTTCGGGATATTGACTTGCATATTGCCGCTCTGCAATAAATGCATTTTCAAAACATTGGAAATACACCACCAACATGTCATAGGCCTCGTTATTCGTAAAAGGCATTGTTAGATATTATTATAATAATTATTAATAATCAATAAATGCAATGTTGAAAATGTAATGCATTTCAAAACTGACAAGTTAATTTGACTGTTTTTATTTGTTTCCATGGTTCCCTTCTTACACTCTTTGTGTAATGTACCTAAGGATTGCATGCGTTTATTTGGAAACCCGAAAACGCATAATTTCATTCATACATTCATTTAGTTTAAAAGAAAGAGTAGGTATATTTATTAATGTAATTAAATTAGAAAATATTATCAAGGTCAAGATTAGAACATTTATGATGATTGATACTGAATAGATAATTTTATTTTTTAAATAAAATTGTTGCGGTTGCGATTGCGACCTAAATATTAAGACCAATTTTTAACTTAATATTACGGTAAAAATTAAAACTAACTGATTTTTTTCAGAAAAATCGAAATATCTCTTGACATGTCAGACATGGACGATTCCTCTTTAAATTACCTTTCTTGCCATGTAGTAAAAGCTGTACCATTCCATTTGAAAAAAACTGAACAAAACTTCAAAAAAACTATTGTTGAACGCCACCTCGCGGTTTCATTTATAAACTAAATAATGTATCTCCCAGATTATCTGATTACCCCAGCAATTGCGTTTTAAATGAATCCAAATTGAGGAAAATCGGTTTAGACAAACGGACATTAGACGACTTTTTATCTAAATAGGTAAAACTAAGAAAAACCTTTCATCGGAATAAGATTTATCCAAGGTGTGTCTTCTTCTTTCGACATATTCAGTGTTCTGGTTAAAACAAAAGATATATTACATGTCCCGCCGGGCTAATTCACATGGCAACTTTTTTATTTTTGATTGTCCAGAAAATATTTTTCTTGTTGAAAAACAATTTTTTGTTTAATACACTAGTTTTAAAAAAATTAATTAATCAAAGGTTTAAAAAAAATCAAAGTCAAATATACCAGGTGTTGGTACCTCAAAAATGTGACTCATAAGATAAAGATGTGACCTGGACAATTAAAAATGTTATTATTAAAAACATTCTGAAAGAGCTAAACTTAAAGCCGCCAAAACCCAAGACAAAAAATTCAGCAAACTTCTTTTTATGACCAATAGTTAACAGAAAAACATTAGGACCGAACTGGAATAAACATTAGGAACCGAACTGAAAATAAACTGGACCATTTTTTCCATTGTTAAATGTAATTTTCTTAGCTATCATAACTCAAACAATAAACTTCATTTAACTTTTCCTTTTCGTTTTTAATGATGTTTAATGAGGCTACTTCAAAATGCTTTCAATCAAATAATTTAATTTTTGCGGCACATTTCGATATTTTTACACATGCTGTATTATTAACGTTAAATTTATTAACGTCAAAATTATTTTCGTTCTGCTTACACGCCCCCTTTCGGCCTTTTATCAAAAATATATGATGCTGAATCAATTATCAGACGTGGTCCTTGTAATTGCGAACTGGAAATCTTATCCTAAATGATACAGAGTACTCGGAACAACCAAATACAGTGGAGAATGAAGAACTAGAAACACTGTTGAAGGCAAATCCTTTTTGCAGATTGATAGAGCTCGGTACCAAGACCATAAGCTTTTTTTTTAAGTAAAGAAGAGCAGTTGGTCACCTATGAACTGCGGTGAAAAGTAGATCCAAAGATCCACGCCGAAAAAACTGTCGTTGTACTTTATGAGTTGCTTCAAACTGATCAAACGATCACTTCTAACCATTATCAGCGGAAACTGATTCGACGCATGACCTCATACAACCAGAAAGACTCTGAAGACATTGACCTGGGAGATTTCATCGCATCCCGTGCATTTTCCAAACTTGGCCCCTCCGGATTTTTATCCTTTCCGTTTCCTGCAACATCACCTGATTGATAGCCCTTGCAGATCTCTCGAGGAAGTCTAAAAAAGCCTCAATAACGTTATCACATCAAACCACCAATTTTTTTCGATCCAAGTTTCCAAAATCTACGGTTATATAATTTTTTTCATAAACTAATGTCACATGTAGCAAAGAAGACGACAATTAAGTTGATGAACTAATATTGGTATGTTACAAAATCATTTCTATAAGAACCTATATTAACTAACCAATATTTTTTTTTACTTATGCGTTGTATAGACTGTTTAATTATTATAAGTCTCATTTATATATTTATTGTTAAATTTAATTAAAATTACTTACTCTTTAAGAATATCAATCAAATCATTAATATCAAAGAAAATCATGATCACATTTATATATTTCTTTCCAAAATCCAGGTGATTGGTCAAAGTGCTGTGTAGATTTTTATAATAATTATCTTTTTCTATACATAAACAAACAAGAAATTTATGTTAACTCACCAGATCGGATGATATTTTCTCTGTTGTTCAATTGAGGACAAGGTACGCCTCCCTATGCGAGCTGATTTAATCGACAAATGAGTGAGACAAGGACAGAAACGAGAACAGGGTGAGTTGCACCGTTTCGCGACCGTATACCGCGGACGACTGATGTAGAGGAGACTCGGCATTTGGGGCCTCCCTCTGGACCAGAGGGGCGCTGGCGCACCAGCCACGCTTCTCGATACATCTTCTCCGAGAGGTGGTGGTCCGATGGACGAGTGTTGGAGTTGGTGGAGCAGAAGGTACAAGAAGGGGTTTTTCTTTAATTATTTTGTGTTTTCTTGCCGAGGAAGCGTTAGTTATGTGGCTTTAAATTATGTACTTTTCATAGTAGTTTTCAGATAAAACATTACAAATGCCTTTCTTTTTATATTTTAAGATGAAAAACAAATTATCGAACGTGATTTTTACAACAGAGAAAACACCTTTTATTTCAGTGAATTATCAAAGCTTATATAGGGTGATTTTTTTAGCGCGTCCGAACTATAAGATACCGAAACTCGAAGATATTTACCACTCGACGCCAAATCATTTTTCAAACTTCTTCGTCTAAAGACGATAAATCACATGACCTTGATGGCGATAATTTTCTCAATGAATTATCCGCTGAATAAATCGACTATTTCGTTAGCTGTGTAAACCAAACCAAACCATATCTCCTCCAAACAAATCCCAAATTCCTGCGCATATCGACGAATTAATAAATTTGAATCTTCCTCAGCATTGCCAGAAACACCGGCGATATTTTCTTCTAAACGCATAGTTTTTATCTTATTTTTGTTTTAATATCAAGCAGCGTGGAATACGTTTGAAATTTGTCGATAGTTCCGCAAATACATCGCTCAGTTGGGCAATTATGTACACCATAAAAGACTCTATAAGTCTGACTCATAAAACAGTGATTTTGGTAATAAATTTCGACAATTTGAAACCGTTGCTCTAATGTTAAACATTCCATAATGGTTTACCAGACATTTAATGTGTGATGTGATATTACATTTACCATCGACCCCTATTGGAAGTTCGGATAAAATTCCCATTTTTATACAGCTATCACTATAATTTGTTACTATGTAACAATACCTTATGAACAAAAAACAATTTGGGTAATAGAATGAAATCTATGGTAATTTTCTGTTTTATGTTATGCTTACTTGTGTTTCACAGAACATTTCTTTGAAAATAACGTACTAAATTAATCAGCAAGGTAATTTTCTGTTTAACAGACAGAAGTTGACAGAAAATAACCTTAGATTAGATAAATTTATGTTTTATTAGTCACAAAAATAAACTAATTTTGTTTACTAAATTAATTTGCAAAAGCAGACTCTTTTGCACATCATCATTGGGAAACATTGGGAAACATTGGAAACATTGGAACAAAAAAACATTGGGAAACAGCAATTTTGTTGACTTGGATCTGTGACTTGTTTTTAACTAATTTTTCATCTCTAAATTCAAAAATATTTATAGTTTTTCTCTGTCACGTCAAGTTCTTAAGATGCAGCATATCCCTCATTTTACCTTAAAAGTGTACATACGAAAGGAAATAAGGCGAGATCTGACCAAATAGATTAGAATATTTAATTCATACAGAGGTTAATATATTATTAAAAGTTAAATTGTGTTTATACAAAAAATAAATAAAATTTCTTCTTATAGAACTTGATACTCAGCCATCATACTGATATCCCATATACCTTGATACTGCGCTTACATAACCTTTAGATCTTGGTGGAATCACTCGCCCTGTTCATCACTAACAGCACCCAGATTTTCTGGGAAGTTAGCAAGAAGACTGTGTAAGAAATGCAGTTTGATGCTCATATTGCAACCAAGCTTTTTAAATCTCTCCAAGAGTCGTTGAACAATTTCGATGTAATTCGTGGCTCGTGTATTTCCAAGAAAGCCTTTAACAATATTTTTGCCAACCAACAAAGCCAACCAAGCATTCCTTTCAAGTTCGGTCATTGTTTCAGTGAAATTTTCATCTTTAACGAGTTGCCGAATCTGTGGACCATCAAACACACCAGCCTTTATCTTTTCATATGACAGGCTAGGGAATGCCGAAATGATATACTTAAAGCAGTCTCCTTCAATTGACAAAGCCTTAACAAATTGCTTCATGAGACCTAGTTTTATAAGCAAAGGCGGAAATACAATGTTTTTTCTGTCGACAAGTGGCTGATTTAAAATGTTTGGATCACCAGGCCTAAGGTCAGATCTTGACGGCCAGTTCGATTGCACCCAATGCTTCTCACGAGCTCTGCTGTCCCACATGCACAAAAAAGCGGGATACTTGGTATGCCCGCATTGCTGGCCAAGAAGGAAACAGACCATTTTAAGGTCGACACAGATGATCCATTGGTGCATGTTATTGCAACAAGTCAATGACTTTCTTTATGTCACCATATTCTTCACGCAAAAAAACTGAATGACCTATTGGAACTGAACCGTATAAATTTCCATTATGTAGGAGAACTACGCTACGCTTTGAGATATCTATAAACAATCGACATTCAGTTACGTTATAGTTAGAAATGGCCAATTCTTTCATTAAACCTTCTACGTTCTGGCAATATACAAATCCGTCATTATTTCTGAAATACTGCCTAAATTCACTTTCTCTGGATCGATAGTAAGTGACTTTAGCTCCTTTGTCAAGCAAATTTTTTTCGTGCAGTCTTGATGCTAATAATTCCGATGCTATTTTTTATAGTCCCAAATCTCATGCTAAATCGTTTAATTCATGTTGATTGAATCCTTTATGAACAGAATCATTAGAAACTTTGAATTCTTCGTCGGTGGAGTCACTTCGATCTTCACTTGATTCACATTCTTGTATTTCTAAAGAAGGTAATTCTTGAGAAACTGGCACTGGAATTTCAGCTGAATGAGGCACAGGGCGTATAGGTGACGGTAAACTAGGGTACTCAATTTTATGTTTGTTTTTCTTGTTGAATCCTGATGTTTTCACTATGTAAAAGTCGCAATCACTTAAGTGATCTTTGGGCTCTCGCCAAATCATTGGTATACCAAACGAAAGTTTATTACGTGTTCTCTTCGTCCAGATTCGTAAACTCTCTACACACTGCTTGCACACTTTATGATGATTTATCTTGGTCACCTATTTTCACTTTAAAATAAGCAAAATAGGCTGACTGAATTGCCTGACAAATGTATTAATATTAGTCCATTGAATGGGGATGGTAAAACTGCCACATATATAACAAAATGAATCAGGACTGTTTAAGCACTTATGACGAGAACTACCAGAGGCAGACATAACGAAAATCTGTAGTTGTGTATGTATACTTTGATTTCACTATATCAGAGCAACACAGACCCCCGTACTTTAGCATCTCATGCGTAACTGGCCGAACTAGTTTTGGATGACGCAACGTCACTCACGTCCCCACTCCTAGGTCGAAGAAGGTTCGCCGGTAGGAGAGCAGTAGTGACTTCTGTGATTCGCCAAGCTTGAAAGTGAAAGTGAAACTAAATTTTCGAACAATTGGGATAATTTAAAAACTGTTGAAGATATCCGGTCCAATATCGTGATGGTTGGGTTTTCAAAGATGACAAATCAGAATTTGGTACTAGTTAGAACTAGTTATCGTAATCTTGAAAATATTTTTAAATTGTTTTTTACTATGACTTTGTGTATTAAATAAACATGATTAATACAGCTTTAAATTACGAAAAATAACATGTTTTTGATGAAAATGTAATTTTCTTAGAAAATACGCTTCTTTAATATCGTAAATTTAATAATGGATGGAAAAACAAAACATAAATAACGATGTGCTCGTGATAGTTATTTTTCTTTAAATTCTCTAAATAAATATGAAAAACAACTCTAACGACAAGCGAACATTATATTTTTGTTTTTAAAATTATATATATTTTATGGCTTTTATTTTTTTAATTATTTTTCAGTCGAGTTCATATAAAGTTATTAATATTAAATGATACTCTTCTGCGAACAATTTGAGGCAAAAAAAATATCGTGTTTGTTAAGATATAAGGTGAATAAAATTTCTGTGCAAACTACAACTACAACTGCAGAATTTGAATTTCGCGCCATGTCTCTTCCCTTAAACTATTTGAAGTTTATTTTTACACAGCTGTCATCTTTACAACGTTTACAGACATCAAATATATATTTTTTTTCTTTTCTTTTTGGGTTTGTCGACATGATCTAAAACTCAAAAAATATCAAAAATATCTGTTCTTCTGTAAATAACGAATCACTGCGTAAAAACAACAAACGCAGACAAGCAAGACAGTTATTTTAGCAGACATAGCAATACAAGCAGACATAGCAATACAAGCAGACATAGCAATACAAGCAGAAATAGCAATACAGTTATTTTAATAAAAGTTAAAATAACTGTATTGCTATGCCTTCGGTAAATTCAAATTCAATATGGTTCCCAATTCTAAAGAATACAATTAAAAACATTTAAGTATGTCAATACACAATCAGTACAGTAAACAATCAGACAGTAAACCTCACTTATATATATTTTTTGGTAGTATATCTCTGTCATTAAAAACTATTATTGTCAATGTAAGTATCGTTGACATACACAAAAAATATATTTACTTCCTATCTTTGCTTTATACAGGGTGTTAGGTAAACATGCGACAAAAATTAAAGGGGTTATTCTTTGACTTATTCTAAGAATATTTTATTGTATGATGATTTTTGAAAAACCCCTTTGTTTCGAAGATACAGGGTCAACAAAATTTACGACATTAACAAAATTTTATTATCAAAAAGTACATGCAAAAATGAAATAGCGTAAACTAATGACTTCAGATATCCCCAGAAGAAATAATCCACGAGGTTTAAGTCCGGGGATCGAGCAGGCCATGCGTGTTGCCCACTTCGACCAATCCAGCGATATCCGTATGTTGCTGTTAAAAAATCACGATCAACCAAACTGAAATGTGGTGGTGCACCATCGTGCATAAACCATATTACATGCCTTGTTGCCAATGGTACATTTTCCAGGAACTCAGGCAGCGTTGCTTCCAAAAAGTTGCGATACATCTCGCCAATAAGTCTTTGTGATAGAAATACCGGTCCAATTAGATAATCACCTGCAATTCCAACCCAAATATTCAACGAGAACTGATGTTGAAAACTATCTTCGCATACCAAATCCCTGATTTTCATCTGCCCACACATGGTTATTATGAAAATTCCTTATTGCGTTTCTTGCGAAAGTGGGGGAAAATCAACAGGTAGTAGTGCCTAAACGCGTTGAATGTGGTATGGATACAACAAATTGTCCTTAAGAATTTTCCAAACTGTTCAGTGACTCACATTCAAAGTATTTGCAATTTTCCGTGTGGAACTACCAGGCTCTTCCGCTATCATGTCCAGCACATTCTGTTCCAATTGTACCGTTCTTACAGTCAGTGATCTTCCTGACCCTTCAGTTCGTTTCAATGTGCCTGACTGCACTCACTATTTAAGACCGTCAAACTCACTATTTAAGAACGTCAAACAGCCAAACGTCACTCAATCTATGTAAACAAATGCGACCGATGAAATCCACTTACTAGATAAAACAGCCGTTCCAAGTCATCGAGATCGAAAAAAAAAAATTGTGCTTGATAAACTCATTGACGTACACCCTACTTTTATTTAGATTAATGATTTCAACAAATATCGAATATGGTTGTCGCAAATTTTGTTCGCTCTGTATCTTCAAAACAAAGGAGTTTTTCAAAAATCATCATAGCACAAAATATTCTTAGAATAGGACAAAGAATAACCCCTTGCATTTTTGCCGCATGTTTACCTAACACCCTGTATATAGAAATTAATATAATTTATTTTTTAGATTTGTTTTGAAAACGGAGGGACGAAGACCGTCACGAAACGTTGACATTAAAAGTTTGTATTTATTTTAGAACATTTTTAAAATTTTGTTCGTTAGGCAAATTTATTACAGAAAAGAATCACTGAGAAATTTGTCTCCGTTTGGAGTTTTGGTTTTACCCAGTGATTATTTATTTACATAAGAACATATTTACATAAGAACAGATATTTTTGATATTTTTTGAGTTTTAGATCGTGGCGAAAAACCGAAAAAAAAGAAAAAAAATATGAACACGCCACAATCATTCAAACATTAATCAAATATAAACTTCAAATAGCTTGACAGATGAGAAATGGCGTGAAATCCTACATTAGTACAAAAGCACCTGTCATCTTTGCAATGTTGATGGGCTGTCAATGCGACACAATGGTAGAAAGCGTACAAATTTACAAAGTTATTACAATTCACGTTCAATTGACAGCTGTCATTTATATAACATTGATAGCTACAAAATATAAATTTTAAATAGTTTAACAGAAGAGAAATCTGAATGATTGTTATAATTAAATTTAATAAATTTAATGTAAAACTCGGTAAAACTGCATCGGAAACATCCCGGTTGATGCAGCAAGTGTACGGCGATGATTGTTTAAGCGGAACAAATGTCTTTCTGTGGCATAAACGTTTTTAAGGCATCGTCCACAAAGAGTTCGGCCAAACTGTTACTGGGCAGTAGTACTTAGAAGTCTTGAAACGATTAATGCATAGAATTCGTCGCATTCGGCCAGAATATCCCGATCCAGATAACTGGAGTTTGTTGCACGATAATACAAGCCACACATCGTTAAATGTGCGTCAATTTTGGCCCAAAACCAAGTCTGTGTGATCAACCACCCATCGTATTCACCAGATTTAGACCCTTGTGACTTTTCCTTGTTTCCAAAGTTAAAATGGTATTTTGAAGACATTCAGATCATCCATACAGCTTTAACGCGTGCTTTAGTATTGGCAGTAAGAAATGTATCGAAGCGAAAGAAGAATACTTCAAACAATAATTCATAAAAAATTCCAGGTATTTCGTTTCAATCACATATTCCCATGGCATATCCCCATGTACTTATACTTAATAGACCCACTGTTTATTTATCCAACACAATAATACACAATATATTTATAAAATAATTTTAGATGCTTTCAATTTCAGTTGATTTTACTTTTTTCGGAAAAAGTTTGGAGCATCTGGCAGACACGAAAAGGAGATTCGTATTTGATCATCGTTGGGCGTGCTTTCGAAAAGCGAAAACAAATTGTAGGGTTTGAGGTATTTCGCCAGTTTCCTTTACATTATCAAATATTAATTGGACTTGTCGGGCATTATGCGGTAGCGAATGTTTTCACTTTCAAACGAATAACGATCGTTCATAATTAATAATGTTTTTGTTGCTTTTGAATTATTCACAAAGTGCTTTAACTTTTATGTGGAATTTATGTTACGCTACAGTATCAACATGGAAACTTAATCAACTTTGTCCACGGAGCAATTTTACATACTTTACTGCGTTATTATTGTACTTTACAATCTGAAAACTTAATTTAAATGATATAATACAATAAATCATATTATATCAATATATATATATATATATATATATATATATATATATATATATATATATATATATATATATATATATATATATATATATATATATATATATATATATAAATATGTAGTGTTAGATTTTCTTGGACTGTGTCCAATGAGACCGCAGTATCTGAGTGTCATCACGCATCCAACCATTGGGTTCCACAATCTCATGTGGAACACACAACAACCTACGTCGCCGCCTAAATGAACACTTTTGTTGGTTGCTTGATGTCGGCGCCCTGAAGAACCTCGAGAGACGAAACATATGTCATCCAATTGAAGGGATAGGTGAGGCGGTATCCCCCGGCGGGGATACCACCCAGGAGGTGGAACGGCGTGTTAAATGTAGCTGGCAGGCATTTGGCAGGCTCAACATAGTGTTTAAGAGCGGACTCCCACTTTGCCTGAAAAGAAAAGTCTTCGATCAGTGCGTCCTACCCGTTATGACATACGGAAGTGAAACCTGGCCACTCACATCGCAATCAATTCAAAAACTTCTTATAGCACAAAGGGGAATGGAAAGATGTATGCTTGGTATTACAAGACGAGACAGAAAGCCCTGCGCATGGATCAGGGAACAGACGAAAGTGTGTTCTATTGTCTTCTTCTTCTATTGTCTTCTTCTTTTTATTCTCTTTCATACAAAAATCGTGATTATGTAAACTCATGTTTGTTTACTCTCTGGACTAGTTCTCGCCAGTGTTCTATATTTTTGGCATTATTGGCTGCATATAGGAGAGATGGAGATGTACTAGTTAGATCTTTAATTTGGTCTGTCCATTTTTTTAGAGGTTTACCCCGTTATCTAGAATCTTCCATCCATCCCTGTTCTACTAGTCTTTCCAGGATATTATTGTTCATGCGTTCCATGCATCTTTATCGTCCATTCCATCCATCCGTCATTCATACCATCTATCGTTATTGTACCCAAAAAGTGTAAAGTATTCTACTAGTCAAAGGGTCGCGAATAAAATATTTAAAGCCTTTGATCTTTACAACAGGAAAACTTGAATATTATTTTAACATTAATACGTCATTCTGCTTGGAACCATTTGATTTCGACGTTTAACGTCATATGACACAGTTAAACAACATTTTTTCGGGAATTGTTTTTATAATATTAGTACAAAATGGTTCGACACAGGCCTGTTAACTTTTTAGATTTGACATTTTCAATAAATTAATTAACACACTAATGAAAAGAACAAGAATAAATGGATCAAAAACAAAAACAATCATATCGTCTGCAATTTTGAGGAGAAATAACATTATGACGTCATGCGTGCTCGAGTTTTTCGGGAACTGTCGGAGCGTTATCGGTACTAGGTTTAAAAATGATTTTTCAATTTGTTATAACTTTTTAATTATAACAAAAAAATTAAAATAGTGTTGTTATAAAACTAGATATAGATCTTCCCATTTATGATTTTTATTTCAAAACCCCTATAAAGTGGAAATTTTGACGAAAATTTTATTCATTACAGTTCTTATATATTTAATATCATTATTTTGCCACTGATGTATTTTTGAATACACGTCATCGCAGCCCAACACAAAAAACACAGAAAAAATAATTTACAAAACTATTTGGCCGGGATGAATCACGAAACTCAATTTAGAGCGGCTCAAGCGGCCGAATTAATTCGAAATCTTTTTGGAAAATGCGGATCAGCATTGAAAAGTATATCGCTTTAATTTATTTGATGGGAAGCGGGAATGGGATTCGCTCCCATTTTCGTCGGGAACCGTTGAGATTATCTTATCGGAGCGTCGAATTTTTTTTCTCTATCTCCCCTTTTATTTGAATTTGATGAAAGCTTTGATCAATCCGTTCGTAAAAATTGTGTTATTGCGTATTAGGGGTACAAATAAATGTAAAAAATAACGGGTTACTTTATTAGTGTGTCCTAATTTCCGATAGGAGTCGCTGTTAAATGAGATGTAAGTTTACGCGCCTCTAACGTCAAAATTAGTTAGTATAGTCTGGTAAATCATCATGGGACGTTTAACATTAGACCAACGCTCCAAAGATTCAAATTTATTAAATAACACTGGGGAACAGCAATTTTGTTGACTTGGATCAGTGACTTGTTTTTGACTAATTTTTCATCTTTGAATTCAAAAATATTCACAGTTTTTCTCTATCACGTCAAGTTCTTAAGCTACAGCATACCCCTCATTTTACCTTAAAAGTGTATATACGAAAGGAAATAAGGTGAGATCTGACCAAATAGATTAGAATATTTTATTCATACAGAATTTAACGTATTGTTAAAAGTTAAATTGTGTTTATACAAAAAATAAATAAAAGATATTATGGTAAAAATTTCTTCTTATAGCTTTTTCTGGAGTGTTCAGTTTGTGGACATTCTCGCTTGATGCTCCAACAGTAGTCAGCCATCATACTGACATCCCATCTACCTTGATACCGCGCTTCCATAACCTTTAGATCTTGGTGGAATCGCTCGCCCTGTTCATCACTAACAGCACCAAGATTTTCTGGGAAGTTAGCAAGATGACTATGTAAGAAATGCAGTTTGATGCGCATGTTGCAACCAAGCTTTTTAAAGCTCTCAAAGTGTTGTTGAACAATTTCGATGTAATTCGGGGTTCGTGTATTTCCAAGAAAGTCTTTAACAATATTTTTAAAAGCCAACCAAGCATTCCTTTCAAGTTCGGTCATTGTTTCAGTAAAATTTTCATATTTAACGAATTGCCGAATCTGTGGATCATCAAACACACCAGCCTTTATCTTTTCATATGACAGGCCAGGGAATGCCGAAACGATATACTTAAAGCAGTCTCCTTCAATTGACAAAGCCTTAACAAATTGCTTCATGAGACCTAGTTTTATATGCAAAGGCGGAAATACAATGTTTTTTTCTGTCGACAAGTGGCTGATTTAAAATGTTTGGATCACCAGGTCTTAGGTCAGATCTTGGCGGCCAAATCCGTCATTATTTCTGAAGTACTGCCTAAATTCACTTTCTCTGGATCGAGAGTAAGTGACTTTAGCTCCTTTGTCAAGCAAATTTTTTTCGTACAGTCTTGATGCTAATAATTCCGATGTTTTTTGGGTAGTCCCAAATCTCGTGCTAAATCGTTTAATTCATGTTGATTGAATCCTTTACGAACAGAATCATTGAAAACTTTGAATTCTTCGTCGGTGGAGTCACTTCGATCTTCACTTGATTCACATTCTTGCATTTCTAAAGAAGGTAATTCTTGAAAAACTGACACTGGAATTTCAGCTGAACTAGGGTACTCAATTTTATGTTTGTTTTCTTGTAGAATCCTGATGTTTTCACTATGCAAAAGTAGCAATCACATAAGTGATCTTTGGGCTCTCGCTAGACCATTGGTATACCAAACAAAAGTTTATTACGTGTTCTCTTCGTCCACATTCGTAAACTCTCTACACACTGCTTGCACACTTTATGAGGGGCCCATGATTTATCTTGGTCACCTATTTCCACTTTAAAATAAGAAAAATAGGCTTGCCTGACAAATGTAGTAATATTAGTCCATTGAATGGGGATGGTAAAACTGCCACATATATAACAACATGAATCAGGGCTGTTTAAGCACTTACGATGAGAACTACCAGAGGCAGACATAACGAAAATCTGTAGTTGTGTAAGTATACTTTGACTTCACTATATCAGAGCGACACAGACCCGCGTACTTTAGCATCTCATGCGTAACTGACCGAACTAGTTTTGGATGACGTAACGTCACTCACGCCCCCACTCTAGGTCGAAGAAGGTTCGCCGGTAGAAGAGCAGTAGTGACTTCTGTGATTCGTCAAGCTTAATCGGATGCGCAACAACTGTAGAGAAAAAACTTGACCTGATAGAAAAACAATTAAATGAAGTTTTGGAATTAGCATGTCAATTTACGTATAAAACAGCTTAAATATCAAACTCAATAGAAATTATTTTTCAAATTGTTCCCCAGTGTAATTTTTTCTTTTAAATGAAAATTAATATAATTTGACTTCTTTCACTTTTTTTAGCATATATTTATTCATAATAAAACTTGTTCATCTGCACTATACATCAACCAAACCCAAACTGTAAAAATGGCACCAAAAAAAGGATAGCGCGATAAGAAATACACATATATATATATATATATATATATATATATATATATATATATATATATATATATATATATATATATATATATATATATATATATATATATTAGATATTAATGGATTCCATTAATATTAATGGTCCATTAGATATTAATGGACAGCTGCGAATATCTCAAAATAAGCAGCCCCGAACCAAGGCAAAAAAAACTAAATCCACTTAGCGTCTGACTTGTATCAAGCGGTTGAGTGGTCAGCGTCTGTTCACCAGTGGTGCGGCTGATGTTTAAATTCTGGAAATAACCCCTCCAATCTTAACCTCGGAACTGTCATGGTTCAAACCTTTAATTCAAAGTACAAGATGAAGCGTTCTAGTAATTACAAAATTACCCCAGGAGGTAGACAATCCTCTGCCAGCTTTGCTGGTACAACCGGACTTTCGGATTCTGGGGCGTCCGGGCTTAAACGCAAAATCTTTCAGAGGGAGTCGGAGACCTCTGGCCAACGTCTGAAACCGAAAATAAAAACTTTCTTTGGAACGGTAAATATCAATTTTCTCCTGCGTCCAGGAAAACTACACGAATTGGGGCGAACATTAAATCAGCAAAAAATCCAAATTTTAGCTTTGCAAGAAACTAGATTGACAGATGATAACACCTTGGAATTCGGCAACTACAGACTTTTTAAAAGTAAAACGGACAAAAAATACTCAAAAATACACCTCATCTCGGTGTTGCTTTCGGTGTCTCAAGAAACATCCTTGGTTCTATAACAAATGTCCAGCCAGTAAATAATCGACTTATGACACTATCCCTTAAGTGTGCTAACAAAAACTATACATTAATCAATGCACACCTCCCAGTGTGCAAATTCCCTCTAACCATGTAAAAATCGTATTGGGTAATTTCAACGCCCAACTAGGGAAAGAACGAAAGTACAGAAAACCAGTCGATAGTTTTCCCGCTCATAAATGGACTAACCATAATGCCAGAAGATTGGTTGAACTATGTTCGCAGTTTAATCTAAAAATAATATCAACCCATTTTAAGAAGAAAATAACAAAACAAAAGACCTGGAGGTGCCCAAACACGTACATGGGTGAATTTCAAATTGACCATGTTGCCATTTCGTACCCCAATTATAAAGAGATTTTGAAGATTGAGATTGATTGATTTTGATTGATTGATAAAGAGATTGTTCAAGTCAGGAAAGGAGGTAACATAGACACGAACCACTACTTGACTAGAATCAGACTTAGCTTAGAATCTCGAAAACTTATTCAAAAGATACTTCGTTTTTTTGACGTGCCATCCACAAATTCTCAGACAGGTGGGAAAAATGTATAGCTAGCGATAGGCAATACTTCGAATAAAATATTTTTTATGTTTTTCATACAATAAATGTGTATTTTCTATACAAAATTTCCGGTTTCATTTTTACATACCTGGTACATCTACAGGATGTTGTTCAGTTGTGAATGTTTTCACACCAGTATTGATCTGGAGAAAATGTCATACAGCCAACGCAACAATCGATTTATTGAGGATACAATTGGGTGAGAAAATTGTGATTTGATGCCTAGAAGCTATTTTCTTTGAGATTATGTTAAATACTTGTTCTAAACCGATAAATAAGCAACTATTAACGCTTTCGATGCCAACATAACTCGGATAACTCGGGACATAAAACCCCGTAAGTAGCCGCGGCTGACATTTGTCCGAAATTGTTTTCAAACATTAATGCCATTGAATGTTATTTTACACTGAATAAATAGTTTTAAGGCATCTGCTTTGAAAATTCGAACACACTAATAAAATTACCCTGTACATTGTCGTCCTTCTTAAAATTAATTTTCGATTTTCCTTAATTAAAATTCAGTTTACAACCACTAAAACTTATTAAATACGAAAATATCTTAATCTATCTCGAGAAGTTTAATATTCCATACCAGAAACCTAATACCCATCCTGAATATCATTAATTTCAGATGCATCCTTGTACTTTAGCAGCGTGCGAAACAATATTAAGACTCGACAAGAACAAAAAGCATCGACAATAGGTTGCTCCGACAAACCCTTCTCACGTTCTTTCTCTCTCACACCAGAAACAGAAGAGCTTTAGATTTAGAAATATACACTCAACAATAAAGATGAAAGTTTCCTGAAGTTTGTGAACGTATACAATTACACAGGATTACAAAATAAAAAAAAATTCGGCGCCGCCGAGACTTAAACGTAATTTTAAAGCATAGTGTCTAACAACATCCTCAGTAACATTAAATTAACAAAAGTGGGTACAGTTTTTAATCTATTCACATTGATAATATTTTCCTCTCGGTAGCTATTTAACTTGTTTATTTTTGTTGTTTGTTCAGTTAAAACCTGGTTACTGCCATCGTCAAAATGATCCTGTTAGACGAACCGAATGATTTTTGTTACGTTTGTGGCGATTATACGGTGAAAAGGTTTCGAAAACCAAACCAAACCTATATCAGATCAAACCAAACCAAAACTATATCAAATCAAACCAAACCAAACCTATATCCAATCAAACCAAACCAAACCAAACCTATATCAAACCAAACCAAACTAAACCAATATCAAATCAAACCAAACCAAACTGTTCTAGCTTTTGGGGGCTGTTTGATCTTCCAGATACAGAATGTAGTACATCCAAAGATAGGAAAGCTTGTACTAGCGAATCAAACCAAATCTATATCAAACCAAACCAAGCCAAACCAAACCAAACCTATATCAAACCAAACCAAACCAAACCAATATCAAATCAAACCAAACCAAACTGTTCTAGCTTTTGGAGGCTGTCTAATCTTCCAGATACAGAATGTAGTACATCCAAAGATAGGAAAGCTTGTACTAGCGAAGAACGTGATAATTTTGAAACTACGTCGTCAAAACCCCTATTTTTTACTCAAGACGCTCTAAATAATCTTATCAGAGACCTCGACATTTCAAACGAAGGATCAGAACTGTTGGCATCCAGACTCAAAGAGAGGATTTTACCTTCTCCAGGTACTAAAATGACATGTTATCGTACTCGAGAAAAAAACTGCTTCCGTTTTTTTTGCTGAGAAAAAATGTTGTTTTTTTGTAATGATGTCGGTGGTCTTTCAACAAAAATGGGTTTCTTGAACTATCACGCAAAGGAATAGAGTCTTTTTATAGACAGTTCCAAGCGGAGTTTGAAACGTGTTTTGCTACATAATAGAAATAAACATGGTGTGGTTCTCATTCCATGTGGCGGTGTTCGCCCGTGTGGGGTTGCTAGTCTCCCATCGGGCACTTCCCCAAATGACGTATAGAGCAATACCTTTCAAATATTGATAATATCGGGGAAAGGAAATACCTGGGGCGAACCAAAACTAGCAACACGGCAACAGCGTCCGTCTTACAATGGGAAGCTGAAATCCATACTCACCAAAACGCAACAGGCAAGATGGCGAATAAAAATTCGCCTATAAACTTCCATGAAAGTAAAAAATAATAAATGGCCCTCAGTCCCCAGCAGATCTAAAGACCCCAATCATGGCAGCGATCGATCCAGTGAAGAAGCAAAAATATCTCTCTCCACGATCCCACTACGCTATCTTTTATCTTTTTTCCCCAAGGTTGTAGGAAAAATTCATCGCGCAATTCGGTGTGCTACGAACATTCACCGTAGGATGGTGCGAGATGTATTGAGTTTACGACCCGCCATCAATATGGCCAGTGGACTTGGTCTTGCTCTGTTCCTTTTTATTCAGCTGTCTCCTTGCATTAGACTCGAGCCCAGCTGATGACGGCTGTAAGGCTGATGACGGCTGTGAGGCTGATGACGGCTTTGGAGAATCCACGGAGGAAGGATGAGAGAGGTGTGGAGGATCAGAAAGAACAGTCAAAAATGAGTCAGAATGCTTTGCGTGATCCAACCGGGTCTATACGCACCTAATAATAATAATAATAATAATAATCAGCTGGCAAAAATTATACATCAACAAATTGCAAGAAAATACTCGCTATTAGGAAGCGCACCTCCTCCATATTATAAGTACTCGCCTTCTTCTGTACTTGAATCATCCGATACCATTCTTTTCTGGGACAGACCAATCACTACTGATCGAACGGTTGATTATAACAGGCCGGATATTGTTCTAATCAACAAAAAGGACAACTATCTCACAACTATCTCACAACATCTCACAACATTAGAAAAACTGAGATAGAAAAATCCACAAAGTATGAAAATCTGGCACGACTTGAAGAACCAGTGGAAACTGAGTAAGATAGATGTAGTACCCTTCGTTATATCCGCCGAAGGCCTGATAAGTAAGAGATGTTCAAAGAACCTCGAGAGCCTCGGTATCTATAATATATATATATATATATATATATATATATATATATATATATATATATATATATATATATATATATATTGATGTAGAAATTTGTATAAAACTTAGTTCGTTTATTTATATTAGAAACCATTTCCATAGAATTCCAGAGCTTTCTGGTGACATGTATTTGAAAATAATTGAGTGCATCAACGAAACTATCGCAGTGATTTCAAACAATGATAATTAAACTCATCTTTTCAATCAACAAAAACTATCCCGTCTAATACACGGAATCTCCGTTGATATTCCGAAAAGTTCGCTTCGACGATTCGCCGGCAGTTGCACAAATATTCTCGGACTTTGCGTGATGTAACATCGGAAGTTAATTGGCAATTTCGGCTCCGAATTCAATCTATTAAACTGGCCGAAGGAAATCTGCTTGCGATTGAGTTTATCCGTAATAAACTTAGTTGCTGCATCGGGTATGATCTTGAAATCGATTACCAAGTTCGTATGTCTCGATGTTGGCCATAATAACTTGTTACTAAGGGATAGGACAGGCAATAATTCGTGCCAAATATCTTTAATGAGGTTATGCACCGTTTGTTGGAAAAATTACAGGGCTTTTTAATTAAAACAAAAATAACAATTCAATATTTTACCAAAATTCTTTCTTTTTGTTCGAAATACATCCCTTTCGCATCATTAAACCGTTGGGTACGTTCACCCAATGAGATTTTTTATGTCATTATTCGGAATCCTTAATTAATGAGCCTCGTCGTGCAGCGACGGCTCATGAGGGAGGGCGTTGTGGCGCGGCTTCTCCAACATTTATTTCAGTAAACAATTTTTCAGAGCAAAACACCATATTTTAATTCCATTCAGTTTCTTTCATTTAACTCATTTTAAGATATTATTAAAAATTAAAATCTCCAAATGTAGAGGAACGTCGACCCATCACTCCAAATAATGCGGATAAAAATTCCATCCTCTCGCCACAATTTTTACATCGTTGACGTTACATGTTTTGTTGGTTGCCAGAATTCGGCGGTTTAACTCTTTCTAAAACATGCGATTTGGACGAAGATTCCCTGCGACCGAGCGTATCAGAAATCAGTTTTGACGGGAACGGAGCGTTTGATATGTCTAGCATCTTGTATTTCGTTCGCCTGGGGAATAGTTGTTTTTAAATAAAAATAATCAACTTTTAATTGCAAACATGAAGGTGTCTGATTTAAAACAGTTAGTAATGACTAATTTAAGTTTGGAGAAGAAAGTTGAATTAAAAACTAACGGTCGATCCACACCCGTGTTGAATTTGAGTCAGGTTAACAATAAACTATATGTGAAAGTTTTCCGACGATAGAAAAAGAAGATTTGAAGACCGAATTGGAAATTTTATATTCAAGGCCCGAGATTTATCAAAATGAAGATATTAAAGTCTCTTTAAAAACATTTTTTTTTTTGAATATTGGACTGGATACAGCTTTTAAAGCAATCACTAAGGCATTGAGAATACTAGTGACTATACCAATGACCACAGCCGAAGCCGAAAGGTGTCTTTCGACTTTGAACTTGATTAAAACATATTTAAGAAATTCAATGGGGGAAAGACAGACTAAATGCTTTAGGTATGTTAAATAATGAGATTATATTTTTTTCCTTTTCGCCACGATCTAAAACTCAAAAAATATCAAAATATCTGTTCTTATGTAAATAAAGAATCACTGGGTAAAAACAAAAAACCAAACGGAGACAAATTTCTCAGTGATTCTTTTTTTTGTAATAAATTTGCGTAACGAACAAAATTTAAAGACATTAAAATGTTCTAAAAAAATATACAAGCTTTTTTTTCGACTTCTCGAACTTCTCATGAACTTTTTCGAATTTTCTCTATTGATATGCAGTTACAATAAACTGTTTAAATGGTTTACTCGTTGCGAAACGGTAAATACGTACTTATTCATTCCTTTATCCGCGCAACAAGCATCCAGCCATCCTCCAATGTCCTTGTAAGTAGTAACAATACAAAATTTTATGTTTTCCTGGTTAAGGTTTTAATAGCACCGAAAAGTAAAAAGGAGGAAAGGGAAAGCAACAAAAATTCTTCAGCAGCACTATGTTCTGATACGCCCTCCCACTTAAAAAACGAGCCGACGCTAATCTGAATTCCAGCAATGCCATGAAGAAGAGTGGACAAAGCACTGTGCGGCTTCCCAAGACAACTACTTTGAAAGAGACGATATAAAATTGTAACTTCAATTGACTACAAAAATTAGTATTATTATTATTAGGTGTGTATAGCTCGGTTGGATCACGCAAAGCATTCTGACTCATTTTCGAGTATTCTTTCGGATCCTCCACACTTCTCTGTGGATGCTCTTTCTCTCATCCGTTCACCTTATCCCCGATCTCCCTGAAACTTCGTTCTCTGATGCAACGTTCCACATATGTATTTTGTTTCTCTGTAGGGCCCATTTGTGCCTGATTTGTGCTCAGATCAGCTCTGACTTTTGCAATCCGTGGTACTGTTGACTTGACTCCTTGTATGTATGTAAGAATTCTGTTGGTGAGTCTTGTCGGTGGGAGTCTACTGATATGTCCATAGAATTTCAACCTTCTTTTTCTTATGTCCGCCGCTACGTTGGGCATTCTCTCTGTGGTCTTTTTAGAATATAGTCTGTATCCTTCCTCTGTCAGTTTTGGGCCGAGAATTTTCCGCATAATTTTGCGTTCTTCTTTTAGTATGTTTTTTATGCCGCTTTTTCCCTCGCTTGCGTATAGTACCTCTGGTTTAATTACAGTATTGCAGTGTCTTATTTTTGCGTGTGTGGATATACATTTCTTATTGTAGATATTGTGTGTCTTGCCGTATGCCCTCTTCATCTTTTGTAATCGAGTCTTCTGTGCTATCTTCTCTCCTCCTGTGGGTTCGAGGATTTCGCGCAGGTATTTGAAATGAGTGACCCTATTTATCTTGCCGTATTTGGTGTTCAAATTTAGAACATCTAGTTTTGAGCAGAAGAATTCGGTTTTTGAAAGGAAATTTGCAGGCTGACTTTCTCTGCGCATTCCTTGAGGACTTCTATCTGTTTGGTTGCCCTTTTTTGATTGTCTGCGAGTATAGCTAGGTCATCTGCGAAAGCTAGGCATTATTATCATAGAAATATCTTTCTATGTTGTTTTTAGGTCGTCCGAGTCGTATTTGTTTCCAGTGTCCTTGATTTTTCAGTTCTTTTTCCCATTCCCTTATGACTTTGTCCAGGACCAGGTTGAAGAGAAGTGGGGATAACCCATCTCCTTAGAGTACTCCGGTTTTAATCAGGAAGGGTTCGGAAATTTCTCCCATAAATTTCACTTTAGAGCTTGTTTCGGTCAGTGTCTGCTGGATCAATCGTAGAGTTTTGGGGTCGAGTCCTTGTTCTTCTAAGATGTTGAACAGAGATTTTGGGTCGATGCAGCATGCAGATGATTGGGACGTTCCTGATGGCTTTAGATTTCAGGATTGTTTTTAATTGTTCTTGTGTTCTCTGGAGAAGGCATGCAGAGAGAATTTTGTAAGCGACTTGTAGTAAGGAGATTCCTCTGTAATTATTCACATCTGTTGTGTCTCCCTTCTTGTGCAGCGGGCGGATAAGAGCACATTTCCATTCATCTGGTAATTTTTCTGTTTATCAGATATTCGTGATGATTTTCGTAAGCTCCTGCAGTGAATTTGGTCCGAGGTTTTACAATAGTTCCGCGGTGATACCATCTTCACCGGATGTCCTGTTATTCTTCAGTTTGCGTAAGTTCCTGTGTTGGTGGTGGTGATTCTGAGTTGATATAGATACAATTTTCCTGGGGGAATCTTATGTCGCGCTCGGGGCAATTGAGAAGATCAAAGAAATAGTGGACCCGCTCCTAACAATTCTCCTGATTGGTTAAAGCTAATCTCACATTCCGCTTTCTGAATTGACTAAAAAAAATCACTATTATTACTTTATTTACATATTTCTTATAATAGATTTCAAAATAATTTATACGATCTATTAATATTCCGAAAGTGTGACCTCGATGAATCTCTTGGAGTTGTACCAACAATCTCGGACGAGGCGTAATGTGGAATCACCAAGTTAATTGGCAATTTCCTCTCCGAACTCGATTTGTTAAACTGGCCGAAGGAAATCTGCTTATGATTGAGTTTGTTTCTAATGAGCTGCTGCCTCGGTGATCATCTTGAAATCAATTATCAAGTCCGTATGTAGGTCTCGATGTCGGGCATAGTAAATTGTTACTGGGAGATATAACTGACAGGCATTAATTTGCATCAGCTTCAATGCCAATCCATATATTACAGGGTGCGGCAGAGAAGCAGGCGAGTATAAAAGCTTCTTAAATAATCGAATTACTCTATTTGAAAAATTAGAAATTAAAACTGTCTAATAAGAGTGTTAGAACTTTAAAAAGTAAAAGCGACAACACTGTTTGAAATGTAAGTGCCACTAACAGACCGGTGTATTCTATAGGGGAGACCAGAAGGGTTGTGGCAGAGGTGAGTGTGATAAAGTCAACTTCTCGAAACCTTTGACGGTTACCTAACTGACAACAACACGTAATTCTTACGTTTTTGACAAGACGACCAATATTTTGTCAGCCTATAAATTGATACGTATTTAGATACTGATTTTGCGATATTATTTTATATATGCACTGACTATTCAACATGCATGGCGTGCTAGTAATTACTTTAATCCGCCTCGTGTTTTAAGTTATGAGCATTATTTGACTGAAGCGCGGTTTATTTTGCACCTGAGCAGCGGCGGTTCGTGGGGGCAAAAGCAGGTGGGGCACATATAACCAAATTTTGGAATGGTGGTAGGGAAATACGTCGCAACAAAAAAATTTACATTTCTTAGTATCATACACAGACTTTGCTGTGTAAAAATACGAGTGCAACTGTCAGACATCAAATTTGGATACCCAGATAATAAAATTTTGCTAATCTCACCATAAGACCATGAGACCATTAAATCTGCTAGTTGAAGTCGATCCTCCTAAATGTCTGAGTAGTAAAGTGGTCGATAACTTGATCATCAAAATTTAAAATTGACTTCACAAGTTTTTTTTCAGTAGATAGCATTGCTAACGCGCACAGCCGTTCCTGGCCTATAGTGTTTCGTAGAAATGTTTTGATTCGTTTGAGGGTAGAGAAACATCTTTCGTTTTCCACAGTCGTCATAGCAAACAGGTCGCACGCGATAGCAAAGAAAACAGTACCGGCACAAACTTGTCTGTGCCCAAAGCACGTGTTCTTTAATCGGTGCGCTTCGGCAACGCACGACCTATTTCGGTACCGCAAATAACATTATGGATGTTAAACTATAGAAGTTGGCTAGAAGCGTGATCATACACAGGACAGAGAATACAATAATATAAAGCCTGAAACTATTTTTTTTATTTATTTTTTTAATTTTGTAGGTCAGGTACGTGCACACGTGCCCTTATGAACCAACCGCCACTGCATCTCGAATAGTTGTGACACGATGTAACAATTCTCCTCTTTTGTTTTTAACTTTAACTTATTTTTTAAGGAGGTGGCGTTGGCGTAAAGGGGACAAGTGCTACGAAATGCCGCAAACTCATATTATCTAAACTATATGTCACCGTCTCGGTTTTGTCTGAATGATTGTGACGTGTTCATATATTTTTTTCTTTTTTTTTTATTTCGCCAATATCTAAAACTCAAAAATTATCAAAAATATTTGTTCCTATGTAAATAAAGAATCACTGATCAGAAATATTCTTGGCTTCAATAAAACCTGTGCCCGTTGGGTTCCGAAGTTGACCGATGATTAAAAAAACATCCTATTGCAAATCAGTAAGACTTCTGAATCGATTTCGGCAGGATGGAGAGACACTTTTGAAGCGTATTGTGACGTGTGATGAAACGAGGGTGCATTATTACACTCCAGAATCAAAAATGGCGAGAAAGGAATGGCGAAGGAAAGACGAAACCTGCTATGTAAAGGTCATAATCCGTCTGTCAGCCGGTAAGGTTCACAGGACCGTTTTTTTTTCGACTGGAGGGGAGCTTTGCTGATTGATTTTCTATATGATCGACGTACGGTTAATACTGCCTACTAGTGCCAGCTGTTGGAGGCAACAAAATGTGCTTGCAGGAGCAAAAGATACGGTGTCTCCATCATTGGCCCAGTCTCCATCAACGCCACAACTCAAACAGCTGTTTTAACGAAGGAAATACTGGGGAATATGCATTGGGAAACACTTGAACACCTATATGCAGTCCAGATTTGCCACTATGTGATTATTTTTTGTTTGCGCCCTTAAAAGATAAGCTTGAGGGGCTACGATTCGATAACTATCAACATCAAAGTTTCTACGAGCAGGGAATTCACACGCTTCTAAACCGCTGGGCAAAATGTACAGAGCGTGGAGGAGACTAAGTCGAAAAACAATTAATTGTCTTTTCTTCTGGTTGTTCTGCTACATTTTCGTTCTGTAATATATCCACAGATAAATTTGGAGTTATGGCTCTTGATTCTGGATTTTCCATAGTTTCTGCAACATTAAAAACTTGCTCTGAAGCTGGATCGGTTAAAACACGATCGGTATCTTGACTGGACAATGTTCCTGTTGCAGCAAAACCGGCACTAATATTCCTTACAGTGATCGCCACATCGAATGCAGTTTTCTTTATCGATGGAGTATAGGTGGGGGATATTATTTTCTCAGGATTTGAGCGCATCCAATTCTCACATGCTGTGTTAATAGTTTTCTCAAAAGAATCAAATATTGCACGATCCATCCGCTGCAGCTTGTGAGTGCAATGTGGGGGGAACATTAGGAAAATAATACTGTTTTCTCGGCTAAACTCAATGTTTTTAAAGCCAAGTGCGACGAATGGTTATCGAAAAGTCTGTATGTTCTTTTGACGGACGTTGAGCCTGCAAATGCTGAAGATAAAAGCAAAAGTCTTCGTCCTGCATCCTATCGATCCGCCAAGGGCATTCCGAATAAAATATTCTTGTAATCTCTTACGCGGAAAGCTAAAGTCAGTGTCGCCAAAGTTTCTTTTTCAGTCGATGCCATGGCGTTGACTTGCTTTTCCCATCGTCGCGCGATAACTGGTTTTTGCACCGGTCTCATCCATGTTCCATATATATTTTGCCTCAAGCACGTACTTGCTCAAAACACCTGTGTAATTTTCGGAAAGCGTTCTCACATTAGATTTATTGAAGCTCGTGGCACGAGGTATGCTTGTTGCTTGAGGCAGCCTTAAGGACCAAATTGGACGACTTTTCATAAACAACTTTAGCCACACTTCACTTACCTGCCTGGAAATATCTTATTATTTTCCTTTGCTAGCCTATAGGCTAATTTTCTTGTCTTTTTTATTGCCAGCCCATAATTACAAGCAGCACAGGTAAACACAGTTTACATAGATTATATTCTTCCTCGTCTGTAAAACCGTCCGATTTTGATAAGCGACAGATAAAGGTTTCTCTGTTGTTGAATTCTGCTGCAAAACGTTTTTCTTTTTAATAAACCGAGAGGGTATTTTATCTTTTTTTGGGTTTTTCGCCACAATCTAAAACTAAAAAAATATCAAAAATATCTCTTCTTATGTAAATAAAGAATCACTGGGGAAAAACAAAAAAACAAAACGGAGACAAATTTATCAGTGATTCTTTTTCTGTAATAAATTTGTCTAGCGAACAAAAATATAAAAAATACAAAAATTGTCTAAAATAAATACAAACTTTCGAACGTCAACGTTTTGGGAGGTCTTCTCCCTTTTCCAAAACGAATCTAAATCTAAAAAATTAATTATATTAATTTCTATATATATATATATATATATACTGAAAAGATAGGAAGTGATTTTTTTGTGTGTATATGTCAGTGATACTTACATCGACAATAATAGTTTTTACTGACAGTAACATACTACCAAAAAAATATATATAAGTGAGGTTTACTATTTGATTATTGTGTATTGAAATACTTTTTGAATTTAAATCTTCCGAAGGCATAGCAATATAGTTATTTTTATTTAAATTAATTATAGCGGTTTCTTTTAATCTACTGTATTTTGTTAGTTTACAGAAAACTTACAAACAGATAGGTATCTGAATTTCTTTTCCAATCACTCAAAATCAGTCAAAATAAGAGTAAAGTTTATATGACAGAGCAAAACTTGTTTATACCGACAGTGATACACTACCAAAAGAAACCAATTACATCAAAGACATTCTAAAAAAAAAATTATTGCCCAAAAAATGTCATCAATAAATTTATTAAATGTTTTAATAACAGACAAAACAGACAACTTACTAACAATAATAATAACTCTCAAACAATTAACCTCACAATTTCTTACATCGGCGGTATTTCTGACTCAATTAAAAAAGTGGGAAATAAATACAACATAACAACGACATTTAAAACAAAAAATACCCTCAGATCTATATAAACAAAAACCAAACCAAACAAGACACAACAGAGTACAAAAAATGTGATTTATAAAATTGCGAATGTCGCAAATTTTATATAGGTGACATATATACACCGTTAGATGTTAGAATAAAATAGCAAATAAATAAATAAATAATAAGTAAATAAAAACCTTCTTAGAAAGGGCGATTTTATTAAATCCAGAATTTGTCAACACGCATGGGAATCGGGTCATAAAATTAATTGGAATATTCCAAAACGGTATTAAAAGAATCGGTAACAAAATACAGAAGATTAAAAGAAACCGCTATAATTCATTGAAATAAAAATAACCGCATTGCTATGCTTTCGATAGATTTAAATTCAATATGGTTCCCGATTCTAAAGAATACAATTAAAAACATTTAAGTATTTCAATAAACAATTACAATCACACGGTAAACCTCACATATATATTTCTTTTTAATAGTATGTCGCTGTCGGTAAAAACTATTATTGTCAATGTAAGTATCATTGACATATATACAAAATAAATTTACTTCCTATCTTTTCAGTATATATAGATATTAATATAATTTATTTTTTAGATTCGTTTTGAAAACGGTAGGAGAAGACCTCCCGAAAAGTTAACGTTCAAGTTTGTATTTATTTTAGACAATTTTTGTATTTTTTTGATTTTTGTTCGTTAGACAAATGTATTACAGAAAAATAATCACTGATAAATTTGTCTCCGTTTTGTTTTTTTGTTTTTTCCCCAGTGATTCTTTATTTACATAAGAAGAGATATTTTTGGTATTTTTTTAGTTTTAGATTGTGGCGAAAAACCCAAAAAAAAGATAAAATACCCTCTCAGTTTATTAAAAAGAAAAACGTTTTGCAGCAGAATTCAACAACAGGGAAACATCTATCTGTCGCTTATCAAAGTCGGACGGTTTTTACAGACGAGGAAGAAAATAATCTATGTAAATATATATTCACCTGTGCTGCTTGTAATTATGGGCTGGTGACAAAAAAGACGAGAAAATTAGCCTATAGACTAGCAAACGAAAATAATAAGATATTTCCAGACAGGCAAGTGAAGTGTGGCTAAAGTTGTTTATGAAACATCACCCAATTTGATCCTTAAGGCTGCCTCAAGCAACAAGCATACCTCGTGCCACGAGCTTCAATAAATCTAATGTGAGAACGCTTTCCGAAAATTACACATGTGTTTTGAGCAAGTACGTGCTTGAGGCAAAATATATATGGAACATGGATGAGACCGGTCCAAAAACCAGTTATCGCGCGACTATGGGAAAAGCAAGTCAACGCCATGACATCGACTGAAAAAGAAACTTTGGCGACACTGACTTTAGCTAGGAGTGCCATATATTTCCGCGTAAGAGATTACAAGAATATTTTATTCGGAATGCCCTTGGCGGATCGATAGGATGCAGGACGAAGACTTTTGCTTTTATCTTCAGCATTTACAGGCTCAACGGCCGTCAAAAGAACATACAGACTTTTCGATAACCATTCGGCGCACATGGCTTTAAAAAACATTAAGTTTAGCCGAGAAAACAGTATTATTTTCCTAATGTTCCCCCCACATTGCACTCAGAAGCTGCAGCGGATGGATCGTGCAATATTTGATCCTTTTAAGAAAACAATTAACACAGCATGTGAGAATTGGATGCGCTCAAATCCTGAGAAAATAATATCCCCCAATATGATATTCCATGGATAAATAAAACTGCATTCGATGTGGCGATCGCTGAAAGGAATATTAGTGCCGGTTTTACTGCAACAGGAACATGACTTGTCAATACAAATATTTTTGAAGAAGGAGATTTCTTGTCCAGTCAAGTTACTGATCGTGTTTTAACCAATCCAGCACCAGAGCAAGTTTTAATGTTACAGAAACTATGGAAAATCCAGAATCAAGAGCCATAAATCCAAATTTATCTGTGGATATATTACATAACGAAAATGTCGCAGAACAACCAGAAGAAAAGACTATTAATCATTTTTCGACTTAGTCTCCTCCACGCTCTACACTTTTTTCCCAGCTAATTGTGCACGACGTCCTCAACATGTTGATAGTTATCGAATTGTACCCCTCCAAGTTTATCCTTCAAGGGCGCAAACAAAAAATAATCACAGACTGACAAATCTGGGCTGTATGGAGGGTGTTTCCCAATGCATATTCCCCGGTTTTTCCTTCGTCAAAACCGCTGTGTGTGGTGTGGCTGGAGACTGGGCCACTGATAGAGACACCGCGTCTTTTGCTCATGTAAGGGTATTTTGTTGCCTCCAACAGCTGGCACTAGTAGGCAGCATTAACCGTACGTCGATCATATAGAAAATCAATCAGCGAAACTCCCTTCCAGTCGAAAAAAAACGGTCGCGAGAACTTTACCGGCTGACAGACGGGTTTTGGTCTTTACATAGCAGGTTTCGCCATTCCTTACTCACCATTTTTGATTCTGGAGCGTAATTCTGCTGGATGCATTGGAAAAAGGGTTCCAGATGGACACAATTTACATAGACTTTTCTGATGCATTCGACAATGTACCCTACGATCTGCTGATGCATAAGCTTTGGCTTATGGGGATTGCCGAGCCCCTACAATCTTGGTTTCGCAGCTACTTGACCAATCGCAGTTTACTTGTCAGAATAGGCAGTTTTCTCTCCAGAGTGTTTCTGGCTACATCTGGAGTACCTCAGGGCTCACACCTTGGTCCACTTCTTTTTATTATATTCATGAATGACACCGGGGAGTGCTTCACTTCATGCCTTTACTTACTGTTTGCTAACGACCTAAAGCTTAGTTGCATTGTTAGATCCCAGGAAGACTGTGACAAACTTCAATATGATCTGAACTCTCTGTTTGACTGGTGTCACAGAAACGCTCTGACACTAAATCCATCTAAATGCAAGGCAATGACCTTTTTTCGTGGTAGATCCAACATAGAATTTAATTATCATATTAACCATCATATCCTAGACAAAGTATCCACTATCAAGGACCTTGGTGTCAGCCTGGAGAGAAATTTGCAGTTCTCAGTTCACTTGGACAATGTTGTTAACAAGGCCTTCCAAATGCTTGGTTTCATTAAAAGATGTACCCAAGACTTCAATGACATTCAATCTTTAAAAACCCTTTACTGTTCCCTTGTAAGTCCCCATATAGAGTATGCATCTTCTGTCTGGTCCCCCTTTTATGGGGTATATATTGATGATCTTAAATCTGTTGAGCACAAGTTTCTAAAGCAAGTGGCCTACAAGCTAAATATACTGGATAATTATCAGGATTCTGAAATACTCAAACAGCTTAATATGGTCTCCATCGCCGTTCGTCACAGGAGAAGAGATCTTATAACTCTTTATAGGATCATTCATGGAACGGTATTGGCCCCTGAACTCCTTGAAAAAATTAATATTCATGTTCCACTGAGATGTACAAGAGCCACTTACAGTTTCCACTATCCTGTCTATCGAACTAACTATGGCCAAAACAACTTTATCTCAAGAGCTACCAGATTAGCCAATGAACATCCCAATATAGATTTCTTTGGATCTTATAATTCATTCCTGAGTCAGGTGTGTGTTAGTTTTTGAGTGGTGGTTGAGTGGGGGGGTGATTATGTAAAATTAGGTAGTATACTGTTATCTTTATATTAATCATCTTTATATTAATTAGAATTTATTTTAATAAAAGGTTTAACAATATTGTAATTGGGCTTTGCCCGTTGAAAAATAAATAAATAAATAAATAATAATACACCCACGTTTCATCACACGTCACAATACACTTCAAAAGTTTCTCTCCTTCCTGCTGAAATCGATTCAGAAGTCTTACTGATTTGCAATAGGATGTTTTTTTGATCTTCGGTAAACAACTTCGGAACCCAACGGGCACAGGTTTTATTGAAATCAAGATGATTTCTGATGATTGTTTAAGCCTACCAGCCACCTACGATAAGATCGCAAACTGCACCAATGTTGTCAGCAGTGATACTTTACCTGGAACGTCGATTATAACTGATTAAGACTTCTTATCCCACCCAAACACTTGGATCTTAGGCAGCATACTGTCCCAATGCTGAACCTTCAGCTGAGTAAATATTTCGGACAGTTTTACGCCTTTCTTTGTTAAAAAACCTTTATTATAACGCGTTGTGAAACGGACGGTGAAACCTGTTACTCAGCCATGGCTGTATCGACAAAAGAACTCAATAAAACTGCTCACCGTGCATTTCCTCTATTCTTGATATATTGCACTGCAACGATCTACACTAAAAACCCACTCGTTATTACCTGAGGAAAGTAATTGTAAAACTCCGGTCACCCTTGTAAAATTGTTACTGTACATCGCTAGTGCGTATCAGAGGTTGATTAAAGGAGTTATATTATAATTTCATTAACGTACCTTGTTTTATTCATCAAATATAGCAAAGTTTTTCAGTATACCTTGCCTAAGGTACTGGACGGATCACGGGTGGTGGATAGTGTAAGTTCCATTAGATATTAATGGACAGCTGCGAATATCTTAAAATAAGCAGCCCCTAACCAAGGCAAAAAAAACTAAATCTACTTAGCGTCTGACTTGTATCAAGCAGTGGAGTGGTCAGCGTCTGTTCACCAGTGGTGCGGCTGATATTTAAATTCTGGAACTAACTCCTCCAGTCTTAACCTCTGAACCGTCATGGTTCAAACCTTTAATTCAAAGTACAAGATGAAGCGTTCTAGTAATTACAAAATTACCCCAGGAGGTAGACAATCCTCTGCCAGCTTTGCTGGTACAACCGGACTATCGGATTCTGGGGCGTCCGGGCTTAAACGCAAAATCTTTCAAAGGGAGTCGGAGACCTCTGACCAACGTCTGAAACCGAAAACAAAAACTTTCTTTGGAACAGTAAATATCAATTCTCTCCTGCGTCCAGGAAAACTACACGAATTGGGGCGAACATTAAATCAGCAAAAAATCCAAATTTTAGCTTTGCAAAAAACCAGATTGAGAGATGATAACACCTTGGAATTCGGCAACTACAGGCTTTTTAAAAGTAAAACGGACAAAAGAATACTCAAAAATACACCACATCTCGGTGTTGTTTTCGCTGTCTCAAGAAACATTCTTGGTTCTATAACAAATGTCCAGCCAGTAAATAATCGACTTATGACACTATCCCTCAAGTGTGCTAACAAAAACTATACATTAATCAATGCACACCTCCCAGTTAACGAAGAAAATAAATCTAATCCTGAAAAAGTAAATAAGTCCTGGGAAATTCTGGAAAAGACTATCTCTAAAATTACCTCTAACCATGTAAAAATCCTATTGGGTGATTTCAACGCCCAACTAGGGAAAGAAAAAAAGTACAGGAAAACAGTCGGCAGTTTTCCCGCTCATAAATGGACTAACCATAATGGTAGAAGGTTGGTGGAACTATGTTCGCAATTTAATCTAAAAATAATGTCAACCCATTTTAAGAAGAAACTAACAAAACAAAAGACCCCGAGGTGCCCGAACACGTACATGGGTGAATTTCAAATTGACCATGTTGCCATTTCGTACTCCAATTATAACGAGATTTTGAATGTTCAAGTCAGGAAAAGAGCAAATATAGACAGGCAACACTACTTGACTAGAATCAAACTTAGCTTTAAACCTCGAAAACTTATTCAAAAGAGGCTGCTAATACCAAAGTTTGACACAACGAAAATAAAACCAGCCCTAACAGAAGAGCTAGATAAACAACCAGCACAGAACTGGCAAGGATTGAAACAAAAAATTATTAAAACAGCCTTAAAGTTGGTCCCATTACAAAAACGTAGAAAACATCCGTGGTGGGATGAAGTTTGCGAGCAAGCAGTATTAAGCCCAAGTAAAGCATTCAAAGATTGGAACAGTTAAAAAACAGCAATAAACTGTAACATCTTTTTGGAAGTAAGAAAAGAAACATCGAAGCTAATTAGACAAACTAAAAGAAAATATCAAAACAATCAACTTAATGTAATAGAAAAAGATTTCCAAAAAAATAACACCCGAAACTTTTAAAAAACATTTAAAACTAAATTAACAGGCTATCAACCCCAAAGTTGCTTCCAAAAGGAAAAGGGACAATTAGCTCTAAATGGAAACGACATTGAGACTTACACAAAATATTTATAACAAAAAATTCCTATCTAAAAACACAAAACTGAGACATTACAACACAGTTATTAAGCCAGAATGTCTATATGCTGCAGAAACGCTCATTTTTAATAGAAAAAGGGACATCGAGGATACTGAAAAGAAGGAAAGAAAAATTATAAGAAAAATCCTAGGCCCCAAACAAATAAATAGCACAACATACCCACTTCGAGAAAACCAAGAAATCAAACAATACACAGATATACATAGCGATATGAGAAAAAGAAGACTTAAGTTTTACGGACACATAAAACGGATGAATCCGAGTAGACTAACTAGACAAATAGTCGAATTTTATGAAAATAGGAGTAGAGCTAAAGTAGAAATAATTAAATGGATTGCTGCAATTAAACAGGATTTAAGATCAGCAAATATTACACAATGTGAAATTCAGGATAGAGGCTGTTTCAGGCACAAGGTTAACGTTTGGGAGGTTGGCCAGAGGGAAAAATGTAGGAAGACTGGAACAACTTGGTCTGACGAAAGGAAAAAAGCTCATAGCGAAAGAATGAAATTAGTATGGGCGCAAAGGAAGGCTAACAACAACAAACGCCTCTAATTGTACTTCGCGTGGTCCACCAGAGCCCATATGTGAATAATAATAATAAAGTTTTTCAGTTCATTTTCCAAATCCACATTTGTCACAACTCACCTTGACCTCTGTCAACCTTGGTAAACTTAAATAGATTTACCACTACATACCATAACATTATTTTAAACGTCTCGATGCCCGTTTCGCTAACAATGTTAACATCATCTCTTCGAGTTTAGTGTTTCACACTGAAGGTTCCAACAGAAGAATTGAAACACTGGTTGGTGTTTCGGTTTTTCTCAATTTTCTCATGAACCCTAACTATTCATCTTCTTTTTACACTTGATTCACAAAAAGAAAAGATCCTGTTACGAGGGTAATAAGATTCATCAAGTTAGAGCAATTATTAGTGGAGATAAACTAGTTAATGTAAAAACTGTTGCATCAGTCCTCGGCCTTCCTTACATTATGTCTTTCACTAAAGAAAAAATTTCCGCTTTACCGGAAATTATAAGAATTTCCGGTAAAGTGCACTACTTAAATTTTCGATATATTTTACTCCAAAACGACTACAAGAAACGTTAATTCCCGATCTCGACCGTATCCAGATTTGACGAAACTAAATTTATAAGTACGGAATCGATAGGCGATGCGACTGCATCCAGGTGGAAGATGAACGTTCTCGACGACGGATGCGGAAAATATTCGCCGCGTTTTCTTTATTTGGGAGTATCAGACGGCGAAATGCAACGTGAAAAGCATGAAGTAATAAATAATCTTATTTCAGAACCGTTCGCGAGCTCGAAGAATGCATCAAATTTTTCTCAAACAACAGAAATTTATATTTCATCCCGCTCTACGTGAACCTACAGAATATGTATCGTTTAGCTTTTTTGTTTTTTGTTTCTTTCCCGCATTATCATTTTGACGTTCCTGCAGTATTTTTATTTTTTCCTTACTTTTGTAATGTAATCATAAATGTTTAACAAAAGGGTTTTGTTTAGTACTTTCCACTTTATAATATTTATATTTATTATACAAAGTGTGTGTGTGTGAAACAATGTGATCATTATCACTTTTTATCCTAACAAAACAAACCAAATTTATGCTGAAATAAATAGCATGCTTTTTTTCCTTTATTTGGGTTTTTCGCCACTATCTAAAACTCAAAAAATATCAAAAGTACCTGTTCTTATGTAAAGAAAGAATCACTGGGTAAAAACAAAAAACCAAACGGAGACAAATTTCTCAGGGATTCTTTTTTGTAATAAATTTGCCTAACGAACAAAATTTTAAATATATAAAAATGTTATAAAAAAATGTACAAACTTTTAACGTTAACGTTTCGGAGGGTACTCTCCCCCCCCAAAAAATAAATTATATTAATTTTTAATATATAAATTAATGAGTGAAAGTAAATATATTTTTTTGTATATGTCAACGATACTTACATTGACAACAATAGATTTTCATGACAGTGACATACTACCAAAAAATATATATAGGTAATGTTTACTGTGTGATTGTTTATTGTACTGATTGTGTATTCAAATATTTAAATGTGTTTAATTGTATTCTTTAGAATCGGGAATTTGTAAAATTTAAAAAATTTAAATAATTTTAAATTAATTAATTTATTAAATTTTTATTTTATTATATTTATTAACTTTTATTAATTTATTAATTTTAATAATATTTATTTAATTTTATTTATTAATTTTTTAAATTATTTAATTTAAATAATTTAAAATTTAAAAAATTTGTAAAATTTAAAAAAATTGTAAAATTTAAAAAATTAAAAATTTTTTAGAATAGAAATTTGTCTCCGTTTGGTTTTTTGTTTTTACCCAGTGATTCTTTCTTTACATAAGAACAGGTATATTTGATATTTTTTGAGTTTTATCTAGTGGCGAAAAACCGATATAAAGGAAAAAAACATATACGAACACGCCTCAATCACTCAGACATTAAATAGCATGCTTGTTGGACCTTTATTTCTTCCAGGTCGACTAACAGGTGAAAATTATTTAAAATTTCTTCAAAACAATCTGCCACAATTATTACATGTTCCTTGAAATTTTAGTCAGAATATATGTTTTAGTCAGTTCTACGTTATGGAGCTCCGCGACATTTTACACGGAAAAATCACGAACATTTAAATAATGAATTTCCTAACAGATAGATAGAGCGCAATGATAGATAGAGGCTATTTAAAACAGTTAGTTTATCATAATAGAGAAGTAGTAAATACTGTGGAAGAACTACAATAGCGCATCGAAAACGCTTATGATGATATTCATGGACACCGGTATTTAATTTTTGACGGGTGGAGTAATCCATGGGAAAGCCGTCGAGTAAGATTTTGTGCTAACCGAACAAATGATAACAATTTTGAACAATTAATCGAGAATATCAAAAAGTAAGATCTGTATTCAAATTTTGTTACTATTAATAACTTCTTCATATAAATAGCAACTTTTATATAAATGATTCTTCATTATTTCTAATAAAATTATATAATATTTATTATTCGAGTTCGACAACTAGCTAAAACTCAACTTTGAGAACACTCTGTATATATATATATATATATATATATATATATATATATATATATATATATATATATATATATATATATCGAAAATCTGGCAGCCCACATTCGACATGCGTGGCAGATTACGGTCCATGCCTTCAACATGACAGTACAACTTCAAATACGGCCCTCATTCCCCGGAAGCCAAGGGGCAACTGCCTACGGAAAATCTGCCCCAAGGCAGACGGTGCTAAGAATCACCGGGTTAGAACAGGCTGCCATTGGAATTTTGACATTGCTACGCTTAATATACGAACAATGAAATCGGAGACCTTACTGCAAGAACTTTAAAACGAACTTGACAACATACATTGGGATATTATTGGGCTCTGTGAAACGCGAAGAAAGGGCGAAGAATTCATCAAATTAGAACTAACCGGTTACGTACTCTACACCCGAGGTACGGAGAATGAACGATGTGGTGGAATTGGATTCCTCATCAATCGAAAGCTGAAAGACAGTGTAGTCAAATTTGAAAGTATATCCGACAGATTAGCCCAATGCGCCATTCAGCTGAAAAAGTTTAAGCTTCAAATCGTCCAAAATTATGCACCAACTATAAGCTATAGAGACGAGGAAATTGAAGAATTTTATGATGATGTGGCCCAACTTTTAGACAAAGAGAAGTGTAGGTATAAAATCTTGATGGGCGACTTTAATGCCAGAATAGGAGAAGCAAGAACTGGTGAAAATGCAACTAGCCCATATGAAAATGGTGAGCGGGACAATAGAGGTGACAGACTGGTTGACTTAGCTGATGGATTCGTTATACAAAAAAAAGATCAACAGAAAATGGACATGGAAAAGTCCATCTGGTTTCACAAGTGAAATTGATTACATCATGCCAAACGATAAAGCAATATTTTGCAATTGTACTGTCCTTAACCATTTTAATGTGGGAAATGACCACCGATTGGTATGAGCAAAGATTAGGATAAACTGCCGAAAAGGGCGCGAAAGAATGATAAGATCAAAAAGGAGCAAAGAAAAGAAAACTTATCAATGCAATTATTGTTATTATTACTGAGCAATGGACCACATTCAGGTCCTACAGCAGGTCATACAAAGACACAACGAATACAATATGCCAGTGTGCTTGGCTGTTATCGATTATGAAATAGCATTTGATTCAATCTCAAAGCGGGCCATAATGAATGCATTGATTAATCAAGGTGTAGGAAAAGCCTATGTAAATCTATTAAGATCGATATATGATGAAGCTACAGCGACAGTCCACCTTGACGATCTTAAGGTTGAAATAAATGTAGAGCGGGGCGTACGGCAGGGTGACGCAATATCGCCTCTTCTTTTCTCAGCCTGCCTGGAAGAAGTGTTCCGTACTCTGGATTGGGAACAGGAATAAGGATTAATGGTGCATACTTAAATCATCTTAGATTCGCAGATGATGCTCCTTTCACAGAGGAGCTGCAAAGGGGTGGGAAACCATTTGGCTTGAAAATAAACCAAAAGAAGAGTCAAGTCATGTTCAATAAATTTGCTGAAGACAAAAGGATTTCTATTTTAGGAACGGATTTGGAAGTTGTGGATCACTATATATATATATATATATATATATATATATATATATATATATATATATATATATATATATATATATATATATATATATATATATATATATATATATATATATATATATATATATATATATATATATATATATATATATATATATATATATATATATATCTTGGGCAGAGGGTTTCGATGCAAGGGGATACCGTCCGGGAGGTGGAACGACGCGTTAAATATGGCTAGCAGGCATTTGGCAGGCTCAACATAGTGTTTAAGAGCAAACTACCACTTTGCCTGAAAAGAAAAGTCGTTGATCAGTGTCCTGTCCGTTATGACATACGGAAGTGAAACCTGGACACTACATCACAGTTATTTCAAAAACTTCGACTAGCACAGAGGAGAATGGAAAGATATATGCTTGACATTACTAGACGGGATAGAAACACCTGCACATGGGTAAGAGAACAAACGAAAGTGAGCGACATCATTGAAATAATAAAGCAATTCAAATGGAAGTGGACAGGCCATGTAGCCAGGCGATGGAAAGAAAGATGGACCAGGGCGATCCTGGACTGGATACCGCTTGATCGCAAACGTCCACGGAGAAGACCGAAAACACGATGGACTGATGATATTTTTAAGTATATTGGATCCGAATGGCAGAGGAGAGCTCAGGACCGCGAGAGTTGGAAGCATGCTAAAGAGGCCTAAGATCAGCAAATATTACACAAAGTGATATTCAGGATAGAAACTGTTTCAGACACAAGGTTAACATTTAAGAGGTTGGCTGGAGAGAAAAATGTAGGAAGACCGGAAGAATGAAATCAGTATGAGCGCAAGGGAAGGCTAACAACAACACCTCTAACCTCTAACTGTACTGCGCGTGGTCCACCAGGACCCATACGTGAATAATAAATAATATATATATATATATATATATATATATATATATATATATATATATATATATATATATATATATATATATACATACACTTTAAGTTTTAGAAAAACAAAAAAGATTATGATTATTTTAATTTAAATATCGCTCGTACTTACTTAGGAGGCCAAGACAAGAAAAAACTAAATTCCGATGATACGAAATAAACAAGACTATCGGACGTTCCCATTGTTAAGGAGTGTGAACTGAAATTCTGACTTGTTTTCCGCGCAAATGACTGCATTTTGGATTTACAATTTAAAAAAACTGTGTACAAAACAAATGTAATTATTCATTTGTTAAATTTACGAAAGTACTTTCCCTTACATCCTGTATATATTTATTAATTTATATCATTGGAAACGTACTACGCAGTGGTGGTTAGTATATATTAATATAAATAAGGCCATGCTACCATATATATATATATAAATACTAATTACTTTGTTTTTTTTTCATCTGCCTAAATACAGCCATTTTCTTCTTATTTTTCCATGCAGTGACGGACGTAGAAATCTGTTTTTTATTATTGTCCCTAAATGGTCTATAAATTCAGTTTAGTTTAACTAAGATACTTATATTAAACTATAGCATGTCATGTATACAATCGTTTTGTATTTTCGGTTGCATATGTAATTAGGTTTTCTTATTCATAGGAAAATCACAGCTGTCAATCAAATTTCAATTTATTTAAAATTATCCATCAATATTTTATTTTAAAAATGCAGTTTCATCTAAGGAACCACCACTGATAAGCAATAATTATACTTATAAATATGTATAAATATAAAAATAAATCTGAAGGCAAAACAATATACTTATCGTTAACAACAATCGGAGGCATTTAGTTGTTTTGTAAACAGTACTAAATTACATTTAGCTAAACCAGTCTTGTTCTCGTTTTGTTTATAATCTAGTCAGGCAATTTATTTTAGTTCAGTTAAAATGGCCAACAGCGTAGGACTTATTTTGTTTATATTTTTGGTTACAGCTCATGGAGAAACTCGGAATGATGGTAAATAATATTTTAGTTAACATTGTTTGTGTATATAGGGTGCTAGGGAAGGCACTTTCGTAAATTTAGCCAAATATTATCCAGGAAAATATTCTAAAATAATTTTTAATACGACACTCAAATATTTGTGCTAGTAATTTTAACTTCCACATCTAACAACAATAATTTGTAAATTTTCGTTTTCTTTTGTAACAAAACAAATGAAATTTGTGCTGACACATATGAAATGAATGGCTACAAAATTATTACATTTTATTTTCAACTATTACCTTAAGAAGCTAATTTAACAAAAAAAACTGATTTCCGTTCGGACGAAATAAACACGACAATACCATGTTTTTCGAGGAATGGTTGCGTTTTGGATACATGTTTTTAAAGAATCTTTTCGTTCAAAATGTTGTAAAGAATCATTAGATTTACGAAAGTACTATCCCTAACACGCTGTACTGGTTTATATTGTAGATATTTTACAAATAATTAATCACGAGACGAAGCAGTTACAATATTCTGATGAGCCATCTACGAATCTGACTCAAGCTATTGAAGAAATAAAAAATCTCACAGCTGGAAAAACAAAATCGGACGTGGTTTGCAGAGCTTGCGAACAAGTGGTCGACAATGTTATAGCACTGAGAAAAAGTCTGGCCACTAGAGATACAATGATTGATTATTTAAACAAACTTTGCAGTGTGTACACTGATTTTGGATCCGTTGGTTGTCGAGGATATGTTAATATTGATATTGTATGTATTTTTCTATATACTAATATGATCAAAAAGTATTATATGTTACCGTTCAAAACGAAACGATCCAAGCGAAACTATATTTTTGGCGATAGCTGTGCGGTTCGGGTATTTTTATTATTAGTTCGGAAATTTCTAGCTGACCCCCCACCTCTCAAAGAGGTATAAAAAAAGGCAGGTATAGCTCATTTAGGAAAATAATGATTAAACGTCATCAGAATCTATGACGCCACTCACGTTACAATGTTGCCACATCAGCATCAAAATACCCAGACTTTGCCTAAATATATATATAGAGCTTTTTTCCACATATCCAAACAGTTATCAATCGTTCTTCCATCTCGACCTATATGACGATTGTAATCATTTTTGTCCACACCCCATATCAATTCTATAAGATTAAATATGTAATGATAAGGGGAAGACGTAACAATTTGTATGCGGGAAGACGGATATTTGATGAGTCCGCATCCCAATGCCGGGCTGACTCCCAGAGGGTGCCGAGGGTGCGATGAGATACAAGGACTTATAATGGCGGTCCTTAATGGGTCTTACGCAGGCTGGAAAAACCCGAAAAGTTCGGGTCCCGTGGACCTGCTGCCTAAAATAGGGGGCCGATATACGGAATTAATTTTTAAGCTCTCCAAGGAATATTTGGCGAGCAGCGGACAACTGGGCCTGGAATTGGCTCACCATGTTGTCCTGTTAGTTGCTCCACAAGCTCGGAGAAGGGATTGCTTGTGGAGTAGGCAGGTTAGCAGGAACCGTGTTCCGCTGAATAACTTTATTATTTTGTGGTCCTGAAAAGGTCCTGTTTGTTTTGATTGTTGTTTTCCTCGCTGTCTTGTCGTTGCTGGGCCTCGCCGGGCATCCATCAAAGCTCGCGGTGTGCGAGCCTTCGTAGTTGACACACGTCGCTGGATTGTCCTTATCTTTTTTAGACTCTTTTGACGGGTGCAGCTGGGAGCACTTCACGCAGACAGCGCACACTGCACAACCTGGCCATTCAGCCTCTGTCCTTAGATTTTGATCTCTTGACTAAACAAAGTCTTGATGTTATATATAATTATTATTATTATTCACGTATAATGGACCACGCCAAGTACAGTTAGAGGCGTTTGTTGCTGTTAGCGTTCCTTTGCGCCCATACTGATTTCGTTCTTTCGCTATGAGCTTTTTTCTTTCGTCAGACCAAGTTGTTCCAGTCTTCCTACATTTTTCTCTCTGGCCAACCTCCCAAACATTAACCTTGTCTCTGAAACAACCTCTATACTAAATTTCAGTTTGTGTCATATTTTCTGATCTTAGGTCCTCTTTAATTACAGCAATCCATTTAATTATTTCTACTTTAGCTCTACTCCTATTTTCGTAAAATTCGACTATTTGTTTAGTTAGCCTACTCGGATTTATTCGGATTATTATATATTATTTTTTCTTTCATTCTTTTCAATGTCCTCGATGTTTCTCTTTCTATTCAAAATGAGCGTTTCTGCCCTATATAGACATTCTGGCTTTAATAACTGTGTTGTAATGTCTTAGTTTTGTGTTTGTAGATATGCATTTTTTGTTGTAAATATTTTATGTAAGTCTCAATGCAGTTTCCATTTTTTGACATCTACCCTTACTAC
The DNA here is from genome assembly GCA_031761425.1 of Cosmopolites sordidus. NCBI lineage: Eukaryota > Metazoa > Arthropoda > Insecta > Coleoptera > Curculionidae > Cosmopolites > Cosmopolites sordidus. Next base: position 470,208 of record JARFXV010000501.1, read on the forward strand.
CAATATTTGAATTGAGAGATTCGTCTGATGTTACCATATTTTATTTTTAGAAATGGCGTTCTTAATCTGTTGCAGGTCATGTATTCTGTCTTTTCAAAGGAAATTTGGAATCCTACCTTTTCTGCTGTTTCTTTTAGAATTTCAATCTGTTTTTGTGCCGTTAACATATCTTGAGCCAAAATTGCTAAATCATCAGCAAACACCAGACAATCAATTTTAATGTTGATTCTCCTCAGTTTAATGGGCTGGACAATATTCAGAGCCGACTTTTTTTCACGCCATTCCTGTATTACTTTTTCTAGAACACAGTCAAATAAGAGTGGCGAGAGTCCATCCCCTTGTCTCACTCCAGTTTTAATTTCGAAGGTCTCTGAAATGTCACCCGAGAATTTAACTTTTGGCCTTGTGTTAGTTAATGTTGTTTTAATAATTGCCAGCGTTTTCAGATCTAGTCTGTTTTTTTAAGATTTGGAATAAACATTCGCGATCAATAGAATCATATGCTTTTTTGTCCACAAATGTACAGACGAGATTATTATTGTACAGTTTTTGATGTCTTAAGATCAACTTTAGATTTAGGATCTGTTCACAGCAGGATCTGCCCGGTAGAAAATCTGCTTGATATTCACTAATTTTAGGTTCTAACTGTCCCTGCTCCATCTAGTAGACATTTAGATAGAATCTTGTAACAAGCTGGGAGAAGAGATATCCCTCTGTATTTTTTTCTTTATTTGGGTTTTTCGCCACGATCTAAAACCCAAAAAATATCAAAAATATCTATTCTTATGTAAATAAATAATCACTGGGTAAAAACAAAAACCAAACGGAGACAAATTTCTCAGTGATTCTTTTTTGTAATAAATTTGCCTAACAAACAAAATTTTAAAAATATAAAAATGTTCTAAAAAAATATACAAACTTTTAATGTCAACGTTTCGGGAAGTATTCTCCTCCCGTTTTCAAAATTAACCTAAAAATAAAGTATATTAATTTCTATAATTTATGAAAAGAGAGAAAGTAAATATATTTTTTGTGTATGTCAATGATACTTACATTGACAATTAAAAAAACAAAAAACCCAAATAAAGAAAAAAATATATGAACACACCACAATCATTCAGATATATCCCTCTGTAGTTGTTTACATACGTTCTACCTCCTTTCTTATGTAGTGGATGGATTAGAGCATCTTTCCAATCTTTTGGAATCCGTTCGGTTCGCCAAACTTCTAGTAGAATCTTGGTTATTTCCTTGATTGTACCTAATCCAGCGGATTTCAAAAGTTCAGCAGTGATTCCATCTTCACCAGAACCTTTGTTGTTTTTAAGTCGCTTGATTTGACTAATTATATCATCTTCATTTGGTGGTAATGAATCTGGGTTTGTTTGTCCAGGGTTTAGTGTTGTTAATCTGTTTAAGGGCTCAGGACAGTTTAGTAGTTGTTCAAAATATTTCGCAAGTTCTTTGCAATTGTCTTGGTTATTTAGAGCTAATTGTCCATTTTCCTTTTGGAAGCAAAACTTTGGGATTGATAGTTTGTCTTGTCTAATTAGCTTCGATGTTTCTTTTCTTACTTCCAAAAAGATGTTATAGTTTATTGCTGTTTTTTTTTACTGTTCCAATCTTTAAATGCTTTACTTCAGCTTAACACTGCTCGCAAACTTCATCCCACCACGGATGTTTTCTACGTTTTTGTAAAGGAACCAACTTTAAGGCTATTTTAATAATTTTTTGTTTCAGTTCTTGCCAATTCTGGTTAGAGTTGGTTATATTTTCGTAAGGTCGAACTTTGGTATTAGCAGTTTCTTTTGTATATATATATATATATATATATATATATATATATATATATATATATATATATATATATATATATATATATATATATATATATATATATATATATATATATATATATATATATATATATATATATATATATATATATATATCCCTCTGCTCCTTCGGGAGATAAGGACCTGGATGATTGCCATGGGGACGCCTTTACTGATTTTCGACATGAATCGGATGAAGACCCATGTCGATCAATTCTTGTTTTACTTCCGCTGTTGGGATGGTCTTCACTACACCCCTAACGATCACACACAAGTTACGCTCATCAGGAGTACAGAATGTGTAGTACTTATATTCCTTCTCATCAAGGAGCCTGATAAGGGCTCGGTAATCATCTGATGTCGGTGGTCTCACCATGACCCCGTTTGGTTTCGTTGTTGAAGTTCCGATTTTGATGTCTTTCTCCTTGCAAAGGCGAAGAATTTGCAAGGAGAAAGACATCAAAATCCCCCCCCCCGCTATTTGTGTTTGTATGCGTAATAGTCAAGACAGAAATGAAAAACATTCTGAGGCACCCTTTATGTAATTACTAGCGGCCGTACGTGTTAAAAAAGATAAGTGAAGAAATCGTTTCATTGCAATGGGGTACGCCATTTCAATTTATGAAAATATCCATATCACCTTAATTTTTGAGTACATTGGATAGTTTCTGTTTTTTATGTTAAAGTTAAGTTAAAGTTACGATAAAGTTAAGTTATTATTGATTCATTTTCTATAGAACGACTCAGGACTGTACGACTATTCCTAAACACACTGATAAATAGTGATTTATCCCTTGCTCGGGCAAAAATCCGCTCCCTAATAATTACTGTAAAAGAGATAATAAAAAAGTAAACTTGTTTATAAAAATGTATCTCTTTGTGTGGACGTATCAACTATTTTTATTTTAGGATACTATCTTATTCATCATTGACCATAAATCAGACTTTACTCCATCAAGATTTTGCTCTATACGTCTTCAAAACTATCAGTGCGTCGATCCCCAAGCAGAACCCTGGATAATACCACTTCCACCACCACCACAGTTCGTTCCAAGTACACCAACCAATAATAAACTAGTATGTCAGACTTCAATGATGATATAACAATAAACAAAAACATTTATCCGTTTTTAGAATGACTCGACCCAGATTCAAATTCTTCATCTAACAGATATTCATTACGATCCATTATATACTCCTGGGAGTAATGCTAAGTGTAGTGAACCACTCTGTTGTGAAGACGGTACACCAAATAAATCCGAAGATGCAGCGGGATATTGGGGAGACTATAATGTCTGTGATACGCCTCTACACGCAATTGAAAATTTATTTTCAAGAATCAAAGATAAACATGTGAGTGTTTTATCCTTTTTGGTTTCCTGATGTTTTTGTTTGTTTTATATTATTTAGAAAAAAATTGACTTGATATATTTCACGGGTGATATCGTCAGTCATAGATCATGGGCTACATCAATTCAGAGCAACAGAGAAGCAATTAGATTGATACTACAGTTTTTCGATAAAACTTTTCCAAACACAACAATATTTCCCATTTTAGGAAACCACGAAAGTCACCCATCAGATTAGTAAGTTTCTTATAAACTCATATAAAAAGTATTGATTGATTTGTCCGTTACTTTGTTATAGTTCATTTTTAAACCAAATAAAACAATTTTTTTATTTTACTTTATTATCAATTACTTTTGTTTTTGAACTTTGTGCGACTATAGTTTCGAAAAACACTACTCTAAAACAAAGATATTACAGTTGTTTATCCTATTTATTTATTATTTTATACTTTCATCGTGGTATTTCTTTTACGATACTTTAAATAGTGGGGAATTTGAGAGATCTGTCTGATCATGTAATAACTGTCTAGACAGGTCTTTATTACATTTATAAATTTCAATCGCTTCTCAAATATTTATTTATTTGCTTTTTGGTGCTAAATGTTAAATTTTTAGATTTGTAATCTCGGGAAATATATGTCCGATATATATGAAATAGTTGGCAAGTTGAAAAAATATCACTGAACAAAAGACATTTTACTTCTTTTATTAACTCTGAATTATTCCCACTTTTAATATGTTTAAGAAGTTGCCTATCTGTTATTTCATAATTTCCATCTAATATGAATAATAAATTTAATATACTTTGCAAAAGTGAAAACAATACAAAGCCAATCTATTCGTATTAATTAGAGTATATCTGATGTACTAAGTTTCTGTATAGTATGATATATACAAAAAGTTTTAAAAAGGTATAAAAATTGCAAGAAAGAACTCTGACAAATCACAAACTTTTTTTTATTTATTGCCTAAATTATTTCTTCTTTTAACTGATTTGTTTTTAATTTTGACTTAATAGTTTTGCTCCAAAAGCACTAGTAACAACAAATGTCACCACTGAATGGATATTTGATTTGGTCGCTGAGGAATGGTTAAAGTGGTTGCCTAACGATACACTATCAACAATAACAAGAGGTGGATTCTACACTCTATTAGTAAAACCGGGATTCCGAATTGTAGCATTAAACAGTAATGTTTGCTTTACCAGTAATTTGTAAGTATAATATGATAACTTCAATAACACACTAAAATTATTGGGTTGTTCGAAAAGTACATTTAATTTTTACTAATATATATCAATAATGGTTGCCTCAATTCTCACTAACAATATTATATTATTTTCCCAAGAGCAACACATAAAATCCCTCCGATTTTTCCGGGCAACCCGTCATATGTTAAACTACCATTATTAATTCGAAATTTGTAGGTGGTTATTGTATGATGACAAAGATCCTTTTGACCAGCTGCTTTGGCTGGTAGAAGTTCTAACACAAGCCGAGCAAGATAACGAAAAAGTACATTTACTATCTCACATTCCTCCGGGAGAACTTGCTTGCCATAGACAGTGGAGTAACCAATTCGCAAAAATAATTCTAAGGTAATTCAAATAAACTAAAAGCAAACAATAAAATAACAATGATGACTTGTAGGTTTTCCAAAATTATTGTCGGGCAATTCAATGGACATACACATCTAGATGAATTCAGACTGTTTCTCGAAGATGACCAACCAGTAAATATAGCCTATAACGGAGCCAGTTTTACCACTTTTGTAGGATTCAATCCCAATTATAGAATTTATCAAGTGGACAGCGAAAGCCTGGTAAGAGTTTATGTTGATTCATCATCAATTAACAACTAAAAATAACTTTTCCAGACGGTTACGAATTATGATCAATACATCTACAACTTGACTCTGGCAAATCAGAATAGCTCCATTCCACCTCAGTGGTTTAAGTTATATTCCTTTAAAGAAGCCTACGGTTTAAGTGACTTGACTCTTCCAAGTATCAAGTCTTTATATGACAACATGACTCTAAATAACACAAATAATCAGCTTGTTGAATCATATTACAGATACCAAGGGAGAATCAGTGATGCATATTTAAAGGCAGTATGTGATGCAGACTGCAAAAAACAGATGATTTGTTACATTACAGCTGTTGAAGCAAATACAAGTTTGAAGTGTTGAATATCTATTAAAATATTATTTCACTCTTAATTGGTTCATTGTCATTTTTATTTCTTCACCATATATTATGTCCTCGACTTAAGGAGATAAGGAGGAAAAAACAAATTTCCAAGTCTAAGACTTAAAATTCGGTAATTGCCAAAAAAAAAAAATTAAATAAAAATTGAATTATACTCAAAATTTTAAAATTATTTGCCGTCTAGTTTTTAAAACAAATTGAACTAATGATATAGAATCATTTCCACCACGAATGTTTCAATTTTTTCTTTATTAAATTTCTCACTTATGGATCTCTGGATAACGAAGTCAATTTCTTACCTTTGATAAATAAGTCATAATTCATTAATAATTATAAAATTGGTTTTAGTATCATAAAAGAAATTGTAGATTTCTGTAACTATTTGTTTAGGAAAACAAAAAAAAACATCATTATTTTGACTCGCAAGTATCGCTCATAAGTTCACAACCAACGGTCTGGCAACATCTAGCTCTATAGCTAAAAAAAGAGAGATAACGATCTATGACATTGAATACATGTTTTTTAATACAAATTTTCTATTTTGTAGCGTCAAAATTATCATACATTTACACAATATACACTGATACACTTTTTATAAATAAATAATAACTTTATTATTTTAACTATTTTTAGGAACACAAAAAAAATCATCTTTATGAAAAAGTAATACGAACATAATTTTCGAAATAAACTTCCTCACCAGAATCGTATCAATTATGGAAATGTTCAATCTGAATGTATGAAACTCAATTAAATCATATCTACAGAATTGTCAAGGTATGAGATGTCGCGAAAATAATTCAACAGAACACAATAATTCCACAGTTTGCCGCAGATTCCGATTTATCTGGTTCATTATTTTTAAATTTCCACACTATAACGTCGCATATCACTTCATCCAAACAATTTGGAATGATTATGTTCACAGTGAACAGTTTGCCAATTAGACTGCCAGAACTTTGAAAGGTACTTTTTGACATATTGTGGCAAATCCCTTTGGGTTTGTTCAATCAAGAGATAATTCCATCCAGAGCTTCTTAATTATCCAATTTTTATTCAGTTTGAATCATCTGCTGATGATGCTAACATAGGTAACGAAACGCATATCAGGAAATGAACAAAAGTAATTCTGTGTTGCACAGTGGTAAACCTCTTTAAGTTTATTAAATCAAAAGATGATTCAATTTTGATTCAGATTAAATTATCTCCTAGTGATGGTAATTTGGTTAGTGAAATTAAAAACAAATTATTTGGTGTTTTGTGATAAATCTCTTTGAGTTTACATTTCAGCTATGGAAATAGAAATAAATAACATGTTCAATTGTTAAATATATTTATTAAAACATAATTAGATTTGTCATTCAGTCATTTCAACATCTTCAACAGTTAAATCATCCAACATTTCTTCTAGAGTAATGTGGGGAGTGTTAGGGTCATAATTTGTATCATTATCATCTACAGGTAGGTTTTTCACATTGCCCTTAAAAATATTGACATTTTTCCTTAACTCTGGGTCTTCTTCCAAGTCATCCAGGAATTCATTAAAATCTCTGAAAATTACAAAGAAATTAACAGGTATTTATTTCCACAATGGGAACAGAAATAGTGTCCTTACTTTCCATCAATGCTTCCTGTATCCTCATCAGCCAATCTTTTAAGCTTCCACATTCTCTGCCTTTTCCTTACAGTCCTGTCTCCAAAGTGTTTCTTTACTAGAACCACATCAGGAACCAAACTTTTGTTTAATTTATCAAAGTTTGTGTCATTAACGTTACTTTCATCTAGATTATATCTGAAAAAGTCACATTGTTTATACATAAATGATTGCTGTGTTTAGCAGAATATCTCTAGCCGGTCAGACATGTTACCCATTATGGATGTTCACCAATAAAATCCTAACCTGACAGAAAAAACATAACCTTATCCCAACACTGCAGAATATTTGCACAGGATATTGTCAATTTAATTATAAAAGATAATTTAGAGTGAGAAAAAATCAAATAAGGATCTAACCTGATTGAAAAAAAAAAACATAACCTTACCCCAAGACTGAATCGCCAGGCTTTAACACATGACCCAAATGAGTCCTAGTATGTATAGTATTATCATTAATACCTAATTCTGATGCTTTTACTAACCAAACATCAGATAGGATATGTCTATTAGATATGCTTCCTTGTCCAGGGAAAAATTTTCGGTCTTTATCCATGATTGGTTCAATATCCATAACAATAAATTCAACCAATTGTTTAGGATTAAAGATTGCATTGAACTGATACCTCCAATATGTAGTGCTATTAACTTCGGCAACTAAAAGCAATATAATAAGACCAACTTCTTAATCAATTCCTGTCAAAAATAGTTCCTCACTTTGTCCACTTGTAGGATCAATTAAGTGCAAAGTATTTGTAACTCTATAGACCAAACATACTGGAGAAATACCAGCTAAAATGTGTGTCAACTTTTTAGAAAGACACACAACACTGTCCTTTGAAATTGGAACTATTTCCACACTAAATGTAAATTTATAGTTGTAAACATTACTGTGAATGTCATGTGAAATCAGTTTTTTGGAATGTTGATATTTGCATGGTAAAACAGTAACTAAAAAATCAACCATTTTCTTGGCATGTGCTTCGGTAGCATAGAAAAAATCCAATCCACCTGTAAAATAAACAGTGATGGTACATCACACTACAAAAAAAACTAAAAAGTACCGTGAATTGGTTTAATTCCTAATGTATTCTCATGGGCTTTATGTTTTAAAATCAGCTGTTCCAAGTAATAGAATGTTTTCTTATTCTCAGCTTTTTGTCTCACTTGCACAACAGCTTTCCAAAAATCTTTTGCCTCTGATCTATGACATTCATCACACATCTGATGAGTTATTGTATAAATCACTACAAATTCTTTTTGCAGTATAGCTCCCATTACTTCTCCATGCACAACTAATTTAACCTAAATTAAATATCATTATTTAAAGATTTTTTTTTTAAATTATACCCCACTTTTATTCTTTTGGAATGTGGTTCGGTCCAGACAAATCCTGCATCAATCAGTTTAAGTCTGTTAAGGCCTTTAAGTTTTTTCAGACATAAAGACAACAGTTCTCGAGATTCCAAAGCACAGTGAATCCATTCTGATGGTGGTTGAAAGTAACGTTCGCAACCCCGGCAAAAATACAGAGTAGATTGCTCGGGGATTCCTTCAGTAATATTTACTTGATTCCTCAAACATCCTACGCACATATTGGCGGGGTTCGGTTCTATTTCCAAACCACACATACAACATCGTCTAAAACAATCAATAAGATGAAAAATAATGCATAAATATTGAAAAAAACTCTTACATTAATCCAACTTGTTCTTGGTTTTCAAAATTAAGGGGTTCCATTCTATTTAGATATTTTTAACATGCTACTAAAACAAGGTTATGATATAAGTTTCTTCCTTATATTTAAGTCGGTGTGGCAAAATAGCGTTCTACCTCTTCTTTTTTGAGGTTTAGTGGTAATAATGATTAATGTTTAAAAGATTTTTTTCCCAGAAATGTATGGTATGGTTATTGTCCTTGGAATTCCCTGGTATATCCAGTTTACCATTGAAGTGACTTTGTTGGTAAAAGCACTGCGTACTATACTTATTCCAGAGGCTCTTAATTATGAATATATTTTCTGTTTGTGGGGATATATCCCATTTTATATCTTTTTATATAATTATATTAAATATCTGTAAGATTAAGTCTTGTTCGGGTAATATTTTAAAGTTTTGAGAAGTGGTGAATAGTTTAGTGTAATAACTCTAATTTGATTTTTAGGTATATCAGGTAAAAGTCAGATACTTTTTGCTGCTGTTTTTACCTCAAGATATTTAGACTTATTTAAGTGTGAATCTCTATATATTTCATTATATAATGATGTGTGCAAAATATCATTTTTAATATTGTCATATCTTATTTTATTTTTGATATTTTTTAAATATTACTCTACATACAATCAAAGTAAAGATACCTTTTCATTGGCTTATGTTATTCTACCTGTAATATTATTAGCATTTGGTGCCAATTATCATATAATTTATCATGGAATAGAGAGATTTTGGAAAAATTTCCTTCAACAACCATATGAAGTAAGATTTTAGGGTTGTACATTTTTAAATGTTTTCTTCTTTATATTTTTTTAGATTGCATGGACCTTTAGTATATATCTTGAAGCATTGGCTATTATACCCCAATATGTGATGATTATCAACACAGGTGATGGTCAAAGTGTCTTTGAATATGTCTTAGCTCTAACCATATACAGAAGCTTTTATATTTGCAATTGGGTATACCGTTATCTGTATGAAAATCATTCAGACCTAATATCATCAATTTCTGGGGTAGTTGAAGTGCTCATTTTTATATTGGTACTTATCGCAATAGAAAAATGCAAATTGCAGAATGCCAAATGGCAACAGATCACTAAAATCTTTACTATTGAAGATGCGAGAATTAAAGTGGCAGGGGAAAAAGAGAATTGTTCTGATGTTAGTGACAAAGAAAATTTGTTGCCTTAAATAGATTTAATCATTTTAATCTGAATAAATAATGGATACAATTTGACTAGTTGTTTATTTCCTAATACATCTTAAAATAATTAATTTAACTTCTTGTGCAATAAAGGTTAATTGAAATATATTTGTCTAATATTAGTTACTATTTATTTCAATTGGAAGGTATTATTATACGTTCCAATTCGTTGTACACTGTCACCATATTAAAAACAGTTATAAATCTGGTTGCCTAATGACTGATATATTAAATTAATTAAGTAGTACTTTCATAGAGGGCACTGAAACACTCTTCAATCTTATAATTGCATAAAACTTTTTAAACTAAATCGAAATACAGTTATCTGATGGTCACGAGACTCTTCGGGGGTGATTGCTGGTTGCCTAACCTACATGCTAAGAATTTATAAATTCAAATAAATAAAATTTACAATTCAAGGGATGTTTTAATCCTGCCCCAAGATTTTTTCTTTACCAAATTTAGCAACAATTTGAATATTTATATATAAAACTTAGTAAGACCTCCCTTTTAACGGAAGAAAATATTTTACATATAATGTTTATTCAAACCTGTGCATAATAAATGCAAACAAATTAGAACCAATCATTTTAACCCCAAAAAAGCTACTAAAATAACATTCTAAAGCAAAAAAAACCAAAGAATCAATGAATATAAAAAAATATTCTATTGGTATGTTAAAAACAGTTATAAATCTGGTTTGCCTAACCTTTGGTATAATTTTAAATTGATGAGGTTCATTTTCATATGGGACATTGAAACACTTGCGAACTTTATTTAACGTATATTAACATATAGGATATCAACTTTTTATATTATATGGAAATTAGGTTCTCTGATGGTCGCGAGACTACTTGCTTTTTGTTTTATCTATCGACTATCGTTCTCGTCAGCATTTTCCTTTCGTTTCCACTGCCGACGTATTCGAATTGCTTGATAGTTGCCTGTCCTACGTACACTGAGAACTTAGAAGCACAGATTTCTTGATCCGGTCCCTATAATTTACCTTTGCCAAATTTACCAAAAATCAGAATGTTCTTCTATAATACTTAAATCAAACATATTTTTAACGAAAGAAAATATTTTACATCCCTCGTATTTTTGTTTATTTAAAACTAAAAAAAAAAAATATTATGGAACTGTTTTGTATATTGGTTAGTCAAAATGGATGGAACATTTTCGGTTGCCTAAAATAAATTAAAAAATATATGAATAATTAATAAATTGAAACATTATTATCAGGAAGAAGCCATGAAAATTATTAATATACACATAACTAAACATATTTATTCAAGTTGTGATAACTTATAAATACAGTGGTTCCTATAATATATGTAAATATGTATGTACAATCATAAATGCAAACAGTATATAATCCAAAAATGATTCAAAATGCTATTTAATTCGAACGTTTATTACATGACTAGATTTTTTAATTCCAGTCCCTAAAAAGGCACCGTTTTATGCGTAATTCTTTTATATACACAATGACATAAACATTATTCAAATATAATACTGACTTATTATTCTCTATTTATTTAATAAACACTATCGTATAATGGTTGTTTATTAAACAAATATTAAATTGTTTTTATACATAGGTCTGATTACTTTTCGTAATTGTTTATCTTTTTCGTTAAACAGAAAGCGAAAAGTATCCCTAGAATTTCAACAAGAGCCAATACAGCAGCCGTGATGATTACTATATTCAGATTTGCCATGATCCATTCGATGATTTTCTGATAGCAACCCTAGAAAATAAAATTTTGTTATTAAGTTCACAAGAATAAATGCAAACGTTTGTGTATTACAATATGGTGAATGCGCAGGATCTTTTACAAAAGTATAATGTGTGATCTGAAGTTAAGGGTTAATAAGACTATTCACTAATATGTATTCAGTGAGATTTAGCCGAGGTATGTGAAAGCTAAGTAAGTACATGATTAAAATACTTACAACATGGTAGTATGAATTGCTTTCTGTTGGGTTTGTAGTGCATTGGGGGTCCAGAGGTTTGCTACTTGAATCCAACGCGCAGCATGAGGGAGGAATAAGGCTGGACTGTTCTTTCCAGGCATCGTTCTCTTGATAGTCTTTGTAGTCATCGACTCCACAACATTTCAAATTAATTTGTAGAGCATCCCATGCCAATGTTATAGCATCTTTGTGGTCAGTACTGTTGTAATATTTTTCTATTGATGCTTTAAGTAGATCTTTGGTTTCTTCTTCAGCCTGAAAATTGATATATTTTAAAATCAGCAAATTATATCTATTTTACAATTACTAAACGAGAGAGATCGAAAGATTTCCAATATTTTCTTTCAGTCACCAATCACAACTCCAAGAATACTTTACAACATTGAGCCCTCACAATGATTAACATTTTATCAATCAATAGGCAATACACTTTTAGACTTTAAATAACCAAAAATAAATTCAATGACATTTTCGTTAGCGCCCATTTATATGAAAAGAAGAAGACAAATCAAAAATGTCACTGACATTTTTCCTAGATCTGTGTGATACGAGATTTTTATTACTTTCTATGCTTCATGGACAACAAAAAATATTTTAAAAACACATTTGATTATTTTTCCTTGTTTGCATTTTATCAACAATATTTTCCACAAAACTAAGACATGCCCTTCTCTTCTTCCTTTTTCCTTCCATGGCATCTACATGGAGTTATTTTTTTACTTTAAGTTCAAAATAATGCAGAACTCGTCAGTTTTTATGTTTATTTTTGGTATTAGTGCTAAACTGCGTATAAATTCAAATAAAAAGTATAATAAAAAAAACCAACCTAAGTAGAATAAAACATGTCTGATTAAATCATACACAATTAAGAGAACTCTTCCAAGAACTGATTGACAAACTAAAAAGACGATTTCTTGAAGCCATTTAAGGTTACAATGAATTAAAGGGAAAACTTAGAACCAACCTCAATTAGCATTATTGAGAAATACATTTGTCTTTAATGTCGTTTTAAGAACTTACAATTTTTCTTATGGGATATAATACACTACTTAAAAAATAAAAATCTAACTCACCTTAGATTTATATGTAACAGCCAAGACTCCTGCAGCTATTTCTAACGTTAATATAATTATCAGCAGAACACCATACTAAAAAATAAAAAAAAAAACATATTAATAGAAAAACTTTTAGGTTCATTTATCTTCATTCTCAATGAAACACTGTTCTATTTTGACAAGTAACATTTTCCACAACACAAAAAGTTTCAGAGTCTCTCAACTAGATTTTAGCCTATTGTCATTAAGTAATTAAATTAAAATGATAAATAGACTTACTTAAATTAATTGATTAAGTTAATACTTTATTAGACTTTCAAGTAATAAAAAATGAAATTCAAATGACGTTTCTATTAGTGCCCATAAATATGAAAAGAAGAAAACCGGGGCAGAAAACATGACAGTTAACTTTATTCTTGTAGGTAAATAAATGAAATTTGATAATATAAAAAGTACAAGGATCGATATAAAAGTATTAATATATAAATAAAGTATATCAGTTATACACAATTTAAAATTATTTAATGGTTGCGATATTTTTTCGGAATTAAAGCAGAAAAAAATAGCCTTGACTGGCTAGTGTGTGAAGTGTCAAAGGATTAACTTTTAATTTGTTTGTTGACAGAAATAGCGAAGAGTACGCATAATATTGAAATATATTTTATTCACGTTTACCTCTCAACGAAAAAACGCTTCTTATTATGCGAAACAATAAAATTATATGCAATTATTAAATTATATATAATTAAATTGTTTCGCATAATATATAAAATTATATAAATTATTGTCATACGAAATTTGACGAAAATGACAATTAGAAAAGAAAAGTTAATATTTTAGTCAAGAATTATTTACACAGAACAGCTAAATGTTACAATAAATTTAATGGATCCTATGAGCAATATTTGGTTTTGGTTGATCTACTTTTTTTACATAACTTCTTAGATGAAATATTTTTTGGTTATTGGTCTTCACAGTCAATTTTAATTTCGCCCAATATTTGTTGAATAGAATAAAAAAGACCATCTATTTTTGATATTTGCGTAAAGGAGATTTTTTGCGAATTTCGTAAGGTCAATAAAATATTAATTAGTTTTTCTTGTGAAGTTCGGTTTGCGAGTAAGTTGGCGTCGCGTCATTCAGTTCTTGGACTGTTGGTTAAAATGATCATTAGCTATGACTGTACATTATTTATTTCTGTTCTTCAGTACATTAAACACATATTAAGCATTGTATAAATCTTCTATTCCTTATGCCAATATTACGCTCCATCACGCTGGAATCCACATTCAAAAATAATCGATTTTTTTTGGTTATTTTTGCCTACAAACGATGCTGATAAATGTAGTATAGTTCATTTTTTTGTAGTGTCAGTAATTATGCAGGAAAAATAATAGATATTGTTCAAGGCAGTAAATATACTGTGAAACTTGATTTACTAGGAACAACCTCCACTGAAACTTATAATCTATTGAAAAAAGTGTATGGCAATGAATGTTTATCGTGTGCACGTGTTTTTGAGTGGTTTAAACGTTTACAAGATGGTCGAGAAGACATTGAAGATGATCCGGGTCGCCCTTCCACATCAAAAATGGATGGCAATATCCAAAAAATCGCTAATCTAATGCGGGTTTCAGCATGATGAAGCTCCCATATTAGGTGTCGGAGTGTTTCTATCAACTTTTCATCATCTCATCGAATGAGTTTCCTTTAGTTTTTCTTATTTTGGAAAATTATCGTGTCCATGTAATTCCAGAATTGCCCCTTCTCCTTCTACCCTCTATTTTTGCTCTATAACTTTCCTGATCAGTCCGTTCTCATTAATTCTACAGAACTGGCCAGATCAATTTAGATGTTTTATCTCTGCATGCCTTGTAATGGATTGTTGTTGTAATGTTTCCCTGATTATTTCGATAATTTTATCACATTCTGTTTCGGTCCTTGACCATTTTTCTAAAGAATTTCATTTCCATCACGGTTATTTTTATACCCACATTTCATTTGCATCCGAATCACTGAAGAAGACCTACGGTGAATCATGCATATTAAAAACACAGGCATATAAAGCGATCAAAGAGGGTCGAGAAATGGTAGTTAGAAGTGGTAGGTCCACCTTCAACGTCTACGAACGACGAAAACATCGACAAAATCGTGAAACTGGCGCTCGAAAATTGTCGTATGAGGTTAAAGGCTTGGCTCAAGAGGTGAACATATCTTTTAAGTCCGTTCAATACATGGTAACTGATATTTTTGGGCATGAAACACGTCGCTGCACGAATAGTTCCGAAAGAGCGCAGTTTTGTCCAAAAAGTGCATCGAAAGCTAATTATTTACCGAGCTTATACGGACCCTAGCTTCATAAAACGCATCGTAACGGACGATGAGACATGAGTTTACGAGTACAACATGCACGCAAGCCGGTGCACGTTTAGTGGTAAATCTCTTCGAGTTTAATAAACAACTTTATTGTTGACGCTTGTTGGAATAACCTACCCACTATACAAACACAATTATCAACCAACTACCATCTATACCCTGTACACACACAAAACTGAGCGGGGCGTACAGCGCACACAACACAAATATTTATTGATTGTGTGTTGTTATTTTCGCTGCACAGTAAATTCAACACATGCAAATTTTTATTGGTGTGGATCCAGCTTAACAGTCTTCGGAATGGCACCACCAGAAACCAAAAAAAAACGCGTCAAAGTCGCTAGAAAATCAAAGTCATGGTAACAGCTTTCTTCGATTACCGTGATGTCGGCTCAATTCGCAATCAAATCTATGAAGAAGAGATTCAAAGATAGTCGAATCGCGATAGAGTATTTGATAGACTAAAAGTGAATCTTTTAATTATTTATTTAGAGAGTGATTCAGATGCTGAAAGTTGTCTTAGTGACACTGAATAATTAAACTTTGTGTGAACTAAATGAAAATCCCCTATGTTGACAAGCAGAAGTTTCGAATAAGGCTTTTTAATCAAAAGCCTTTTCTTTTACTTTTTCATTTACAGTTTTATCGATCATACAAATGCCAAAGTCTGGGTATTTTGGTATTGATGTGGCAACATTGTAACGTGAGTGCGTCATAGATTTTGATGACGTGCAACCATTATTTCCCTGAATGAGCTGTAGTTTGTTTTATTAGTTAGTATTGATAGTCATGTTCATCTTCTCTATCTCCTCTATCCATACGTCTAATTGTTTTTGTATCTCTGTGTTTGAGCCAGCTAAGATTAATATATCATCTGCGTTCGAAAGTCCCTTCAATCAAATTTCTGACATATTTCTATAACCTATTATTGTCTTTAGTTTTTTTGTTTTCTCTTTTGTGGTTTTCATTAATTTGTTTTTGAAATTCCTCAGATGTCTCTCTATTTAATTGAATTTGACCTTCCACTCTATTATACTTTTGATTGATTTTATAAGGTCGTTGTAAAATAAAGATTAATCGAATTCGATTTAATAAAGATATAAAAATTCACCATTTTCTATATACCATTCGACGTCGACGGTATATAGTTCACGACCTAGCCAATTCCAACCGCCTTTTTTCAATAAACAACATTTATTTTATTAAAAAATACGCCTACAGTTAAGCGTAACGGGCATTACCCAGACTAATTGTAATATACTATTACACGACGCCAATATGTGTCTTATATTTCCTGCATTTACGTACTATAATGGAAGCTGCATGCAGCGTGTCAAGATGTGAACCTTGATCAAGGACTTCAGTCGTTTTAAATCGAAGAAAATGTACAAATATGAAGAAAGGCAACAATCCCTTATATCCACGGTATTTCTGACACGATTAAGAGAGTAAGAAATAAATACAACATAAGAATGACATTTAAAACAAAAAATACTCTCTTGGATCAAAAACCAAACGAAACAACACACAACAGAATATCAAAAATGTGGTTTATAAAATTCCCTGCGAATGTGGCAAATTTTATAGAGGTGAGATAGATGTTAGAATAAAAAAACCTGCTTAGAAAGGGCGATTTTAATAAATCTAGAATTAATCTAGTCCATACGCATGGGAATCTGGACATAAAATCAATTGGAATAATTCCAAAACGGTATTAAAAGAATCGGTATCAAAATATAGAAGATTAAAAGAAACCGATAAAATTAATTTAAATAAAAATAACTGTATTGTTATGCCTTGGGTAGATTTAAATTCAATATGGTTCTCGATTCTAAAGAATTAAAAACGTTTAAGTATTTCAATACACAATAATCACTCAGTAAACTTCACCTATGTATTTTTTGGTAGTATGTCACTGTCATTAAAAACTATTATTGTCAATGTAAGTATCGTTGACATACACAAAAAATATATTTACGTCCCATATTTTCAGTGTATATAGAAATTAATATTCGTTTTGAAAACGGGAAAAGACCTCTCGAACCGTTAACGTTCAAAAGTTTGTATTTATTTTAGAAAATTTTTGTATTTTTTAAAATTTTGTTCGTTAGGCAAATTTATTACAAAAAAAAGAATCACTGAGAAATTTGTCTCCGTTTTGTTTTTTGTTTTTTACCCAGTCATTCTTTATTTACATAAGAACAGATATTTTTGATATTTTTTTGAGTTTTAGATCGGGGCGAAAAACCCAAAAAAAGAAAAACATATATAAATACGCCAGAATCATTCAGACAATAACAAAACAATTTCCAAATTGCAACAAATTATCGCCGTTCTGTATTTTGTATCTTTGAGTATTTGGTATAGTGCATTTCAAGATATATCCTTGACTGATTTGCTATAATAAACTCTTAACAACCCCTGCCGTAACAAAATCCGGCAAAGTTGCAAGAAACGTAAACAAGGCCGGGCCTAATAAAATAACAGGTAAAAAGATTAAATTAATTTTATACCTGGTTTAGTAGTTTCGAAATATTTTAGTTTAGTTCGCATTATTTTCCTAAACAGTTCAGTTCTATAATTTCGATTGTATTTTTGTTATTCCGAACGTGCTAAGAATGTGGAGTTTTTGGAAAGATATTGATCATTTGGCTCCGGTAATGCTAATTAAAAGAAAAAAAAAAATATCGCCCGATTTTTTTTCACTGATATTCCCTGCGAATGTGGCAAATTCTATATAGGTGAGACATTTAGACCGTTAGATGTTAGAGTAAAAGAGCATAAAAACCTTCTTAGAAAGGGCGATTTTAATAAATCTAGAATTTGTCAACACGCATGGGAATCGTGTCGGGTCATAAAATCAATTGGAATAATTCCAAAACGCTATTAAAAGAATCGGTAACAAAATACAGAAGATTAAAAGAAACGGCTATAATTAATTTAAATAAAAATAAACCTATGCCTTCGGTAGATTTAAATTCAATATGGTTCCCGATTCTTAAAAATACAATTAAACACATTTAAATATTTGAATACACAATCAGTACAATAAACACTCACACAGTAAACATTACCTATATATATTTTGGTAGTATATCGCTGTCATGAAAATCTACTGTTGTCAATGTAAGTATGGTTGAAATACACAAAAAAATATATTTACTTTCACTCGTTACTTTATATATTACAAATGAATATAATTTATTTTTTAGTTTAGTTTTGAAAACGGGGGGAAAATACCCTCCGAAATGTTAACGTTAAAAGTTTGTAAATTTTTTATAACATTTTTATATCTTTAAAATTTTGTTCGTTAGGCAAATTTATTACAAACAAGAATCACTGAGAAATTTGTCTCCGTTTGGTTTTTTGTTTTTACCCAGTGATTCTTTCTTTACATAAGTATTTTTGATATTTTTTGAGTTTTAGATAGTGGCGAAAAACCTAAATAAAGGAAAAAAAATAAACGAAATATCTTGAAACGGACTATACTTCGACTATTGTGTATCCATCATGTCAACAACCAAATCAATATTTCCTGAACACCACTGTACACGGTTTACTCGCAAGGCCTTAAGATAATATTAAAAAGTTATTCATTACTCGACTTTTGCAGCATATTTTGAGAAATTACTTATTGTTAGTGCCGTGTTGTTATATTAAACAAAAAAAATAATGCTACCCCAAATAAAGACAAACCATTGAGCTAATAGCAAATTTGCTATGTTGAATCATATAGCATTGTCAAATTTTTAAATCCTTCTAATCATAAAGAGTTTTATTCTTTATTTACTGGTGTTATTCATCATATTACGAACAACATAATCATTTTATGTTATCCTATCTATAAATGTAAATTGTTATATTTTTTACGTAAATTACAAACTGACGACATACCATAAAATAAAAGCTGAATCATTAATTTTTTGCACTCTTCAAAATGCCATTAAAATTGATTTAGAAACATTATTCAAAATCATCACGGGATTTTATTTTTAAGAGACTTATAGAAGTTCTATATCTATTTCTATACAGGGTGTCCCATATCATATCCGCCATAGAGCAACCGATGAAAGTAGAGATAAAAATAAGAGGATACAGGGTGTTGAAAGTAAAACTAATTATCGAGAGGTAGCGGTAAATGATACACTCCTGTCGAATGTTCGATGCTAACTATATTCGAATGGTAACATGACTAGTTTGACATTTGTATAATTGAGTAAGTGTCCGCTAGATGTCTCTCATGAATTTTTTATATAAATTCCAACACCCCCACTTATCAAAAATTAAACAAATACTTTCAAGTATGTTTTAGTCCACAATTTTGACACAACACCCTTACAAAGTGATGTCTAATATCAATGTGCTTTGAGCGGTCATGAAAAAATTGGAACAGATACTTTTTGAGCAGCTTGGTTATCATTACAATCCAACTTTCTTGTCAACTCAGAAAGCAAATTTCTTCTGAAAAATGCAAGCAAAAAGCTGATTGCCTACCCAAGTTCACTTTTTAACTCTTGTCTAAAATTGGGATATTTTCCACAAACATGGAAGCATTCATACATTCTGCTTTTCCCAAAGCCAGGAAAAGATCACAAACTTATTTCAAGTTATAGGCCAATAAGCATCCTATCTACAATGGCTAAACAGATTAAACCAAGCGATTGTCAACGAGAACATAATTCCAGCCTTCCAATTTGTTTTGATTGATTGCGCGGTTGGCTCTTGGTGAAACATAGTAACAATGATAATAATTAAAACATTTTTATGCCGCAACACCCGAAAAAGATTCTAAAAATTGGCATGCTATAAACTATATTCACAAATTAAGTTCAAGAATCACAAATCAGTTAAAGAACGAAAATATTAATATTATCTCTGTTAATAAGAATAATCTTACATCGATGTTAAACAATAACAAAGAAAGAGCAAAATTTTGTGACAAATCTGGAGTATACGAAATTAAATGTAATATGTGTGACGCTATTTATATAGGCCAAACGGGCCGATCGCTCAATGATAGGCTAAAAGAACATAAATATTCAATTTTACACAATCAGAGAAAGACGGGCTTTGCCGAACATTGTATAGACCAGAACCATTTTTTTAACATTAATAATACCAAATTAATACATAGCTGCAATAACAGCAGTTTGTTAAATTACCTGGAAATTTTCGAAATTAAAAAAGCCGTATACGACGGCAAAAACCTAACAAACACACAGCTAGACTTCGGAAATACTCCAATTATTGATAGTGTAATAAATTTAACGAGATGAAAAAACCGACTTCCATTAGACAGCACTTTGAAACTTTAGTTTAGTTTATACATAACTCTCTTTGAGAATGGTCGCGAGGCCGAAACATGTTAGAGAATATCTTGAATATATTGTGAAACAAATACCAAGTGTTTTAATTATTATCGTTGTTACTATGTTTCACCAAGAGCCAACCGCGCAATCAATCAAAACTATAGTTAAACCAGGTCCATATTGTGCCATTAATAATTTCAACAACTGCCATTATACCAAAGAATCTGAAACATAACATCAAATTTCTGGGACTAGAAGAAAATCTGTTTAAAATAAAGCAGAGGACGGTAAGTCTTAATACCACTCGCATCACCCCGAAAATTTTCGGAAGAATAAAGTTGTTTTGGCTACGGCCCGCACTTTATTTAAAATCCAGCTTGAGTTGGAAAAGGGATGAATAGAAAGAAATAATAATAACAAGTTCAGAAAATCGACAAGTGCAGGAAGTGCGGTAGTGTGGGAGAAACAATTCAACATCTTATTGGAGGGTGTCCGGTCCTTGCCCAGCAAATCACTTTAAAGCACTCGCTATTTGATAAGATACCTCCACCATATTACAAGTACACGCCTTCCCCCGTACTTGAGTCAGCCGCTACCATTCTTTACTGGGATAGACCAATTACAATAGATCGGACGGTTGACTATAATAGGCCGGATATTGTTCTAATTAGCAAAAAGCAGAGGAGAGCTTTCATAATTAACATCGCGGTACCACTCTCTCACAACATCAGAAAAACTGAAATGGAAAAGGTCACGAAGTATGAAAATCTTGCATTTGGAATGAAAAATCAATGGAAACTCCAGAAAGTGGAGGTGCTACCTTTAGTTATATCCGCCGAAGGTCTAGTAAGCAAAACCTGGAAATTCTTGGTGTTTCAAAATCGATTACCACAGTAAATCAACGAGCAGTTCTCTTACAAAATTAACACATTGTTCGTAAGGTACTGAGCTGAATGGGAGGAGCTGAACTGCTTTATCATCTTGCCATTTTAATCCCGATCAGCCTAGGCTGAGATGATCGACGAATCATGTTTGTGACCTTCTCCTGTACTTGAATCATCCGATACCATTCTTTACTGGTACAGACCAATCACTACTGATCGAACGGTTGATTATAACAGGCCGGATATTATTCTAGTCAACAAAAAGGACAAGAGGGCTTTTATAATTGACATCGCAGTGCCCCAACATTACCCACAACATTAGAAAAACTGAGATAGAAAAATCCACAAAGTATGAAAATCTGGCATACGACTTGAAGAACCAGTGGAAACTGAGTAAGGTAGATGTAGTGCCCTTCGTTATATCCGCCGAAGGCCTGATAAGTAAGAGATTTTCAAAGAACTTCGAGAGCCTCGGTATCTCGAGATCGATTGCCATAGTGGGACAGCGTGCCGTGCTCTTGCAGACGTGTCACATTGTTCGTAAGGTAAGGTATTATGCTAGGGTGAGAGGAGCTGAATTGCTTTTTCATCTTGGCAATGGAATATCGGCCAGCATGAGCTGAGCTTCTACAGTAAGGATAAGCAGAATAATAATAATAGCATAGGAGATTCTGAGGATAACAACAGAAAAATAAAATAACAAATACCCTTAAGAGCACTTGGGAAAAAATCATGCAAGGCCAATAGCCTAGAAATACAGATGAACGTGTAGTGGATAAAACACAAACATCTACATGGCTAACAGAAAGTTTAACGGAAGCTTAAGGGCGAAACAGATGCAACCATAGTGGCAGCACAAGAGCTCTATCTACAAGATATCATCAGAAACATATACAACGCTTGGAAGTCGATAGCAAATGTAGATTATGCAGAACATATGACGAGACAATAGATCATGTACTTAGCGGATGCCCCCTACTTCCCAAAAAAGAATAGTTGGATAGACATGATAAAGTTGCAAAGTTGATTCATTTTAATATCTGTCGAAAGCTTGGACTAGAAACTTGAAAAAAATGGTATAAACACCAACCCCAACAAATATCAAACGATGGACCTTCGGAATTAAAACTGGAGTGAGACAAGGGGATGGACTCTCGCTACTCTTATTTAACTGTGTTCTAGAAAAAGTAATATAGGAGTGAAAAAAAGTGGGCCCTAAATATTGACCAGCTCATTAAACTGGGGAGAACCAACATCAAAATTGATTATCTGGCGTTTGCCGATGATCTAGCAATTTTGGTTCAAGATATATTAATGGCACAAAAACAGAATAAAATCCTAAAAGAAACAGCAAAAAAGGTGGGACTCCAAATTTCCTTTGAAAAGACACAATAAATGACCTGCAACAGACTAAGAACACCATTTCTAAAAACAAAATATGGTTACATCAGACGAGTCTCTCAATTCAAATATTTGGGTGAAATAATCATGGAAAATGGGTTGGAAAAAAGGGGTCAATGAGAGTAGATGGTCAATGTAGAGTAGAGAAAAATGGAAACGGCATTGAGACTCACACAAAATATTGCATATCTAAAAACACAAAACTGACACATTACAACACAGTTATTAAGCCAGAATGTCTATATGGGACAGAAAAGAGAAATAATTAAATGGATTGCTGCAATTAAAGAGGATCTGAGATCAGCAAATATCACACAAAGTGAAATTCAGGATAGAGGCTGTTTCAGACACAAGGTTAACGTTTGGAAGGTTGGCCAGAGAGAAAAATGTAGAAAGATTGGAACCACTGGGTCTAACGAAAGGAAAAAAGCTCATAGCGAAAGAATGAAATTAGTATGAGTGCAAAGGAAGGCTAACAATAACAAACGCCTCTAATTGTACTTCGCGTGGTCCACCAGGGCCCATACTTGAATAATAATAATTATAATAATAATAATAGAGGCCAGTAATACTGAATACCACTCGCATCGCTCGAAAATTTTTGGAGGAATGAAGTTGTTTTGGCTATGGTCCGCACTCCATTTAAAATCCAGCTTAGCTGGGACAAAATATAGAAAAGAGCATAATAATATTAATATATGTATAGTATGGTCTTGTGGTAATCTATATGGTCTTCGGGTAATTCCGATATTGTCCAGTCCAAAATTAGATACAAATAATTTGAATGAACCCATGATATTAAGAAGAAGCAGGTACTTAAAAATGGGACATGCCAGGTCATTTCTGTCAATACGTGTTTTAATAAATGTTACAAAAATCATGTCGACCTCTGTTATTATTGCATACAGTACATTGTACATAGATACTACAAATTAAAAAACAATTTGTACTTACCAGAGTGAGCATCCATCTCGATTCCTTCAGAGCCCCACAGTATCCCAGAAAGCTGACTATGAACATAAAGGCTCCCACCGCGACTAAAATATACGACGCTTGTTCAATCACACCAGCTGATGTAAACACCTGTAACAAAAAACGATGATATTAAATTTTGTTGACAAATGTACATAATTGAAAATGTACCAATTTCCAATTTACAATTTAAAAAGCTCGCGTGAAGGTATGATTTTTTCTGCAAGTTGATACCAATGGTTAGGATGATGTATCCCATTAACATATTAAAAAGTTCGCCTCAAATTTTGTGCTACCAATGAAAGGTTTAAGAACTTTAAATTCAAATAAAATAACTAAATCAGATGCCTTGAAACCAGTGGCGGCTCGTGGGTTTTTAAAGTGGGGGACGTAGAAGAAAATAGTGCTGCTGAAGACTTTTTTTGCTTTCCCCTTCCTCCTTTTTACTTTTCGTGCTATTGAAACCCTATACAGGAGGTAAACCAGGAATGCATTAAAATTTTATATTGTTACTACTTAACATTGAAGGATGGATGTTGCTTGTTGCGCAGATAAATTAATTAATAAGTACTTATCATTTCCCAAAGTGTAAACCATTCAAACAGTTTATTGCAACTACAAATCAATAAAGAATATTCGAAAACGTTCATGAGAAGTTTGAAAAGTTCAAAAAAATATCAAAGTTTTATGACGAAAAAGGGTTATTGTCCAAATTTCTATCGTCGGAAAACTTTCACATAGTTTACTGTTAACCTGACTCAAATTCAACACGGGCGTGGGACTGGGACGACCGTTAGTTTTTAATTCAACTTTCTCCTCTAAACTTAAATTAGTAATTATCAACTGTTTTAAATCAGACACCTTCATGTTTGCAATTAAAAGTTTATTTTTATTTAAAAAGTACTATTCAGTGTGTATACACGTAGCATATTCCAAATCAAGTATTCGCTCCGTACCCGTCAAATCAACTTTTAAAACTAATTACCGATACGCTCGGTCGCAGGGAATCTACGTCCAAATCGCGTGTTTTAGAAAGCAGTTAAACCCCCGAATACTGGCAACCAACAAAACACGTAACGCCAACGTCGAGATAAATTGAGGGTCGCTGGAGGTAAACGTCCGACCAATGATGTAAAAATTGTGGATGGAATTTTTATTTGCAATTTTTGTCCGCATTATTCGATGTGATGGGTCGACAGACGTTATTCTATTTTTGGAGACCTTAATTTTAAATAATATCTTAAAATGAGTTAAAGGAAAGAAACTAAACGGAAATAAAATATACTGCTTTGCTCTGAAAAATTGTTTACTGTGATAAATGCTGTGATTATAAAAATGATTTCCAATTGATAATTAACCATATTTTGTCGTTCTATTATAATGCAAAGTAAAATAAACGTGCACAGCGTACCAAAAGCAAAATTTCAACAATAGCTATGTATGTAGCGTTCGATCGCGAACACCGTGATAGAGTCAAATCGAAAAAATTTGAAAGTCTTATCATACGAAATGAGCAATTTAATGAAAAGAGGCCCATGTCGTCGCCGCCAACCAGAATAGAAAACAAAAGAAATATAGACTGCGACACTTTCGGTTAACGTTAACGTTGGCTTGCATTTAATTTATTCACATCCGTTTCCATAATGAAATCGGCAGCGATT
Organism: Cosmopolites sordidus; assembly: GCA_031761425.1. NCBI lineage: Eukaryota > Metazoa > Arthropoda > Insecta > Coleoptera > Curculionidae > Cosmopolites > Cosmopolites sordidus. The sequence goes on from JARFXV010000501.1 coordinate 495,805, forward strand.
AATTACCGATTCTGTTATTGAAATCGGACTTAGGATTACACATTGCGAGCGGTCGCAGTTTGGCAACACGATTTAAGATTTGGTGATCTGATTTTCAATTTTAAGAAAGCTGTCAGTGAGATAAGGAAATCGTTGGAGGATATATATATATATATATATATATATATATATATATATATATATATATATATATATATATATATGTTACATCTAATATTTTCACAGATGGTAGATAATGTTTCTAAATCATTCCGGGTGTCGATCCGTTGATTCTGTGAAGAGTCCGTTTCGCCAAAATTGCATTTGGCATTTTCAAGTCCAACTGACGTGCACGGTTAGTTGTACTCGCTTCTATAGTCGGCCGGCGACTGCGCAGATTATATCGGGGTAGTTCGGAACTATTTGCTGCGCTCGGCAACGTTGTCGGGCGTCCGTTTATTGATTTTTCTACTTCGCCGCCACGTTGCCCCGTTTCTTCTGTTTTCAGAAGGTATTTCCATACTTTTGGAATGTTGCGAGCATCGTTTCGCGTATTTAGCTCACCTCTTTCTTCTATTTCAAGAGCTTCTCTGATTGTTCCGACCTTGTAGTTTTTTTGAAACTACTAAAAATGTCATCTTTAAATAAAAAAATTAAAAAACTCAAAATTGAGCAGTCGAAAGAACATATTCCAGAAAAGGGTATCAACATACTAGAAAATCTTGTAACAAAGACGTTCGACAATCCATAACTAGATTTTTTAAATAAAGGCCTCAATTTTACTTTGGAGGATATGGTAGCCGGTATTGAAACTGGTATTAAACACTTACCGGAGTCTTCCAAGGCTTTCGTCAGAGAGAAAGCAAAATTGCAAAAAAAATTTCAAATAAAAATAAAAAAATCAAATATTTCTAAGATTTTCAAGCTTCTGCGAGATAAGGATTGTTTTTATTTAAAAGCTGATAAGGGAAATAAGGTTGTAGTAATGGACAAACTTGATTACTTTGAGCGCGTTGAAAAATTAATTCAAGACGGTTCTTATAAACGATTATCTAGGAATCCATTGTCAAAAATGATTAACGAAGTCAGAGATACATTGAAATCTTGTAACAGCCTTATTTCTTCTTCTCTGAAAAGCAAACTACATGTTTTAAATCCAAAAGTGCCAAGATTGTATGGTCTACCAAAAATTCATAAACCAGGAAAATCAATGAGACCAATTCTATCAGCCATTGATTCTCCAACATACAACTTGGCAAAATGGTTAATAAAGGAATTGGAAAATCTACCAAACCAACTACCTTTCTGTTCTGTGATAAACTCAATCAAATTCATAGAAAAAGTTAAAAACACACACCTACAGGAAGGTGAGGTTTTCGTTTCCTTTGACGTTTCATCGTTGTTTTCGAGTGTCCCGATTCCACATACCTTGAAATACCTGAGGGAGTTACTCGAGTTAAACGGTTATAATAACAAGATTGTTTCTGAGTACATCTCCTTAACAAGATTATGTATGAAGCAAAATTGTTTTCAGCTTAATAACAGGTTTTATGAACAACAAGAAGCAACGGCAATGGGCAATCCTCTGTCACCGTTCTTAGCCAACTTATTTATGAGTAAATTTGAAACCGAGGCAAAAGATGAATTCAGTTACTTTCCGAAGATATGGTTAAGATATGTAGATGACATTTTTACCATTTTCGATTCGAAAAATAAAAATTTAGATGTTTTTATTAAGAACTTAAATAATAAATTCCAAAATATAATATTCACGCATGAACTCGAAAACAACGATAGTTTACCATTTCTGGATGTGTTAGTCAGTAGAAATAATAAAAATAGGTTAGATCATCATATTTTCAGAAAAACCACCACCACTTCGAGATACATTCCTAAGGATTCAAATCATAGCTTCCAAAATAAGATGGCTAGTTTAAATTTAATGGTAAATAGATTAATTAATTTTCCTTTAAATAAAGATAATTATAACAAAGAATTAAAATTAATTAGGGAGGTATCTGAAGTGAATGATTATCATAAGAACATTGTAGATAAACTAATTAGAAAACATAAGTTCAGAAAATTATTGAAAGAATCTTCGACTTTTCAAAAGGATCAGAACACAAAGAAATTCATGGTAATACCATTTGATGCCCAATTGACAAGAGGACTAGACAAAATTTTGAAAAAAGTGGATATTAAGGTTGTGTACAAACCGTATAATAAATTAAGAGAAGTTCTGGGTAATCCAAAGGATAAAGTAGGGCAACATGAAAAGTCGAGGATTTACGAAATTAGTTGTCAAGACTGTGATCGAAGGTATATTGAGCAAACAAAAAGATCCATATTGACAAGATATAAAGAACACATTGTCCACATTAGATATGGGAGAAATGAAAAATCTTGTGTTGCCCAACATGCAATCGAACATGACCACAGTATAAATATTAGTAATTTAAGACGAATTAAAAGTGTTAATAATAACAGGGCTTAGGATGCATGTGAAAGCATTCAAATAGAAAAATGTAAGAAAATCATGAACCGAGATAAAGGACCGATTCCTTTCAGTCAACTTTTTCACTTATTAATGTCAGGCTTAGTACACTTCACGGTTCATGATTTTTACACGCTTCGTTAGGTATGGTTTTCATATAAATAGAACATAGTTTAGTTTTAGAATTAGATTAAATCATCTCCTGATGATGCTAACATGGTTAGCGAAAAGTGCGTCGAGCAGTTCAAAAAAGTGTTTTGGTGTTTAGTGGTAAATCTCTTCAAGTTTAGTGTTTCACACCAAAGGTTCCAATAGAAGAATTGAACATTTTGCACACTTTGTGAATTGCACTACCGTCTAGCAAAATGTCGTCCTCAATTTTGAACGAACCAAAATAGATTGAACGTCTATGAAGTTGCAAGAGGTGGTCATTTCGCAGATATAGTCTTTTGCGTTTAAATGTCATACACTATGCTTCAATTAACCATAAAAAGTTTTTTAAAATGAATAAAACTTAAGTGTTTTATTCAAGAATTAAAAAAAAACGCTCAATGTGAAAAGAGTATTCAGTACAGTCAGTCAGTAAGAAAGGAACAATCTATCGGTGTAATTACTATTCCCGCAGGGAATAATAATATTTACTTTAAATCAAATAGCGTAAATCGAAAGTAAAACTAAACTTAATATACCGGTCGACGTAGATTTTTTCTTGCTAAAAATCCGCAATCGCTTTCACTTTCCTGCCCGAGCTAACTAACAGAACGACTCGACGGATGGTCTTAATCGACACCATTGTTACAGGATTGCTTTAACGTTGCTAATCTGACAATTAACTCGATTATAGAGGATGTACGTGTGACGTAACATTAATGCTAAATAATTTATCATTCAATTTACGTGAACACCTGAGTTTTGTTCCATCGGAAACTTGTTAATAAATAAGTTGGGTCTTATTACAAACCTTTTATTTCGAGCGGTAACAATTTGATTGGAATCTATATTTTTTGCTTTTGTCGTTGTAGGTTATAAAATATTGAATATAAAGGGTGATTTTTTACTCTGTTCGGTTTATATATATTATTTATATATATATATATATATATATATATATATATATATATATATATATATATATATATATATATATATATATATATATATATTATTATTAATCACGCCTGGTGGACCACGCGAAGTACAGTTAGAGGCGTTTATTGTTAGCCTTCCTTTGCGCCCATACCAATTTCATTCTTTCGCTATGAGTCTTTTTCCTTCCGTCAGACCAAGTTGTTCCAGTCTTCCTACATTTTTCTCTCTGGCCAACCTTCCAAACGTTAACCTTGTGTTTGAAAAATCCTTTATCCTAAATTTCACTTTGTGTAATCTTTGCTGATCTTCCCAGTTTCATCCCACCACGGATGTTTTCTACATTTTTGTAAAGGGACCAACTTTAAGGCTGTTTTAATATTTTTTTCTTTCAATCCTTGCCAGTTCTGTGCTGATTGTTCATTAAGCTCTTCTGTTAGGGTTGGTTTTATTTTCGTAGGGTCGACCTTTGGTATTAGTAGTCTCTTTTGAATAACTTTTCAAAGTTTTAAGCTAAGTTTAATTCTAGTCAAGTAGTGATCCGTGTCTATGTTAGCTCCTTTCTTGATTCAAAATGTCCTTATAATTGGTGTACAAAATGGCAACATGGTCAATTTGAAATTCACCCATGTACGTGTTTGGACATCTCCAGGTCTTTTGTTTTGTTATTTTCTTCTTAAAATGGGTTGATAATATTTTTAGATTAAACTGCCAACATAGTTCAACCAATCTTCTACCATTAGGGTTAGTCTATTTATGAGCGGGAAAACGGCCGACTGTTTTCCTGTACTTTCTTTCTTTCCCTACTTGGGCTTTGAAATCATTTGAATCAATAGGATTTTTACATGGTTAGAGGGAATTAGAAATAATCTTTTCCAGAATTTCCCTGGACTTATTTACTTTTTCAGGATTAGATTTATTTTCTTCGTTAACTGGGAGGTGTGCATTGATTAATGTACAGTTTTTGTGAGCACACTTGAGGGATAGTGTAAATAATAATGCCGATTAAAATTCCATCCTCTCGCCAAAATTTTTACATCGATGGTGGGACGTTTACTTCCTCCTCCACGTCATTTTATCTCGTCGTTGGCGTTATATGTTTTGTTAGTTGCCAGAATTCGAGAGTTTAACTGGTTTCTAAAACATGCGATTTGGACGTAGATTTCCTGCGACCGAGCGTATCGGTAATTAGTTTTAAACGCTGATTTGACGGGTACGGAGCGTTTGATATATGTCGAGTCGCGTATTTCATTCGCCTAGCGAATACTTGTTTTGATTTGGAATTTGCTACGCGAGGTGTTATAACTACTACGAGGTACTATCTACAATAACCCTTTTTTGTCATAAAACTTTGTTTTTTTTTCGAACTTCTCATGAACTTTTTCGAATTTTCTTTATTGATTTGCAGTTACAATAAACTGTTTGAATGGTTTTCTCTTTGGGAAACGGTAAGTACCTAATTATTTATTTCTTTATCTGCGCAACAAGCAACAACGCATCGTCCAATGTCCTTGTAAGTAGTAACAATACAAAATTTTAGTTTTATCCTGATTCACATCCTGTATAGGGTTTCAATAGCACGAAAAGTGAAAAGGAGGAAGGGGAAAGCAAAAAAACTTCAGCAGCACTATTTTCTTCTATGACCTCCTACTTTAAAAACTCACGAGCTGCCACTGTTACAGAATGATATCCTATTTCCTGTAGAATTATATTCAAAGGTTTTACGCTTGTAGGTATTTTGGAATTCTTCATGTCAACCAACCATTTCTTTTTACCAAACTGATAAAACAAAAACTTTTAATTGAACTAACATAAAATGTTAGATGTTTAATTTATATGGTCATTATTTTTGCCAGAATAAGTCTTAATATGAATAATGAAATAATTACAAAGCAAACAACCTGACATTGTAACGCTGTATAAGTTATTCAGGTCTTCTATCCCATCACAACCGCATTACTAGGTGATCTTACCGATGATTTTCAACAACAAACAATGACCCAATTACCTAGAAATCTATATCAATTTGTACGACTGAGAAAATTAGGTTAAAAGTTGAAACTGTCGATCAATTGTTACAAAAAAATTGGTGACTATTGATTATTTTTATATAGAAATAGCATTAGTACATTTGATACAGAGGGTTGTGTAAATAACTGAAATTATTGGATTAGCGTAATAGTTAATTTAATTTTTTTTCAGAAAATTAATCATTGAAAATGGTTTTATTGTTGTTCAAAATATTCTCCGCGATGGTCGATGCACTTTTGCATAAGTTTGAACCACGGGCGTAGCCAGGATTTAGTTAGGGGGAGGGGGGGGCGGTGTTTAGTTTGATGTAAATAAAACAACAAAAATATACTTACATGAAATTTAATATCTATATATTCATCGGAAAAATTACGACATATTTATAAAGTTCTTAACTTTAAATGAAATGGTTAAATTAATTTCGTTCCTCTGCGCTAAATCTAAAACCATTAAAGAAGAAATTTTCGGCTTTTTCTTTTAAATATATCCACTACTTCATCTGCATGAATTTCTGTTCCATAGTGAATGTTCATGAGAGCCAAACCATTAAGTCTGTTTTCACTTGCAGTGTTTCGTAAATAGTTTTTCAATCTCCTTAGGCTCGAGAAAGACCTTTCTGGGGTAGCAGTGGATACAGGAATGGTAGCCAAGATTTGTAGTAATGTGTAAATATTAGGATAAAGGTTTTTATCGCACATATCTAGGCATTCCAAACTAGATTTCGGGGTAGGCGAGATACTTGTCATCACTGTTTTCCATACTTCAAGTTCTGCTTTAACTACTGATATGTTGCTTTCGGGAAGCAGTGACGAGTACATGGAAATTGCTTCTTCAATTTCAGAACTGGCAGTAAAATTTGAAGGTCTTTCGACGACGCGTGGCATTCGCAGTATACCACCATTTTCTTCCAGTAAAACCTTTACGTCTTCATAGAGATGAAGATATTCGACGTCAGTGTTGTTTCTCAGGAGTTGTAAGACATTAATAACATCATCTATATGTTTGAATGCCGTGATAAGATCGATGTCAATTGTCTGTAATTGTTTTGATAGCGACAATGTATAGCTCATAACTTTTTGAAGAATCACTAAACACATCACAAAATCCGAAGATCGAAGCGTACTTAGCAATTGGGCGGCTTGTTGCGATGTTTCCTTATTGTGATTAAATTGGAGTTCTTCGAGAGCATTCACAATCGCTGAATAAATTTCCCTGAATCTTATAATAGCTTCATGTTTGTGGACCCACCGTATTTCACACATTGAGAGCAAGCTTTTTTGGTTACCGACGGGTAATAGCTCTTGAATTTTTTCTTTCAACAAAGCAGTGCGTTGAGCAGAATGTCGAAAGTAGGAACCAACAGACTGTACAATCCCAATGCAATTTGGGACATTTGCTAATGAACATGAATCAGCAATAGCAATGTTGAGAGAGTGTGCACTACAGTGTACATAAGGAGCAAGAGGACATTCTTCGCGAACATAAGCTTGGGCACCGTGCAAATACCCACTCATAGCTGCAGCCCCTTCGTAACCTTGACCAACCACATGAGAACATTCAAGTCCATGCTTTTTCAGAGCTGTAATAATAAGATTTGCGAGACCGGATCCTGAAACATCGACCGTTGGAATGTACTCAAGGAACATCTCTTTAAGTATATGGTGTTTATTATCTGTAAAATCAACATATCGAAGACATAACGAGACTTGTTCTACACGTCCGATGTCGATGGTTTCGTCAGCCAGAATCGCAAATAGTTTGGCTTTCTTTACTTCTTCAATTATTTTGTGTTGAATTAATTCACCACAAATGTCAATTATTTCGTTTTGGATCTGAGGGCTTGTGTACAGGGCATTCTTTTGTAAAGTATTCAAATGCTCAGCCAGATCTTTATCTCCAGACTCAGCCGCAAACCGCAACAGGGCTCTAAAATTACCATCATTCTGTAGTGGTTGTTCAGGTTTAGGTGATTCTGGTGTAATTTGTATGCGGCCCGAATCGATTATACCTCTTAAGGAGATGCGTTGTTTACCGCAAAAAATTATTGCTTTTACGATAGGGATTAGTTTCTTTCGATTCTCCTCTTGTTGTATCTTTCTTTCAAAAGACAGCTGTTCAGTGACCGAAGAAGCCTGCGAAGACATTACTTTTAGAAAGTTATCTGCCAGTTCTGAATTTCGCTTGTGGTATCCCGATTTCGCATGAGCTTCAAATATTTCTAGGGCATTTCTCCACTTACAAAAAGGTTCGGTTTTAACCCCCAATTTTCATGGCAGTTTTTCAATTCCGATTCAGCTATCTCCAAAATATGCATTTTAAAAAATGAAAATCGGTGACCACGTAATTTATCTTTCACGGACGGGAATAAAAAGATATCACTGGGTGCCAAATCAGGACTGCACGGTGGATGACCAATCAGTTCGATGTTTTGACCGGTGAAATATTGAGTTGTTTGCTCTGATATGCGAGAGTATATCATCGTGTACCACTGAGAATTCATCGTTCTACAATTTTCTTTTTCAACTTTAATTGGGTTTGACTCATTTTAAAAGACCCGTTCAGTCGATTGATGTTAACATTCGGGCTCATACGCATATATCCAAGATTCGTTACCTGTATAGATGTTATACACGGCTTTTGACGCACCACGATTTATATTTTGGGCATTTCTTTGCACCAATCGACGCGAGTCTATTTTTGAGCGATTTTGACGGAAAACTTTCTGAGTGCGTATAGAGTCAACAGTGTCAAACTTTACGATGTATATGTCAGATGGTGCTTAGCAACGCCATTGTTGCCAATTTCAGATACATAAATAGCAACCGTCGTTGATGCATCGGCCACTTGTGGCTATTTCATAAATTCTGGTAGTCTGAATTCATTTCCGTCCCAATGCAAAGTTAATCGACTATCTTGAAAAGGAAGAAACAATAACAGGGGCAGCGGCGGTTCGTGGTGGAAAAACAAGTGGGGCATGTATAACCAAATTTTGAAATGGGGATAGGGAAATATGTCGCACCAACAATTTTATATTTCTTAGTAACTGTAGTTAACTGTCGGGCATCAAATTTTCAAATAGGTACCTAGATAATAAAATTTTCCTACCATAGCTCATCATAACGACCATGACCATTAAATCTGTTTGGAGTTGAAGTCCTCCCTTCTAAATTTCTAAGAAGCAAAGTGGTCGATGACTTGATTATTAAAATTTGAAACTGACTTCATAAGTTTTTTTTTAATAGATAGCATTGTTAACGCGCCTAGCCGTTCCTGGCCCATAGTGTTTCTTAGAAATATTATGATTCGTTTGAGGGTAAGGAAACATCTTTCGCTTTCCACAGTCGTCATAGGAACGATACACAAAACAGTCAACAATTCCACAGATTCACTAAATGTTAATGTTAAATTGTTTCGGATAAACATTTGTAACAGCGGCACAGCCCCACTGTATTTCATAAAATCGCCCCGTGCATACACCAGCGAGAGTTAATTTTTTTAATTTTAAGTAATTTACGTTTGTAAACAGGTTACACACAGTTTTAATGTATTCATTTGGAAAGACGGCTCGATATTCACCAAATTTTTCAGTTTCAAATAAATTTGCAACAGTTACGTATCCATCGAAACTAAAACGTTCATGAACCTATATGGTTAGGGTATCACATATTTCCTTGCATATCCTGACATTCAGATTGGGGTCCTCCTTGTCAGTAAATTTCCGTTTCTTTCTGCGATTCTCTATGATCTTTGTAGATTCTTTACTAGTTAATTTATCAAATTCTTGATTAATTTGTATTTCTATATTAGCTCTAATACTTTGAATGGCTGTTATGGAAAACTTAGCAAATTTTTCTTAACTTTAAATGCATCTAGTTGCCTGCTTTGCACTATCCAGAACAGTTGTCCTTTTGGATAATTTGAACTCGAAAAGTCGAAAAGTGCGATGGCCAAAAGCACCTGACTATTGAGAATAGGGCAGCGCCCAAGACATGATGTTATAAATGCGTTTAATCTCCGGATCACTGGCGAAGCGTTGCATTGCTGTCTTTGTTTTTCGCACGCGATAGTAAAGAAAGCAGTAGCGGCACAAACTTGTCTGTGCCCAAAGCACGTGTTTTTTAATCGGTGCGCTTCGGCAACCCACGACCTATTTCGTTACCGCGAATGATATTATGGATATTAGACTATAGAAGTCGCAAGAAGCGTGATCGTAGGCAAAACAGAGAATAAATTAATATAAAATCGGAAATTATTGTTTCCACTTCATTTTTTAAATTTTTTAGGTAGGGAGTGTGCCCACGTGCCCTTATGGGCCAACCACCGTAGGGGTGAATTAAGCATCATGTTCGTGAGACTTCAAGACAGTGTTTATACACGTTCAACAACAACTGTAGTCCGGTCAAATTAGACAGAAAAATAAGGGTGAAGTTACATAAATTCACATTAAGCTGGAAGTGAAGTAAAATTGTTCAAAACATAATTTAAAATATCATTTCAAAATTCCCCATCATTCCGGTACGTGGAAAAAAAATGACTCGAGGTCAAAGGTTAATAAAATGGTTTTTCGCGATTTTCATCAAAACGGTAAGTTGTTGTAGACAAAGACAAAAATTGTAGATCATAAAATTATCTATAAAAAAGGGTAAACAGCCACCGTTCCTGAGATATAATGATTTAAAAAGTTGTAAGCGTCATAATATGCATAAGTACGTCACGTATATCTCTGTAGCTGTAATATATGTAAAAATATTTTTCTATCGGTGATTGTAACTTACATTTAAAATATAAAATATACATAAGTATAACTATGAGAATATCAGGTAAAATGAAACCCAGTCCCTTAATTTATACACCAGTGTAACCTTGAGACAACATCTGTCTCTCTATTCAATTATGTGCGTGGCTAGAGTCGTATACCTGCTTTATGTCAGAATGCCCAATAAATGAAATGCCGTTAGTCTTGAGCGCCACTCCGCAGAGAAAACACGTGTTTATTCTAACCTATTTCGGGCTGTTTTGAGTTTTATAATAAAAATGTCAATATATTGTTTTATTTGTGCTAAACTTTTAACTGAAAGTGAAAATGTTACTGTTGAACGTGGTATGAAGACATTAATCAATGCAAGTATCGAACGAGCTGATGAATGAATCACCAATAGTAGAGGATTCGTTTGCTACCCACGAAGAGACATGCGATACATCGCTACTGATGCAATTCACTTACACCCAGGATGAAGAAGAAGAAGAAGAACAACAAGAAGAAGTAATTGAAGATTATGAATCGGACGAATAAAGTTTTCTACTGTTTTTTAATTTCCATCGCTTTTATCAATTCCAACCCTTGCTAAAATCTGTTATTATGCAATAGTTTCCAATTAGGCAGAATCACAACAGACCTGTGGAATAGGCCTACTGGGGAAACCACGTTAAAAAAAAACGCGCTAAGTACACTACCTCAGAGGTGGCGTGGAAACGTGTGGATATTATGACGCTTACAACTTTTTGAATCGTTATATCTCAGGAACGGTAGCTCTTAAAAGATCTTTTGATCTAATCTTCTGATCTTTTTATTTTGTTTTTCGGCATCGCCCCAACGACTCTCGCCGCGATACCTTGGACTTGTGTAACACTGCCATAAAACACAAGATAAATCAGGCGAATACGGAGGATGTTGAAGCACACAGACTTATTTTTTTGCAAAAAAATCAAGAGACTGCGACGCTCCCGTGTGATAGTGCATTATCGTGCAACAAACACCAGCAGATAATATTCACTAGTGACATTTTCACACTGTGGAACAAATTCATAAAGTTTTTCCACCAACTCATCGGGGAAACTCAAAAAGATTTACCACTAAACACCGAATAACTTTTTTTAAAGTTCTCGACGCACATTTCGCTAACCATGTTAGCATCATCAGATAATAAATCAGTTCCTGATGATGCTAAAATGGCTAGCGAAAAGTGATTCGGTGTTTAGTGATAAATCTCTTTGAGTTTACTGTTTCATATCGAACGTTTCAGTAGAAAAATTGATCAACTCATCGGGGTTTTTGTTTGTTTTCGGCGGCCTGGCTTTGAGTCCATTTCCAAAGCATCACGGCCGTCTTGGAATTGCTTATATCACTCGAACACGTGTGACATACGACTTGACAATCCGTTAATCAATTCTAGTGATGGCGATCTCGTTTTATAGAGGAGATATACAGTTTTTAAATTACAGTAGGGCCTCGTTACTCCGGAGAGGCAAAAACAAGACCCTTTCCGGATTATCGAGGCGTCCGGATTATAGTATGCCATATTTAATGATAATAAAACACAAGTTTAACCTTAGTTTCTTTAATCAATTTTTAAATTAAAGCATAAAGACAAAAATGTACATGAAAAACAGTAAGTTAAAATAAAACATTAGTTAATTCTTCTTGAAAAATCTATAACACTTTTCTGTTTATAATTTTCGCACTTCATTTCAAAAGCCCGGTCTCTAAGTCGTCGGAGAAACATAACTTCATGGCTATCAAATTCGTTATCTTCAGCCCATTTTAAAGCAGCGTTTAAAGCTCCTACTGCCTCTGAATTACCAACTTTTTCGGAGGCGAGAACTTCAACGCTATTGTCGTCATCTTGCTCATCGTTCTCACACATTGCCGCTCGCACAATCTCCTCATCAGTTAACACTTCATACGTGGCGGCGCCATGATGTTAGCGAGCGCGCTAAATTGACACTGTAGACGGAAGGCGATAAACAAAAGACTGGCGACGGATTGGCTCATGGCAGCCCGCACCTTCACCCGCCTCCCCGCGAACCCCATTACCCGGCCGGATTACAGCGATCACCGACTAGTAGTTTTCTTTAAATTTAAAAAGTTCTTATTTTTTCGATATTCTATGCATAACGCTAATAAATCTCAAGTTGCTAATAAAATATTCATGTTAAAATTTCACATACATCAATAACAAAGAATGTGCTATTTGTTTTTCCGAAAAGTCTATCTTTAATCAGCATCACTTAGTCAACACCATTTTAATCCGAGTACAGGAACAACGATTATAAACTTTATTATTCGTAAGATTTAATTAACTCTTATGACGCCTGAAGATTAAAATTTATTTTTTATAATTATGTTGTATTTTATTTACAATTACTCATTGCTAATTGTTTGATATATTTCCACCTGTGATATCATAAATAGTAAGAAATAGGTCAACGTCAAGCCTGATGTTTGTTTAAATTGTAATTGCTGGTTGTTGTGTTAGGGTCGCAGGCTCGCGTTTTAAAACAATTTAAATTTAATATCAAGGGTATGACAATGTGAAACTATACACTAACCAAACTTATACTTATATAGAGAAAAGCTTTCGAAAAGTCCTGGTATTTATTAATTAAAAATAAGCAATGTATGTGCTTGTTTTTAACATGTTTGATGGTTTGCATTTGTTCTTAAGGTTATCATTATCATCATCCAGTCTATTGCAACCACTGCTGAGATAGTCTTCCATTAGGAGATTCCTAGGAGAAGCTTATTCCTAGGAATCTACTTGTAGCCAGATATTTGATATCCTTTTAATAACATCGTATCAAATACGTGATGACTCATCAGATTTGACACCTGGTGACATCGTGAAACAAAAGATCTTTTGCTTTCATCGATACTTTATCTTGTTGTTCATGGAATAATTCATCCAACTGGCAAAGACGAAGAGTTAGTGAATTATAACAAACAGAGATAATTAAAGTAGTACCTCGAACTTACACGATAGGTGGGACCGAAAAACAAAAGAAAACAATAATTTAGAAGAACATCTTGTATTCAAACCTTCGATAATTAAACAAATTATAATATTACTATGATGCAAAAACATAAACCGAAATTATTTTGATGCAGAGGGCTTCATAAAGTCGAACAAAATCGTCTGACGGATCAAACATTTTTTCTTCTCAAATAAAATTTGTTCATATATGTTTGTTTCTTTTTTTGGGTTTTTCGCCACGATCTAAACCTCAAAAAAAATCAAAAATATCTGTTCTTATGTAAATAAAGAATCACTGGATAAAAAACAAAAAACCAAACGCAGCCAAATTTCAAAAAAGGAAAAAAATACAAAAATATAAAAATGTTCTAAAATAAATACAAACTTTTGAACGTTAACGTTTCGGGAGGTCTTCTCCCCCCGTTTTCAAAACGAATCTAAAAAACTAAATTATATTAATTTCTATATATAATGCAAAGATAGGAAGTAAATATATTTTTTGTGTGGGTTACATTAACAATGCCGGTCGCGTTGGTGCGGCGGTAAGAGCGTCTGCTTTGCCGAATCCGCGCTGGAGCGGTAGCTGGTTCGATTCCAGCGCTCGGATGGTTATTTTTCTTTCTTCTGTCCGTTTATCTTTCCTAAATGTTTGTGATTGTTTCTAGGCAAGAGTGTAAAATCCGACTACGAATTACCCCTCAGTCACGCCAGTTAAAGGCTGGGTAAGGCCGGATGCCTTCTGAGAAGTGTTCTACGTTGGTCACTCGCCAGTCGGTAGGTTTCCTGATAGACTTATGGGTAGGCACATAACCAAGGGTTTATAGCCCGAGGGGGGTGCTGGCCTGGGTTTGTCGGAAGCTGATGACCGTGGTTCGGAACCCACGTTAAGCTGTAGGTCCAGTCGCTAAATAGCCTAGTTGCTGATGCGCCTCTAACCCAAACACTTTACTTTACTTTTTACATTAACAATAAATAAGTATCCTATCTTTGCATTATATATAGAAATTAATAGAATTTATTTTTTTAGATTCGTTTTGAAAACGGGGGGAGAAGACCTCCCGAAACGTTAACGTTCAAAAGTTTATATTTATTTTAACATTTTTATATTTTTAAAATTTTGTTCCTGAGGCAAATTTCTTACAGAAAAGAATCACTGAGAAATTTGTCTCCGTTTGTTTTTTACCCAGTGATTCTTTATTTACAAAAGAACAGATATTTTTTGAGTTTTAGATCGTGGCAAAAAAACCCAAAAAGAAAAATAAATATATGAACACGCCACAATCATTCAGACATTACTTAAAATTTGTTCATAGCACGTTAAAATTTTTTTACTCCCTGTTTTGTAACTGATACACGCTCTTCATTGGAGTCTATGTTTTCTAAAAGGTCTCTTGATTATGTGAATCTAGCAGTTCTTGTTTGTCCTCGCCATCCACTTCTAAATTTAATTGTCTAGCTAGATCGACAACGTCTCCAGTAAAATATTAATTTGATCCAGGCCTGGTGCTAATTCCGCCATACTGTCACTAGTGAAAAAGGCACCATTTAAAGTTTTTTTGTGATATTTCATCCCAAGATTTTCCAATGATGTTTACAGCATCTAAAATGTTACATTGTTTCCAAAAGTCGTCTATAACAGAGATCTCATTGTTTTACCTCATGGCTTCATGGAGATGTATAAATGATCGTCTCGTGTAATAAGCTTTACATATTTTGATGACACCCTGATCTGCGGTTGTTATAACGTTATATAAATATCATCTGCGGCTGATAAAACTTTTTCATTTGATGAAAAACTCTGACCACGTAGCGTTCTGGTGAATATGGTGGATGCTCCAACAATTCGAAGTCTAACTTCTTCAATTTGGCCATTGCCAGAACATCTTTGTAAGTCGGTGTATTATCTTGATGAAAAATTACTTTTTTCTTCGCTAAACCAGGTCTTTTCTCACGAATTTTTGCATACAATTGATCCAAAAGGTTTGAATAATACTGTCCTGTTATTGGTTTACCGGTTTGAAGGTAATCAATTCCAGTTCAGGATGATAGGGGTAAATCCAAGTCCTATCCATACTTACAAACCAACGTTTAAATTCTATTTTATTCTTTGGAAAAAACTCCAAATGGTTAGAAAGTTTTACTCGAAGTCGTTTTTGATCAGAATTAACAAATGCGGCACCCGTCTTGTACATAGCTTTCTCAAGCCCAATTCCTTTTTCAAAATATGAAACACCCATTCAGTTGAGATATCCATAATCTGAGCAATTTCACTCAATGCTAATTGTCTATCATCAATAGCCATATCATGTATAGAATTAATTATTTGTTCAGTGGTTACACTTATTAGTAGTAGTTTTACATTGAAACTCACCTGCTCACTTACAAAACATTGTTTTTGAAGGGGCAGATTCTTCTAATACATTTACCATTTCACTATGAATTTCCATTGCCATTAAATCTTTTTTTACAAAGAATCTAATCACTGCACAACCAAAATGTAGTAGATTATATAGATCTTTTACTGCTCTATAGGTGTCACTTTACAATTAGCCTAGTAAAATAAATCTAAATCCTAATACGAGGTATTACCGTCCACTTCATTTTTCGGTCCTGTTCATTTCAGTTGATTTCTAAAAATAACATTAAGGATGGATTCTATATCCAGCTCTTCTCTTCCTTCAACTGCAGTCCTGAATAGAGACGGATGAAGGAAAGGCTTAGACAATGACCTGACATCAGGCTATCGCATCATAGGAGCGAGAGAAAGAAGAGGCGAATGTTAGAGAGGGACTATTAACAAGCAAAAGTTTCAATTTTATCAATGATTGTAGCCCGATAATAGATATAGTCACAATTTGGAATATTTTGAAAAACATTCAAATTCGTTATGAAAATTAAAAAAAAAGAACTTACCTTTATATCTTCCAGTGGTACAATTTGAGCCAATCCTATGAAGGAATTTTTATCTACTAGTAACCATACTCCGACCGCTAAGACAATGGTACCAGCCAACTGAAAAAAAAATATATTTTAAGTTTTCTATTTAAATTGACATTTTTTTAGTACTAAAGGCCAAAAAATAAGGAGTCTTTTTAGACAAAATAAAAAATATTTATTTTTTTATATAAATTTATCTTGCTCCCCTCAAAGTAATCCCTATTTACTTCAAAACACTTCCTTCATATAAGTATAAAGAGACATACGCCTGTTTATCAAAACTATGCCTCTTCCCATATTGAGGTCCAAAACTCCTTCCATCACTTTGGAGGCCTTCCTCTTCGCTGTTGGTCTATTACATTTTACGCTCTTCTCGAGTCCATCGTTTTTGAATCTTTCTACATATTTGTTCCAGTATTTTCTCCTCTCTCTGATCCATTTCACCACATCTTGTATTTCACTTTGATCTCTCAGTTCTTCACTCAGTATTATATCATGTAGTGTCTATCCGCGGATGCTCCTTATTGTTCTCATTTCTACAGTTCGCGTTGCTTACATTGTTTTGTTAGTGATTGATTTTGTTTCCACCGTGTAGGTTAATACAGATCTGCCTATGGCATTGTATATTCTTACTTTGTTTTCAGTCATAAGGTACTTGTTTCTTTACACAATATCTCGAATCTGCTTTCATTGTTGGTGCTTTTGCTTCAGTTTTAAGTCTCCACTGCTTATTACTTCAGTTCCAATGTATGAATTGATTGACTTTTTCGATTACTATTACATCAGTTTCCAATTTGCATCTTATTGGGTCTTTAGGAATTACCGTACACTTGGTTTTGTCGACGTTGATTATCATGTTTGATCGTTTTACTAAAGATGTAAACAAGTCGTTCTCCGAGTCAGCAATGAGCAAAGTATGGCCCGCATAGCATACAACATGGGGTGGGACATTACCCATTTTATATCCAGCTGTTCTGGATGGTTTCTTTAGGATTCTGTCCATGCTCCAGGGCAAAGAGAATCCCCTTCCCTTATTCCTCAGTTTATTTGTATGTCCTCAGTTACCAGATGTCCTATTCTAATGTTAGTTGACTAATAATGGTTGATTGACTCTTTTTTCCTTGAATTTTGATCACATCTATTAAGGAAATCCAGTTGAAAGCCTTGGTCATATCTATAAAATACAGGTAGATCCTTAAAATCGATAGATTTCTCAACTATTTGTCTGATTTTTTATATTCGACTTCTGAATTTGACCAAGAATCAAAGTCGGATGCAAGGCAGCATTTTAATACAACTCAGGATAACAGGTGGTTGGCCTCAAAAAACCAAAAATTCTTTTAGGGCCGAATCTATTATTTGACAGAAAGATGTGAAAAAGTAATAGCTAACGATGGCCAATACTTTGATTATTAAAGTAATTTATTTTGTTACCGAAATAAACGCTCAAATTTTGTGAAAAAATCCACATTAACCGAAACACCCATTACAAAAAATGCAATAATATTTAACTTAACACGTGAAACGATGTGAAACTTTTGTAAGGCCAGTCATACCAACTTAAAAAACAAATTGTTTTATCGTTACGTAAAACGCGCGAATTTTTTAAACAAAATTCACCTTATTTTTTGATTATAGTAAAATTTCGTTTATTTACGGAATAGTTTCAATTCATAAAATGCACCAAAAAAGCTCGTATGGACGGTACATAATTGCAGCGAACCGATAAAATCGACGTCTTTCCTCGGGGCCCTTTATCCAAAAGAGGGCAATGTCCCCTCCTTATTGAAATATTCATTTTAAAACGTTGTATTTGTGTCCGCTGATTACAAAATAATGGTCATCATGACAACTTTATGGTAACTTAACGTTGTTCGTGCACGATTCGATTGTATCCGTAATATCGGAACGAATTGTTGAAGATCGTGTATGTTACATCAACAACCATGTTAACGTGTCGTGTTTTTGATACTGTTATCTACAAATGCAATTCTTCCTGTGACTTTACACTATTTGCATGTATACTTATCGCAGTCATATAAAATATTCATTAATATTCGAAAACGTCAGGAAATATTAGGTCCCCAACTCCCTTCCTGTCCTTTTTGACTACCCTTGTTGCTTATTTATAAAAAAAAACAACATCTTTCAAGCAAATTGTTTTATCATTGAAACTCTAAAGGATTGACTGTCTAAAGGACTTTTATGTCCGCATTTGGAAGTTCCAAATATAGAGCTGAAACCCACGGAAAGAATATTCAATAAATATATGGTATAATGCATTTCAAGATATATCGTTGACCGATTAGCTGCAATAAACTCTTAACAACCCCTGCCGTAACGAAACCCGGCAAAGTTGCAAGAAACGTAAACAGGGCCGGGCCTAATAAAATAACAGGTAAAAAGATAAAATTAATTTTATAACTGATTTAGTAGTTTCGAAATATTTTAGTTTGGTTCGCATTCTTTTGTTAAATAGTGCAGTTCTATAATTACGATCGTATTTTTTGTTATTCGAAACGTGCTAAAAAGGTGGCGTTCTTGGCAAGATAATGATCATTGTGCCTCCGGTAGTGCTAATTTTAAAAGAAAACATTTATCGTCCGATGCTAAGCAAATTGTTAAAAATGTGTATGTTTATTTATTGAATAGATAGGACTTAATGTAAATGCAGCCGCAGCAGAAACGTCTTTATTAACGAAAACTCCGTTGTCTACAGTTAAAGATATTGTGACGAAGCTAATTAAAACCAAAAAAATCCGCAGTGATTTTCGATTTTTGATAAACATTCTGATTCGAATTCTATTTACAGTCTATGAAACGTCAGAGCCAAAAAAGTTAAGGACATAATAGTAGAAATGGTAACGAGAACGGAGTGGAGTTGGGCAGGTCACATTATGAGAATGATAGATGGACCAGAACTGTCCTGGAATGGAGACCAAGGTTAGGAAGAAGAATCACAGGTAAACCACTAATTCGACGAAATCAATAGGGTGGATCCCCCTAGCGCCGGAGAGCACATTATACCGGATAAATCCCCTCCGCGGCGTGGGGGGCGTCAGTCTCGTCCGATACGGCTTACAGGTCACACGTCAGTCATTTTACGCTGAAATTCGTTGCATCGAATAATATTCAGAACATCATATTATATTTAGAGTAAATCAATTGTGCGTAGTATTTTCAATCATTGGTAAGTACGATTTACATTGGCAGTAACAGATTCCCTAGTACCGGACAAATCGAATTAGACCAATCCAAGTTCCCTAGCACCGGACAAATATATTTTGGCAAAATACTGTGCTTATTATATTCCATATAATCGTGTAATGCTGTTATAGATCTTCTCAGATCATTTAATATAATGGAGACGAAGAAAAAAGGTATCTGGGATTCAAATAATTTAAAATTAGCAATTAATAATGTTTTAAACCAGAAGATGACAATAAGAGAAGCTTCCGAGAGTTTTAAGGTACCAAAAAGCATTTTATTTGATAAAGTAAAATTGAAGCAGGGTAAAGAGGTTGTTGAATTCAAATCGGTTATGGGAGGATTTAAGAAAATATTCTCAGAAGAGTATGAAGAATTGCTCGAAGATCATGTTAACCCTCTATGGCATAATGTTCCCAATTGGGCACACAAACTTTAAATTTTAAATGCGGCCTAGTGCGTAAAACTTTGTAACCATTATGCAGGCTGTTCCCCTTTGGGAACACGTCGCAGAAATATTATACGCTAGATGTGTAAGTTGGTTGCATACCTTTTTGTCAGTTCATGAAATTTTACCAGTCGGTCGGATTACAGCGCAGTAAATTGGTTATGTTCGTAAGATACACGTGTACGCTGGTATGTTTTCGGTTTTTCACAAGTAATAAAGGTAAGTTTTAATTTGAAAAAAATATAGTAGTTTGCTCTACGCTTGTAGAAATAAGATTACATCGTTGGGATATATGATTCTAGTAAGATAACCTGAGTTTTGCCGTAAATAGAACATGTTCCTGCTTGGGGACATCATGTACACAGAGAACAAAATTTTTACATAGATCGTTTTTTTTACAGATAATGGATTCTAAGAAATTTTGTGGGTTATCTAAAGCTGCCAATGTCAAATTGCGAGCCATACCTTCTGATAGCGAGGACAGTGAACTCTCAGACGATGAATCTCCTAATGCAGAGGTACTAGTGGGCAGAGATCAACTTCCTGACGTTGAAATTGCTGCCAGTGAGAGTGATGAAGAAGACAATATTCCTCTTAGACAACCTGAGCCGCAAACAAATGTGCAAAATAAAAGACAGAAAAAAAAACCAATTCAAAAATGGAAGAAATCTGTAACAGAAAATGGCGATAGTGTAAAATTTCAAGGAAACGAACTACTTCCAGATGAAATTTTGAAGTTTGTTGCACTTCAATGACAACATTGAATCTACAAATAGTTTAGATAAAATAATGCCTGTCATAGAACAAATCCGAAAAACCTGTATATCTATTCCTTTGGAAGAAAATCTCTCGTGTAATGAGCAGATAATCCCCTTCAAAGGTAGAATAAGCATAAAAACGTATAATCCTAAGAAACCCCATAAATGGGGATATAAAATGTGGGTTCTCTCTGGAGTGTCCGACTTTTCCTATAATTTTGAGCTCTTCGCTGGTTTTACGAGGTTTTACAGTGGACGATAATGATCCAGACTTTGGATCTGCCAGTAATGTTGTATATCGTTTGTGTAAATCCATACCATCAGGCATCCATCATAAAATATTTTATGATAATTATTTTTCTTCGTTGCCTTTGGTATCGTACTTATCGAAACGCAAAATTCATTCAGTGGCAACAATACGTACAAATCGACTGTCAAACTATAAAGGTGTGTCAGAAAAGGAGATGAAGTTGGGAAGAGGTTCGATTCATGAGGAGACAACTAGTTTTGACGGAATAGATATTCATTCTGTACAGTGGTATGATAACAAAATTGTGACACTTACTTCGGACTATTGTGGAACCAGACCCATTTTGAACGTAAACAGATTTTTCAAGTCAGAGAATACCAAAAAAGGAATCGATTGTCCTGACATAGTGAAGCAGTACAACCATCACATGGACGGTGTTGACCTGCAGGACTCCCTAATAGGGTCACCGGATATTTTAGCAATTTTAAAAACTTTTAATAATTCATGCAATATAGGGTTAAAGATGTAGCTAACCGCTGCATCCCTCTGTCTAAAAAAGAGTTTTTAAAACTTGCCTATGACTTGCCTAACAAGCTACAATTACGACAACGATTTAACAACGAAAAAAAAAAAATTGCGGGTAAACATTTTTATAATGATTATATGAGAAGACGTCCAGATTTAAGTTTAAGAACTGCAGACCTGCTTTAATAAAATTCAAGTTGATATATTCTTCGCTAATTTACAGAAACCTATAGATAAATATAACTTGCGTTCATCAAATATTTGTAATTGTGATGAGACCAGCGTCACAACTGTTTAAAGACTTGAAAAGGTAATCGCAAAAAAAATGTTGCATTACTGCAACATTACTGCATACTACACAGAATTGAGCGTTATGAAATAGCAGAGGCTGGATTTAGATATTCAGGTATTCACTCAGTCGACAAAAATATATTCACGGATCTGGATTGATATCACTAATATTCCTCTCGACAGTAATGAACAGACAAATGAGTCAGAAGAAACAAATATAGGAACAACTGATGCAGTTTTGACATCTGTTCAACAGCCTGAAATTGCACAAAATATAATTCAGGATAATGTTCCTGCAACAGACATTGCTAAGCCGATTTTTCACTCGGTCATTACACAGGATTTACCTCAGGAAGTTAACAGAGCAGAATCACCTCAACCATCTACCAGCAAAGCATATCTACAACCTGAAAAAATGTCAAGCCCTCAGTTGGTCAATATAACAAATATAATTAAAGCCATTCTTGATATTTCACCACCACCAGATGCTGCAACCAAAAAAAAATCACAATCAAGAAGACGAAGAGTTGAAAAGAGTGACATTTTGACTAATTCGCCGTACAAAAAACGTTTGGAAGAGAAAGAAAATAAAAAAAAAGAAAAGAAGACAATCTTAAATTTAAAAAGACAAATGATAAAAGAAAAATTTAAAAAACTATGGTAAAACCTACTGAAAATAAGCTGGAGAAGTACTATTGTGTTGTTTGTTGCTAAGACTACAACGAGGACGGGATCCAGTGTGGAGAGTGTAAAGGATGGGCTCATGAAGCTTGTGTGGATATCCCAGAGTATTCAGACGTCTATGTTTGTGATTATTGTTAATATTTTTAAAGTTTTCTTGCGACTGTTATTATCTCGATGTTTAATTTTGGTAAGTTTATGTTGAAATGACAAGAATTATTTTCTTAAAAATTATTCAATAATTTCTTTTCCATAGTTAAAAGACATGTCATTTATATTTACTTTTGTTGATTTCACGGGTGTAGCCGGGGGGGGGGGGGGTTCAAACACCCCCCCCCCCGAAATAAGCCAAATATTACCTAATATTATACCGAAAAAATACGAGGAGTGAAGACAGTTAAATTATTACATTTGAATTGAATACATATCCGAACTAGTGGACGTTGCGCACAGTAACGCCATCTCTTGTCGAGTAGTCGAACTATTTTGTATCGTATGGAAACTTTGCGTTGTTTCTCGATTATTCGCCACGCCCCTCGGTCGGAATGAGCGGAGCTTTGTGGAAGTTTGTGGTAGTTTCTGGACGGCTACTACGGGGCTGTTATATAAGCGGCGCGTGACCGCGCTTACGCCAGTATTGTTCCATGCGAACTCGAAGCGAATATAAGTGAAAAGTGGTGAACGAATAGTGAAGAGAATTAAATGTACCGTGTAAGTGATTAATTTTAGTGCAGTGTTATTCGGTGACCTTGTTAAGGATAGATACGTGAATCATTATTACTGTCGAAAAATGCAGGGGAATAAAAGGAAGGGTCATAAACTTAAAGGTATGGACTACTGGAAAAAGTGGTGTCAAGAGGTTTCTAATAAAGAAACAAATTTGGATTCAGCTATCAAAGCTTCAGCTACCTTGCATGCTGATAAGAAGACTGTGATGACAAGCGGGCCCTCGACCTCAATCACAATACCGAATGTCGAAATCGATGCCATGTCGCTGGTGCCCTGTTCGATACCTTTAACTGCCGAATCTACATCTAGTCTGCAACAGGCCAGCTTGCCTGTTACCTCATCTTTTACAACTGTAGCTAAGTTGGATGTTGGTTTTTATGCGAATCAAGAAAAAATCTTGAATGAATATTTTAAAGTCCAAATTTTAAAAACGCCATGGAACCCACCCAGAGATTATAAGTTTCCTATTTCCACAAAACGAAACTTGCGCTTTCAATTGAAATGGTTGGAGAGATTCCCCTGGTTGTCATATTCGGAATATAAAAGTGGAGCATACTGCAGAGTTTGCGTGGTAATGGGACGTTCGCTTGATGAAGGTAAATGCGGTCATCAAAGGATCGGCCAGTTGGTAACCGAACTTTTTTGTAAGTGGAAAAATGCCCTAGAAATATTTGAAGCTCATGTGAAATCGGGATACCACAAGCGAAATTCAGAACTGGCAGATAACTTTCTAAAAGTAATGTCTTCGCAGGCTTTTTCGGTCACTGAACAGCTGTCTTCTGAAAGAAAGAGACAACAAGAGGAGAATCGAAAGAAACTAATCCCTATCGTAAAAGCAATAATTTTTTGCGGCAAATAACGCATGTCCTTGAGAAGTAAAATCGATTCGGGGCGCATACAAATTACACCAGAATCACCAGAACAACCACTACAGAATGATGGTAATTTTAGAGCCCTGTTGCGGTTTGCGGCTGAGTCTGGAGATAAAGATCTGGCTGGGCATTTGAATACTTCACACAACAATGCCCTGTACACAAGCCCTCAGATCCAAAACGAAATAATTGACATTTGTGGTGAATTAATTCAACATAAAATAATTGAAGAAGTAAAGAAAGCCAAACTATTCTTCTTCCAAACTTCTATTCTGGTCGACGAAACCACCGACATCGGACGTGTAGAACAAGTCTCGTTATGTCTTGAAGTTATTACTTGAAGAGATGTTCTTTGAGTACATTCCAACGGTCGATGTTTCAGGATCCGGTCTCGCAAATCTTATTATTACAGTTCTGAAAAAGCATGGACTTGAATGTTCTCATGTGGTTGGTCAAGGTTACGATGGGGCTGCAGCAATAAGTGGGTATTTGCACGGTGCCCAAGCTTATGTTCGCCAAGAATGTCCTCTTGCTCTTTATGTACACTGTAGTGCACACTCTATCAACCTTGCTATTGCTGATTTATGTTCATTAGCAAATGTCCGAAATTGCATTGGGATTGTGCAGTCTGTTGGTTCCTACTTTCGACATTCTGCTCAACGCACTGGTTTGTTGGAAGAAAAAATTCAAGAGCTGCTACCCGAGGGTAACCAAAAAAGCTTGCTCTCAATGTGTGAAATACGGTGAGTCCACAAACATGAAGCTATTATAAGATTCAGGGAAATTTATTCAGCGATTGTGAATGCTCCCGAAGAACTCCAATTTAATCACAATAAGGAAACATCGCAACAAGCCGCCCAATTGCTAAGTACGCTTCGATCTTCGGATTTTGTGATGTGTTTAGTGATTCTTCAAAAAGTTATGAGCTATACATTGTCGCTATCAAAACAATTACAGACAATTGACATCGATCTTATCACGGCATTCAAACATATAGATGATGTTATTAATGTCTTACAACTCCTGAGAAACAACACTGACGTCGAATATCTTCATCTCTATGAAGACGTAAAGGTTTTAGTGGAAGAAAATGGTGGTATACTGCTAATGCCACGCGTCGTCGGAAGACAATTAAATAGACCGAACATTCCTGCATTTGATGTATGCACGTATTACAAAATTAATTTGTTCATTCCATTTCTTGATCATACAATTCAACAATTGGTTGAAAGGTTGACCAAACATCGTAAAGTAGTATCAGCATTATCTGGTGTGTTACCTTCAAATTTTA
Source organism: Cosmopolites sordidus (assembly GCA_031761425.1). NCBI lineage: Eukaryota > Metazoa > Arthropoda > Insecta > Coleoptera > Curculionidae > Cosmopolites > Cosmopolites sordidus. The sequence goes on from JARFXV010000501.1 coordinate 521,135, forward strand.
CTGCCAGTTCTGAAATTGAAGAAGCAATTTCCATGTACTCGTCACTGCTTCCCGAAAGCAACATATCAGTGGTTAAAGCAGAACTTGAAGTATGGAAAACAGTGATGACAAGTATCTCGCCTACCCCGAAATCTAGTTTGGAATGCCTAGATATGTGCGATAAAAACCTTTATCCTAATATTTACACATTACTACAAATCTTGGCTACCATTCCTGTATCCACTGTATATTGCACATTGCACTGCACATTGTAGAGAAGGGAAGAACCGAAAAACCAGACAAGCTAAAGGGGAGACCCATATTCGACCAGAAAGGCCTTTCTCGAGCCTAGGGAGACTGAAAAACTTAACGAAACACTACAAGTGAAAACAGACTTAATGGTTTGGCTCTCATGAACATTCACTATGGAACAGACATTCATGCAGATGAAGTAGTAGTGGATATATTTAAAAGAAAAAGCCGAAGATTTATTCTTTAATGGTTTTAGATGTAGTGCAGAGGAACGAAATTAATTTAACCATTTCATTTAAAGTTAAGAACTTTATAAATATGTCGTAATTTTTCCGATGAATATATAGATATTAAATTTCATGTAAGTATATTTTTGTTGTTTTATTTACTTTTACGCCCGTGGTTGATTTATTTGGATGTTTATAGTGATTATGTAGCTCAAGATGTTTATTGTATTCATGTAAGATTGTGTGACTTTAAATTTGTGTAAACCTAAAAGTCTTCGGTTCTGTCCGGTCTTAACGAGTTCGAATTTATACTTGTCCGGTACTAGGGGCCAAATTTCAATGAAACAAAAAACTAAACCAATGACTGATTCCATTTTGACTGGTTAAAAAATATAGAATATTTGTCTTTGTTGATTTATTTTAATGGATAATGTGATTGTTTAAATAAAAATGACAAGTATTTAAATAAAACATATTTCTTCAATTTTTGTTTATTAAAAACCTTTAGTGTCCGGTACTGGAGGGTCTTCCCCTATACATTCTGTGAAAAACAGTACCTGAAATTTCTCATTTATAAATCTCGTGTAAAATATTCAATAATTTTCTTATCTGCTATAAGATGGCAGCATAGTGCCTAGGTACAATGTGCAGTGTGAGCGCGAGAGGTCAACTCGTTTGTATATATCTGGTGGTTTTGGAGTCTGGAGTCCACTTGTTGTGTGTTGATGATGTAATTATGCGATGTAAGCATGAATAAAAGTATGGAGCAAAGAGTTTGCCTTAAATTTTGTGTATCAAACGAAATTTCGTGTGCCGGATCACTGAAAATGTTGTAGAAGACCTACGGTGAACCGTGCATATCAAAAACACAGGTCTATGAATGGTACAAAACGTTCATACAGGGTCGTGAAGTGGTAGTTGATTTGTTTCGTTCTGGTTGACCTTTAAGGTTTACGAACGACGAAAACATCGACAAAATCACGAAACTGGTGCTCGTATGAGACTTAGAGAGTTGGCTCAACAGGTGAACATATATTTTAAGTCCGTTCATAACATTATTTTGGACATGAAACGCGTCGCCGCACTACTGGAGCTCAATTTTGCACAAAAAGGGCATTGAAAGCGGGTCGCTGAAAGCTGATATGACCCCGTGTGACTTTTTCCTATCCACGAAGCTAAAATTACCACTCCGGGGAAGATGTTTTGAGTTAATTGAGGCGATAAAAGAAAATTAACTGAAGGAGTTGAAGGCCAAACCTCAATCACCCTACGAACAAATCTATTTTGGACGGCGACAAAATCATTCTTGATGGATAATTTTTTTGTTCTGTTTTATTTAACAACTATCGTATACAGATTGTAGAGAAGGGAAGAACCGAAAAACATGACAAGCTAAAGGGGAGACCCATATTCAACTATGGATGAGCGCAGGATAATGACGAGAGAGAGAGAAAAAATACTTATCGATTTAAAATTATTTTGTTGCCGGTAAGCAGAGTCTTTTGAAAGACCCTGTATAAGTATACGTAAATTAATAATTCACCAATCACATCAATGCTTTCGAACATGCAAGTAATATTGTTTATTTTTACCTAATAAATATTCTATATTGTAAAGTGATTCCTTAGCAGCAAATGTCTGTCCATAAATACATTTAGACATCCGCAATTAAAGCAATTCGACCAAAAAAAAACGGTATACTTACGAAAATAATAAAGTTGAACGCGCAAAGCACGTATTTCACCATACAGGAACCACAGTCGTACACCATGTTACTCAAGATGAATAAGCCTGAAAACAAAGACACTCTTTAATGATACACCTTGTAAACGTCGTATATTGACATGTTAATATAACCCAACATTTAATTTATGTTTTTGAAATTTATGGTAATTTCCGATACAACATACAATTAATGAAAATATTTAGTGTATATATATATATATATATATATATATATATATATATATATATATATATATATATATATAATAATAATAGTAATAATTTATTGAATCCTCAAGACAATACAAATATGCATGTATCAAGTCAAAACAAGAGCATGCACATTGCCACATTTCTGTCCATACAAAGAATATATAACATTTAAACCTACATATAAATATTTTATTCTTGATAAGGTATATAATTTAATAAAGTATTTATTCAATCCTCACAACAATAAAAATATCCATGATTAAGTCGGATTGACAGAATTGACAGAATGTTCAGTGACACGACCTCAGAAATAATACATGAAATGATAATCTAGCACAAATAAACATTGTATTCATAAATAAGCATTGAATCTAATTATTGATACGACATATATTCTTCTAAACTATAAAAACTTTGACTTATAAGAAATTCGCGGACTAATTTTTTAAATTCGTTGTCATTCTGAACATGCTTAAATCGTTTTGGCAACTTATTATACAGCTTCACACCCCTATAGTAAACATTATGTTCAACTATCTTACATGAATGTATTGGTAAAACAAGTTCATCAGAGCCTCGTGTGTCATAATGATGAAGATTACTATTTTTTACGAATGCTACAAAATTTCGCCTACCAAAGGTAATAATCTCCAAAATATATAGTGATGGTAGAGTCAAAATCCTGCATTGTTTAAAAATTGGTCGACATGTTGCCAATAGTGACCCCCCCCCCCCCAGCATTCGAATTATCTTTTTTTGTATTTTGAAAACACGCATCAGATGAGGCGACCCACCCCAAAATATCAAACCGTACCTAGCGCGACTGTAAAACTCTGCATAGTAATATGAATGCACAATATCCGTGGTACAACCCGTTTCAACCTATAAACAGCTTATGAGACGGCAGCTAATTTCTTGCGCATAGTTCAGCTATGTGTTCATCCCAGCAAAGTCTGTTATCGAGATGAACACCCAGAATATATATATATATATATATATATATATATATATATATATATATATATATATATATATATATATATATATATATATATATATATATATATATACATGTAACGATAGTTTCTCGGGTATCCCGTGTTAGCTGAATGTCCGATGTAGATTAGATGTAGATTTCACTCTGAAAGTCAAACATGTTAGAAAACTGCCGTTTTTAAATCTCCTTATCACAAGGAAACTTTCTGGAACCCTCGAATAGACAGTGTATAGAAAACCAACTCACACCGATCGATACGTCAACGCTAAATCCCATCATCATCCTTCTCAAATCCAAGCAGTAGCGAACACCTTGATTTCCAGATCCTTCCGACTGAGACTACCAGATACACAAAGCGAAGAACTAACAAAAATTTCCACAGCCCAGGAAGGACATTCGTCGTCAGGAAACCCAAACACGAAGAACAACAGAGGATCATGAACCAAATACACTAAAGATCCTGCTACCATACGTAAAAAGAATCACAGATAGGATAGGCAGACTACTAAGGAAACATAAGATCAGAACAGCCTACAAACCGCTCAAAACTGTTGCAAACATCTTAAAAAACTCCAAGGACAAAGTTAGACTGGAAAATCATGGGGTGTATAGTATATCTTGTTCCGATTGCAACAGAACATACATAGGACAAACAAACAGACGAATATCGGTTAAAATACAAGAACATAAAAACAACTTAAAAAACAAACAAACAACTTCCGCTCTGTTCCGGAAGTTGTTTGTTGAACAGGACATGGTCCGAACAATCAGAGCAGCCCTTGAAATAGAACAAAGGGGTGAGCTAAATACGCAAAACGGACCTCGCAACATTCCAAAAGTATGGAAATCCCTTCTGAAAAAAGAGGAAACGCGGCAACGTGGCGGCGAGGTAGAAAAATCAATAAATGGACGCCCGACAGCGTTGCCGAGCGCCACAAATAGTCCCGAACTACCCCGATATTATCTGTGCAGTCGCCGGCCGGCTATAAAAGCGAGCACAACGACCCGCGTATGTCAGATGCGAAGCGCTTGGCCTACCCCGTCCGGCGGTCAAGCTGCGGAAACCTTATCCGAAAAAAAAAAAAAAAAAAAGGGTTTTTTAAGTGGCAAGTTGCTACGAAAACCTTATCCGATCTACCTGCAGTGAAGTTTCGGGATTATTTTAGAAAATAATCTCGGGTGGATGGATGGCGCGAAACGAAAAGTGTATGTCAGTTGGACTCTTCAGTCGAAGCGGACAACACTTGAAAATATCAAATGAGATATTGGCAAAACATTGTGTCACAGAATCATATATATATATATATATATATATATATATATATATATATATATATATATATATATATATATATATATATATATATATATATATATATATATATATATATACATAATAATTCTGAATTTGTTCTATAAAAACACGTTTAATTTGGGAGAACGGCACAAAAGAGTTTATTAACAGTATGTGGTATCGCTAGCTGCACGTTTTTTCATTTCTCTGGCAATTCATGAATGCCCAGTAAAACCTTGTATCTTTTGACGTGGTCCAGTCATCAAGCCATTCTTCGACATCTCTGTGATTGTTGAAATGTTTCAAGTAAAGCGCGTAAGACATCGATGAAAGCAAGTGGTAGTCGGAATGGTCCAAGTCTGGTGAATATGGAGGGTGTAGCAAAAGTTCTCAGCCAAGTGCAGAAATGGTTTCTCTGACCGTTTTCACTATGTGTGATGAGGCGTTGTCGTGCTGCAAAATTATTTTTCCATGTCTTGTAGCCTATTCTGGTCGCTTTTCGATCAATGTATAGTTCAAATTGATTATTTGTTGATAGCCTCGGATGGTGTTAACTGTTTCACCTGGTTTCAAAAGCTCATGGTACACGATACCCTTCTGATCCCATCAAATGTACTGTATTGTCTGCTTTCCAAAGCGATTCGGTCTTGCGGTCGATGTTGATAGTTGTCCTCATGATTTTCTGCCTTTTGGGTTCTCAAAATATAGCCAGTTTTCCTCTATAGTCACGATCTGATGCAAAAAAGTCATTCTTTCATGCCGCGAAAGCAACATCGTTTTTCAATTTTCCGCCTGTCTATCGTTCAGCTGTTGTTGTATCCATTTTTCTGCCTTCTGGATCTTTCCCATGGCATGCAGACAATCACAAATGTTTCGGCGACAAACATTTAACCTCTGTACCATTTGTGGTTGAGTTTGCATATCCTCTCCTTCCGACAATGCTTGAAGGATCCTAGAAGCATCCAATGCCATGACATCTATGACTTCTTTCTGTAGGAAATTGGTAAGAAAAAGCATGTGCGCGATGTCTTTGGTGCAGCTATATGCAGGATTGTTTATCGACATTTGTTTGCGTTTATCAACATCTGTTAAACGCGTTGTTTATAATAGTTCCGAGTTAAATTTCAAATGATCAAATGGAGTGTTTGAGTATCATTAGCTTTATAAGTAACGTTTCAGTCAATATCTTCAATACACCGTATTTCAGAGTCAAATAAACCATTAGAAAATCTCGAAAAATCCATCGTCATCATTATCTACTCGTTTTTGTAGCTTAAAAGTTTTGTTAAATGTTTTCTTTCGTAGGCTTACCTTACACGCGCTAGCTTTTTATGTCGGGTCTGGGTACGTGGGTTAGAGCTTTAGGTCGTTGTTCCACCTCCATACTCACCAGACTTCGACCATTTCGACTACCACTTTACTTGAAACACTTTAACAATTACAGAGATGTCGAAGAATGGCTTGATGATTAGACCACGTCAAAAGAGATTGCCAGAGAATTATTATATATATATATATATATATATATATATATATATATATATATATATATATATATATATATATATATATATATATATATATATATATATATATATATCTGTGTGTGTGTGTGTGTGTGTGTGTGTGTGTGTGTGTGTGTGTGTGTGTGTGTGTGTGTGTGTATGTATGATCTGGTCTTGAAGAAGTATTCCGTCAACTGGATTGGGAACAGGATGGTGTAAAGATCAATGCTGCAAACTTAAACCATCTTACATTTGGAGATGAGATCGTTCTCCTTTCACAAGACCCAGAAGAGCTGCAAAGACGCATACAAGAACTGCAAAGGGCTGGCGAACCATTTGGCTTGAAAATAAACCTGAAAAAGAGTCAGGTTATGTTCAATAAATTCGCTCAGGACAGAAATATTTCAGTTTTAGGAAGGACTTTAGAGATTGTGGACTACTTTATATATCTTGGGCAGAGGATTTCAATGGAGGGGGATACCGCCCAGGAGGTGGAACGACGTGTTAAAAGTGGCTGGCAGGCATTTGGCAGGCTCAACATAGTGTTTAAGAGCAGACTCCCGCTTTGCCTGAAAAGAAAAGTCTTTGATCAGTGCGTTCTACCCGTTATGACATACGGAAGTGAAACCTGGACACTCACATCGCAATCAATTCAAAAACTTCGGGTGGCACAGAGGGGAATAGAAAGATGTATGCTTGGCATTACAAGACGAGACAGAAAGTCCTGCGCATGGATTAGGGAACAAACGAAAGTCTGTGACATCATTGGAAGACTAACGCAATTGAAATGGAGACGGGCAGGTAATCCTGGAGTGGATACCGCTTGATTGCAAACGTCCACGAAGAAGACCGAAAGCACAATGGATTGATGACATCGTTAAGTATATTGGACCAGAGTGGTAGAGGAAAGTCCAGGACCGTGAAAGTTGGAAGCATGCTGAAGTGGTCTTCATCATGCAGTGGATCGACACGGGCTGAAGATGTTGTTGTGCGTTGAACATGAGATTGTGGAACCCAACGGTCGAGGTTGAATAACTCCTGACTACTGTTTCCTCATTGGACGCAGAAACTCCATATATATATATATATATATATATATATATATATATATATATATATATATATATATATATATATATATATATATATATCGTTAGTAATATCGCTAGTAATATTTACAAAAGTAATTTTCTTTACATCCTGTATAATGATATTAAGAACTTGTAAGTTATATCCAAGATAAGTGTAGGAAAATAGTTTAATTTATTTTGCAATAAAAATATTCAAAATGAGTCTTCGTGAAGTGGAGTTTAAAAAAATTTAAACCCAGTTGACGGTATTAATTAGATGTTGTTATTTTTGGACTACAACGTACTATTTAACCAGGATTCAAAGACACTTTACCTTGGCGATATTGTATCGGAGCCAAAAATACTTTATCTACTCGTCACTTTAGGTAAACTTTAGATTCTCTTCAATTTAACGTGAGATAATATAAATTAATGTTACACATTATGATCATTATATTTAGACAAGACTTTTCTCCGACAATCACCAGCTCGAACGATGAACGTTAACTTACATAACGCTTATCGTTATTTTTTCTTGTTTGTTCGTTTCTTGTAGATTCAATTAGCAAATTTTTACTTGTTAATTGATAGCCATCTCTGAGTATGCTTTCTATTAGGTATACCGGAAAGTAATGTCATTTTAGCGCGTGCGCTTACCGAGTCACATTGAACGGCGTACGATACCGCAATTATGTAATACAATTTTTACAAGTGAAGGTGGCTTTTTACTTTTGTTTTACATAACAGCATTGATTTAATTTCACTTGTTGACATTTAACAGTTATTAAAATGTAAAATGAATTTGTTTTAACCGTTCGCGGGATTTACGTATCGATACAACCAGCTTTTTTAAGTTGGCATGACTGTTCTCGACAACTGACAGAAGTTTCAGATTATTTCACTTGTTAATTTATAAATTATAGTGCCAGTTTAAGATAAACCTTGTTCAGGAAGACCTTTCAGGTCAACCAGTGAAGAAAACATTACCAAAATTCAAAGATCTTAGACTGAGTATTCTCCGATTGAGTATTAGAGGCACTGTAGATATTACTGGAATATCATTTCAGTCAATTTAATCAATTCTGAAGAACAATTTAGGCTTGTCTCGTGTATCTTCTCGTCTTATTTCGAGAACAGTGATTTCGTCGTCGTGTTGAAGTTGTTGTAGAAATATTTTCTTTGGAGGACGGCAATCTGAACTGCAAAATTACTGGTGATGAGGCATGGTCTAGAAACAGTTCAACGATCAAGCGTGCTAAAGATGAACCAAACTCAAAAAACGTCATTTTGACAAACAGGAAAATTACGTTGTCCAGAAACATGAGGAAAGTTTACTCAGAATTTTTCAAAAAAGAATGAGAATATTGTTATTGTACTGATATCCCGGGACTTTTTGAAGCAATGAATCAATACTATAATAAAACAGAGTGGCGCTTATTCGTAGACTCTTCAAAATATAATCTGAAAGCTGTTTTATTGCACAGCGGGCATAAGAAACCGTCTGTACCAAGTGCAGTGACCTTAAAATCGTGGGTTTGTTATTGGGATTGCAGGGTGGTTATACAAAATACTCTTATTTCCTTCGTCTGTGGAACAGCAGGGTCAGAGAGCATCATTATGTAAAAAAAGAATATCCTATTCGGAACGAGTATATTCCGGACAAAATGAACATTAAATGTGAGTCGTTGGTAGATTCAAAAGACAATATTCTACCCTCTTTCCACATTAAAGATTCATGAAGAGAAGTCATTGAAGATTCATTTCCTGCATTCGCATTTGAGTAGTTTCCCTGATTTAAAGATTTTCGAAGAACGACATATTGCATTGTTGTTTGATATTGTAATTTCTAACACGATATCGAATCATGAGTGATGATGACGAATCAATAAATATTGAGTAGGACAAAACTTGCCAGCGCACCGTTGCTCGAAATTGTTGTCACTGATTTTCAGAAAGCACTAGAAAAATCTAGTTCACGAAAGAGATTGTTATGGACCCCAGGCGACTCTAGGGCGCTAAAAATTGTTGCCAGTTCAGACTCTTTATATATTTTATATAAGCACCTCGTATCTTGAAGAGTACCTAAGAGCAAGATCAGACAAATATTCACAGACAGATTTCTGTATGGAATCTAGAAGAAATAATCCGATAAACCATATAGGAAGAATAATTATCATTAAACTAAGAAAATGTGTGCGCACGATAAGACGAAACCAAACTGCCTTTATCAACAGTTCAGAGGTCAGCTTTCAAAAACTCACAGTGCCACGAATTACAAGTGATGTTCAGAATTCGAATGAATTTAATTATGTTTTGGATTGTTCTGGCTTCTAATTGAAATAAATAGTTTATAAATATGCAATGAAATACTTTTCTTGTCTAGTTTCCATTTTATTATGATTATATTTAATGTAGATTGAAATAGATAGATAGATGAGATATATATATACATATATATATATATATATATATATATATATATATATATATATATATATATATATATATATATATATATATATATATATATATATATATATAAAAGGGGTTATTCCTTGACTTATTCTAAGAAATTTTGTTGTATGATGATTTTTGAAAAACCCCTTTGTTTCGAAGATACAGGGTGAACAAAATTTACAAAATTTAATTAAGTCCGGAGATCGAGCAGGCCATGCGTGTGGCCCACTTCGACCGATCCAGCGATATCGCATACCTCATGGGGATTTTCATCTGCCCACACATGGTTATTATGAAAATTCCTTATTGCGTTTCTTGCGAAAGTGGCTTGCAATATCCATTGACATAATGCAATACGTAGAGGAAAATCAACAGGTAGTAGTGCCTGAACGCGTTGAATGTGGTATGGATACAACAAATTGTCCTTAAGAATTTTCCAAACTGTCCAGTGACTCACATTCAAAGTATTTGCAATTTTTCGCGTAGAACTACCAGGCTCTTCCGCTATCATGTCCAGCACATTCTGTTCCAATTGTACCGTTCTTACAGTCAGTGATCTTCCTGACCCTTCAGTTCGTTTCAATGTGCCTGTTTCACGAAGACGTAGATGAATGTTTTCGAAGATTTTTCTGTCGGGGACTTTACGGGTTGGAAATCGTTCACTGTACAATCGCCTAGCTTGTAATGCATTGCCATCAGCAAGTCCATACATGAAGTGCATGTCAGTCATCTCGTAGTTGGTATACATTATGATAGAGGACTTCACTCACTATTTAAGACACGTGAAACAGCCAAACGTCAATATATGTAAACAAATGCGACCGATGAAATCCACTTACTACATAAAACAGCCGTTCCAAGTGATCGAGATCGAAAAAAAAATGTTTGTACTTGATAAACTCATTGACGTATACCCTACTTTTATTTACATTAATGATTTCCAACAAATATCGAATATGGTTGTCGCAAATTTTGTTCGCACTGTATCTTCGAAACAAAGGGGTTTTTCAAAAATCATCTTAGGACAAAATATTCTTAGAACAGGACAAGGAATAACCCCTTGCATTTTTGCCGCATGTTTACCTAACACCCTGTATATATATATATATATATATATATATATATATATATATATATATATATATATATATATATATATATATATATATATATATATATATATATATATATATATATATATATATATATATATATATATATATATATATATATATATATATATATATATATATATATATGATTCATACATTTAAAAATCTATTCAAAAAGTAGAATTTAATATTTGATTGTCAATCGTTCATTATTAAATTACATATTTCAAACGAGACATATTCAACTAACTTTTGAGAATATTCACGTGCTAGTTTTGCCCAATCTTCCTGAACAGCCAGTTCTAATTGTTCAATATTAGAAATTTGATGACTTCTAATCGCAACCTTTAAATAGTACCATAAATGTTCAATCACATTGAGGTAGAAACTTTGGGAAGGAGTTTGCATAAGTTTGGGGTAATTATGTAACAACCAGGCCTTAATTTTCACCGATTTGAACTTGGGATTTTTTAACTAATTTTTGAGCACATTGTTTCAGGTTTTGTCTTAAGATGTCAAGATAAATATTTTGGTTCATAACCCCTTCAATAAAATGTAAGTTACCAGGGCCTTTGGCGGACATGCACCACCATACCATTACGGAGCAGCTGGCACCATGTTTTACTTACAGTCGCTCGAAAATTCTTAAATTGTAATCTATCACACCCTATCTACTTCATCAGAACCAAAAATATTAAATTTATTTTCGTCCGCAAATATCGCGTTCTTCCAGAATGAAAAATCTTTAGCTCTGTGCTGTTCACCAAATGCAAAAAAAATGATTTTGTTTGTCTTGGTTACATAGGGTTTCTTTCGTGCTACACTACCATGTAAGTTGTTTCTATGTAATACATTTCTAATTGTTTGGGGATTAACCTTTTTCTTGTAATGTATTTCTATTTATTTAGGTAATTTAGAAGGTGATAGTTTGGTATTATTAGCAATTTTGCGTAGAGTCCAAGACTCATCGTACATATTAAAAATTTTCCTTCAAAAATGCTTCACTTTATTTTTTATCCGATGATGGTCATTGTTATAATTTTGTAATCGTGCGCCAACTGTCTCTTCGCTACAGTTATTTGGCCCCTCTGAGGCCCAAGATACAAACATGTAAAACTTACAACTTTATTAAAACTGAAGAATACTGTAATAAATTGAACTCGGAACTGGAAAACTAAAGCAAGATTTTTATTGCAATAAATTGGTTTACGGGTTTCTATTTGACCATAAAAAAAATTAAAACAATTTTTTTTTCAACAAGTTTGTAATTATAAGAATTTCTAATGAAAAACGTTCATCTCCGGCCATCCTTTCTTAGATGTACAAAGGAAAATGAAAAAAGATTGTTAGTGAAAAAAAAAAATCCTTTATTTGAAAAATTTTCAAGTGTTCCAGTTTCAATTTGATATATCAGGTGTGTAAATGTGAAACCGTGTATATAGAAAATACTGGTTTATTGTATGTAAATGATAAAAAATATTTTATTCGAAGTATTGTCCATCGCTAGCTATACATTTTTCCCACCTGACAATTTGCTCTTTTGAGGCAAAACAGTCATCAAGCCATTTTAGTACATTTTTGTAAGAAGTGAAGCGCTGCTCAGCAAGTGCGTGTTCCATCGATGCAAATAAGTAGTAATCGGACGGAGCCAAGTCTGGTAAGTAAGACGCATGTGAAAGTATTTCCCAACTAAACGCCTCAATCGTTTCCTTGACCAGTTTTGCTGTGTGTGATGGGCATTATCATGAAGCAAAATCAATATGTACCTTCTTTGATATTCTGGTCAATTTTTATACAAAGCTTGATTCAAATCGATGATTTATTGCCGGTAGCGTTCAGTATTAAAGTTTTGCCAGGTTTTAGCAGCTCATAATAGATCACTACCTTCTGATCCCATCAAACACAGAGCATTGTCGTCTGTCCATAGGGATTTGACCTTGCAGTCGATGTCTACGGTTTGCCTGGATCATGGACATAGATCCTGGATTAGGATTCTCAAAATATATCCACTTTTAATTGTCAGTTTCATTCTTTTGTACCTGGTTTTTTCCTGGTGTCTTTCATTCAGTTCATGTGGAACCCATTTTCCCATCTTCTGGATCTTTCGCATGGCTTTTAAACGTATAGTGACGGCTTCTCGTGTCACATTTAATTGATCCGCTAGTTGCTGCTGTATTTGAGCGTCATCCTCATCCAATAATGCTTGCAATTCACCGTAAGCTTCGAGAAACCTTCGATGCGATTCTGCAGCGGTTTTCTTCAAATGGTAACAGAAAACCAATGCTGTCCGCAAATCGTAGTTTCCAGGCACAAAATTCGACGTGTTCAACGCTATTACAAACTATGTTGTTTTATGAAACTTGTATTGCTGTGAGTTGAAAATCATTGTCAGATGTCAACAAGGAATGACACGGTTTGATGGTAACTACATTGACAGCTAAGGCCATCCTTGGACCAATTCCGGTTTCATATTTACAAACCTGGTACTGTATTTGGGAAATCCACTGAGCTACTTATTACGTATACAAATTCAATAGCCTGAATCTAAACAATTCCCATTTGCTGAATTTGTACAATTAATAAATAATTTATCGGTGAATTTCCGAAATATTTTTCCTGTGAACGTTTTATATTTATATCCACTTTAACAGTGAAAATATTTATTTATCAATATTATTCGGACCAAGGCAGAGTGCTAGCGAAAAACGGCGATTAGTATTAAATATAAATACACAGTATATCGGAAAAATGACGAAACTTTTTAAATTCAAAGAAAAGTACCAGCGTCATCTATTGAAACAATATATAATCTGAAAGCTGTAAATATCTTCTATAAAACGAGACCCGTGCCAAGTTGTCCAGTGAAGTTGGTGGAAAAAGTTCACAAGGTCAAAATGTCACTGGTGAATATTACTTGGGTGTTGGGAAGTACTGAGAAAGGTTTTTGTTGCACGATAATACACCATCTCACAGGACCGCCGCTGTTCATGAATTTTAGACGAAAAACAAGACTGTATGCTTCAACGTCCTCCGAATTCGCCTGATTTATCTGCGTGTGACTATTTTCTGTTCCCGAAACTCAAACTAGCCATGAAAGGAACGTTTTGTGACAGCGTTACACAAGTCCAAGAAGCTGTGACGAGAGTTTTTGAAACGATCCCGAAAAAAGGCATAAAAAATATATGCGAGCATTGGCCGAACCTACCAAGCAGTGTGTTTATGCAGCAGGGATTTTTTTGAATAAAAAACAGTAATTTTGGGAAAATAACTATTTTTTTTTATTTAAGTGCCGTTATTTTTCCCACATACTGTGCAGTTTTGTTGTTATTCTTATTCTTCATAGGAAAGTAAATTAGAAACATTATTTCTACAAAAAAAAATGATATATGTATCTATAAATTGACCAAAATTTGCGTTGTTATGTTAATTATACTAGCCACAATTTCAACAGAGACCAGAAGAACTTCTGTTTGGAATTCTAGAGTAAATAAACACAAAACTTGTATACTGAGTAACGTTGGAGCATACTTACCGTTAAGCTAAGAAACTTTGTGTCCACGACAAGCCGGATTCAAAACAACGGGGACAAAAGTTCAAATTTGCTCTCGTAAACCCGCCGCACGAAGGACTTAGTATTGACGGTACCCGAAACTTCCGATCGACATCGACACTATTCGACTAAGAGACTGACTCTTACTACTACCTGTCTCGATTAAAGTCGACGAGGGAGACTAAGTGAATGAAAACGATTTAAATTAGAGATTGCCGCTCGAAAAGCATACACATTGTACCGAAGCAGTGGACGCGCGCGACGTACACTGCTCGACATAGAAATTAGTGCATTTTTTTTTATAGAAAGGGTTGTTTGTAAAATGGTGTTTTTTTATTCCAGGTTATAACTTGGTTGGGAAATGTGTTGAAATATGTTACAATCTTCCAGGTAAATTTCTTATTCCACTTCGATTCGAAAATCTCTTGATTATTTTGCGCATAGTGCAATAAATATTTCATTCCGAACGACATGGCGTCTACAACTGATTTTTCAGGTTATGTTAACAGTAGGCTCGTATATTATACATCGACTTGAACCTAAAAGATTGCGCTTTAATGCAGCTGTATTCTGTCAAAAAAAGCACTAGGAATTGGTCAATAAAACACAAAATGTTTATTATTTATCCAAATGTATTGTATCGCCTTCAAAGTAGGCCCCTTCCGAAATGCCAACGAATAATCCAATTGTCAAAACATGTTTTAAATGCATTTTCCGGAATGGACTTCAGTTCTCGACGCGATTTCTTTTTATGTCTTCTATCGACTGAAAACGGATGCCTCGAAATGGTAATTTGAGTTTTCGAAAGAAAAAGAAGTCGACCGGAGCCATATCAGGTAAATAAGGTGGTTGGTCGATGGTGTTTGAGTTTTTAGCGTTTGTTGTGAGATGGTGAGTTATCGTGATGCAAAATCCAAGAGTTTTCTTTCCATAAATCTGGCCTTTTTCGACGAATTTTCTCTCTCAAACGCCGCACAACGCTCAGATAATACTCTGGATTTACCGTCTGACTTTCTGGCAAGAATTCCGAGTGCACAACATCGTGATAATCGAAGAACAGTCAACATCACCTTAACTTTTGATCGACTTTGACGTGGTTTTTTTTCTTTCGGCTCAGTTGGAAGGTGTCATTCCGAAGCTTGTTGACTGGTTTGCATGTCAAACTCGCATCCCCATGTCTTATCACCAGTTACAATGCGTTTTATGAATGTGGGGTCGGAATTGACTCGTTCTAGCATGTCTTCAGCGACCTTTACGCGATTGAGTTTCTGAAGAAAAATCAGGTCTTTCGGCACTTTCGAAAACGCGTTTATATGATACGTGAGATACAGAAAGATCAGTGGCTATCCCTCTCAAACTTAAATGATGATTTTCAGTCACCATTTCCTTCACTTTAGCGATGTTAACTTCAGTTGAAGACGTTGATGGCCGACCAGAGCGAGGCAAATCTTCTATCACATCTCCACCGCTTTTGAATAGACCGTACCACTCATATGCACGTGTTTTTGATAAAGTCGATTTACCGTAAGCCTTCTGCAACATTTTCTGAGTCTCGACACACGAAATTCCATATTCAATGCAAAATTTAAAACAAATTCTTTGTTCGATGTTTTTATTCATTGTAAAAATCGCAAAACACACTTGAGGTGAACTGACTGAAGCACTGTAAACAAACTAAATGACAGATGACGTTCAAATCCCGTGCCAATATAGAGTACAGTATAGACAACTTAAAGATAAAAACAATTTTGACAATTCCTTTAAGCGGGTTTTTCGAATGATCAATTCCCGGTACTTTTTTGACAGGACGTAAATGGCGGGAAAAGATTTTGCTTCAAATAAGTTTTGCAGTCGATCAAACATAGTGAACGAGAATGATGTAATAATAATAAGTTGTAAAACTGTCAGCATATTTATTTATTATTTTTTGTTTTTGGACTATCAAACTATCAAACAATATATTGTTTATATAGAATAACATATAAACAATATAACAACAAATATTACAACTATAAGCAATATCAATTATCAAACAATTAACACCAAATCTCCAACAAACAATATAATTTGGATATACACATTATATAAGAAAAATAACGGAACTTTACAAATTTAAAGAAAACTACTAGCGCCATCTAGTGAAACAATATAGAAATCGAAAGCTATACATGTTCTCTATAAAACGAAACCGCCATCATTAGAATAGATCAACGGAATGTCAAAATTATAGCGCTTAAAATGGCTGTACCTTTTACAACCTTGTCACAAAAACTGATATTAAATTTTGTTTCAAGCTCGGTGAAACTTTTACAGAAACATTTGAATTGATAAAAAAAGTTTATGGTGATGATTGCTTATCCCGTACAAGGGAGTGTTCGAGTGGTAAAAACAGTGGCGCTTTGTGAGGGAGGACTTTCGGGAGCCGTCCCTCCAGAATTTATCACAGTAAACAATTTTTCAGGGCAAAACACCATATTTTATTTCCATTCAATGTATTTCCCTTCATTTTCCTGGTTTACCTCCTGTATAGGGTTTCAATAGCACGAAAAATAAAAAGGAGGAAGGGGAAAACAAAAAAATCTTCAGCAGCCCTTTAAAAACCCACGAGCCGCCACTGGCCAAAAAAACAAAAGTTGCAATGAGTAGAAAAAGTGCCTGAAATGATCGCCTACGATGCAAATTCTACTGTGAGCATTCCACCATCTGACAGGAGCGTCGCTGTCCATAAATTTTTGGCGAAAAAACAAGTCGGTGTACTTCAACATCCTCCGTATTCGCCTGATTTATCTCCGTGTGACTATTTCCTGTTCCCGAAACTCAAACTGGCCATGAAATTGTGTCATGGATCACTACAAAATACGACTTCGTAGTAAACGAAGTTTTATTCATTTTCGTTCGTTTTATCATTTTTTGGACGTGACTATGTCTAATGCATGGTTCTTATACAAAAGAATAATCGCCGAGTACGGAAGTGCCAGTCAAATTCTCAACTCTGCTGAATTTAGCGTAGCTATGGTTGAGACTTTATACAAATATATGACAGCCAACCGTATAAAGCGTTGTAGTGATATTGAATGTCTAATTCAAAATAAAAAGAAGAAAAGTCCAGCTCAACATGTTCCACCAGACAAACTGAATGTTAAAAATGTGGGGTTGCCACATGTTTTAATAAACAAAACATCTGCTTAAAAAAAATCATACCTCGAACTATATTATAACTATTATTATTATTATTCACGTATGGGCCCTAGTGGACCACGCGAAGTACAATTAGAGGCGTTTGCTGTTGTTAGCCTTCCTTTGTGCCCATACTGATTTCATTCTTTCGCTGTGAGCTTGTTTCCTTTCGTCAGACCAAGTTGTTCCAGTCTTCCTACATTTTTCTCTCTGGCCAACCTTCCAAACGTTCACCTTGTGTCTGAAACAGCCTCTATCCTGAATTTCACTTTGTGTAATATTTGCTGATCTTAGGTCCTCTTTAATTGCAGCAATCCATTTAATTATTTCTACTTTAGCTTTACTCCTATTTTCATAAAATTCGACTATTTGTCTAGTTAACCTACTCGGATTCATCCATTTTATGTGTCCGTAAAACTGAAGTCTTCTTTTTCTTCGTGTATTGTTTGATTTCTTGGTTTTCTCGAAGTCGGTATGTTGTGCTATTTATTTGTTTGGGGCCTAGGATTTTTCTTACGATTTTTCTTTCCTTCTTTTCAATGTCCTCGATGTCCCTCTTTCTATTCAAAATGAGCGTTTCTGCAGCATATAGACATTCTGGCTTAATAACTGTGTTGTAATGTCTCAGTTTTGTGTTTTTAGATAGGCATTTTTTGTTGTAAATATTTTGTGTAAGTCTCAATGCCGTTTCCATTTTTTGACATCTACCCTTATTGGCCGCTTTTTCCAACCCATTTTCCATGATTATTTCACACAAATATTTGAATTGAGAGACTCGTCTGATGTTACCATATTTTGTGTTTAGAAATGGCGTTCTTAGTCTGTTGCAGGTCATGTATTGTGTCTTTTCAAAGGAAATTTGGAGTCCTACATTTTCTGCTGTTTCTTTTAGGATTTCAATCTGTTTCTGTGCCGTTAATACATCTTGACCTAAAATTGCTAGATCATCAGCAAATGCCAGACAATCAATTTTGATGTTGGTTCTCCCCAGTTTAATGGGCTGGTCAATATTCAGGGCCGACTTTTTTTCACGCCACTCCTGTATTACTTTTTCTAGAACACAGTTAAATAAGAGTGGCGAGGGTCCATCCCCTTGTCTCACTCCAGTTTTAATTTCGAAGGGCTCTGAGATCTCACCCATGAATTTAACTTTTGACCTTGTGTTAGTTAACGTTGCTTTAATAATTGCCAGCGTTTTCAGATCTAGTCCTTGCTCTTTCAAGATTCGGAATAAAGATTCGCGGTCAATAGAATCATATGCTTTTTTGAAATCCACAAATGTACAGACGAGATTTTTATTGTACAGTTTTTAATGTCTTAGAATCAACTTCAGATTCAGGATCTGTTCAGGGCAGGATCTGCCCGGTCGAAAACCTGCTTGATATTCACCAATGTTCGGTTCTAACTGTCCCTGTGCTCTGTCTAGTAGACATTGAGATAGAATCTTGTAACAAACTGGGAGAAGAGATATCCCTCTATAGTTGTTTACATCCGTTCTATCTCCTTTCTTATGTAGTGGATGGATTAGAGCATCTTTCCAATCTTCCGGAATCCGTTCGGTTCGCCAATTATAACTATATTATAAATGCATTTCTGAAACAGTCAATTAATAAGCCATAATAAATAATATTTTTGAAAAGCGATTTTTTAAATCATTTTTCCCGTTAACAAAACCCTATTTACTACCTAATATCGATATGATTATCAACATTAACATTCTTGCGCTTTAAAGGGTAAAAAGTTTCCACACAAGAGTTCTTTATGTCGAGCAGTGTACAACTTCTTTGTCCATACCGGTTTGTTGTCGAATTCCAGTATCGTGTACAGGCAGTTGCCGAGATAAGACGACGCAACCGAAATGCATGGGCTCTTGTTTCAGGAAAAGAGCATAAGAGAAGGAGAACCTCACAAAAAAGCAGGAGACCTACTTTAAGCAGGTGCAATGCCAACAAGTTCAAGATATTTTGGGAATTCAATCTGTGTTGATAGTAGAGAAGGTCGAAGATCTGCTTGAAAAATATTTGTCTTATATGGATTTTTCTCAAAATTTTCTTTCAATTTATTATACAATAAGGAGATGTCCACATTGCTTCCCAAAATCACTTATTGTACAATAGGTTTACCTTCATAATTTACTCCTCTTTCAGATAATCTTTATTGCTTCGTGAAGGTTCGTAAATCGTAAATAATCGTTCGTAAAATAAAAATTTCAATATTATTAATATAAAAAATATTATTAAATTAATAAGAGATTGATTTAATAATACTTTATTTAGCACACATTTATAGGCAACAAGCTCTTTTTATAAAATACACTATAGCCGCAATTAGCAATATTAAGCAAACAAGGGAATGAATACCTATAAATATTAATAAAACGAAATTTTTGGTATCTTCGCTGTTACAATTTTGTTCTCTCTGTTTTGCCGGCCCCGATGCCAAATATGGTTCTACTTCTAATATATTTTGAGGACGTACAACCATTATTTAGTTCAAAATTCAATTATCAGACGTTTTAAAACTTACTTTAATGTCAAGTAGTAGCGCCATCTATCGTTAAATAGTAAACAATGATTCCCACTTTATATTTTTGTATACAGTTATGGCCGCAGAATATGTCTAAAATGATTGATATATATATATATATATATATATATATATATATATATATATATATATATATATATATATATATATATATATATATATTATTACGAAAATTGATTTTTATAAATGCACGATATATATTAAATATTTACAATCAATTATACAGAACCTTTACTTAATTCTGAACCCACGTGATTCATTTAAACTTAGAGAATTTTATTTATGTTGAATTATTTAAAGGAGATATCACTTGTCACCAAAAATATGAGTAAAATTTCTTTTATATCTGCCAACGAGATTTTTTTCGTCATATGTTTTAAATTTATTGGTTTGGTTTTTTATTAATTTCTGTAATTCCTAAACAATAAAAACAAAATATATATATATATATATATATATATATATATATATATATATATATATATATATATATATATATATACAGTTGATTATTAAAAGAAATAATATACGTTATTTGCATTTCATCAACAATATTATCCATAAAAAAATGACATGTCTTCTTCGTTTTTTCTTCAATAGCATAAGTCAATTGGCAAAAGTTATTATGACATTAACATTTTTTTGACTTTAGGTCCAAAATAATATACGACTGATAAAAAGAACCAATATACGTGTATCGTAGTTTCAGATTAGTGATTTGATGTTAATCATTGCCAACTTATCGCGACAACATTATAAATTACTTAGATTTTTGGATTAAATAAAGGGTTTTTAAAGTCATTATGAGCGCCATCTACCAGAGAACATTTGAAAATATAAAGTTTGTAAAAAAACAATGATAAAGAAAACTGTAAATTTCTTTTTATGTTGGCATCCCTACATATTGACATTAACGTAAATGACGTTTGGATAGTTTTTAATATACCCCTTTAAATAATGTTTTTTTAGCATTCGTAATTAAGATGTTAAAGTAGATAAGTCGCGAAGATTTAATGTGAAAAAAAACTGAAGTTATCGGAGCGGTTAAGTGATGTGAGTACTTTTTAATATTGGTCTTTGTGAAAGAATATTGTGGAAATGGCTCCGCTTCCATTAGAGGGGTTACAAACCCCCGTAGCAAATAATGTGGGGCAAAATGCTATAAGTGTACCCCAAGAAGGAAATAGAGGAGGAATGATGTCTCTGGCAATGCTTATAGATTTTATTGTTCAGAGGACATATCATGAGTTAACAGTGCTGGCTGAATTGTAAGTATATGTTTAATTATTTAAAAAACTAACACTAACCAAAATTTAAAAAACCTTCTTAGACTGCCCAGAAAAACAGATATGGAACGAAAAATTGAGATATATAATTTTTCCACAAGAACTAGACAATTATTTGTTCGTCTCCTTGCTTTAGTCAAATGGGCCAACAGTGCTTCTAAAGTTGAAAAATCTGCTGTAAGTGGTTGCTGTATATTTTCTAGTAACATCATACTGACTGTTGACATTTTATAGAGAATCATGGCCTTCCTGGACAAACAGTCACTTTTATTTGTTGAGACAGCTGATATGTTAGCCAGAATGGCTCGTGAAACATTAGTACAAGCCCGTCTTCCAAATTTCCACATCCCTGCAGCTGTTGAAGTTTTAACTACAGGTACTTACGGAAGACTTCCTGCCTGCATAAGAGAAAAAATTGTTCCTCCAGACCCAATAACCCCACAAGAAAAGAGAAACACCCTGTTAAGGTTGAATCAGGTAATCCAACACAGACTTGTAACTGGAAATTTATTACCTCAAATGAAAAATCTTAAGGTATGAATCAGTTTAACTATTTTGGTGATGTATTATAGCTAAAAGTATGTTTTAGATTGAAAATGGAAGAGTTATTTTTCACGTACAACATGAATTTGAAGTGGCCCTTACAGTTATGGGTGATGGACCAAATATTCCCTGGAGATTATTGGAAATTGATATTTTAGTGGAGGATAAGGAAACTGGAGGCAGGGATTTTATTGTTTTTTTTTTAACTCTAAGGTGATAATGTTGAATTTTTGCAGATGGAAAGGCTTTAGTTCATTCTCTTCAAGTACAATATATTCATCAACTTATACAATCACGCCTCGTTGATAATCCACAACCTTTGACCGAGGTGTATAATTGTTTACATTTCTTTTGTCAGTCTTTGCAACTAGAAGTGTTGTATTCTCAAACTTTAAGGTTGATGAGGGACAGATTAGATGATCACATTCATGTGGATGAATATATTCCAGGAAAATGTTTAACAGTGTCTTACTGGAGGTTAGTAATTTTTTTAAGTATTTATATTTTGTACATAGATCAAAATTATAGGGAATTAACAAATAAAGGAAAAGAATTAGCTAATAAGGATTTGAGATCTGAACTGGGATATAAACTGACAATACAAGTAGATCAACATGATCCGGCTAGACCATTGGCTGTGCTTCATGTTCCTTCTTTAGGAAATAAAGTATGTAATGCAAGAATATTGAAAGAAATATGGATTTTATGTGATATATTTCATTGTAGGAGTCTGAAATTGCCGATAGAGCTATTAGAAGTGAAGTTTTATCAATGGAAAGGCTGCTTGTTCACACTATTTATGTCCGTACAAGGAGTAGATTGAACGATATAAAATTAGAGCTTCAGGGAATGTTGAAAGATGTTGAATGTAAGTTAATTACATTAATTAATTTAATTATTTTGTTAATTCAGTGTTGTTTCCAAATTTAGGCACTTTACAAGGTTCACCTGCAATACTTTCTGTGGCGATATTGCAGCCTTGTTTGAGAGCTGAACAACTCCTGATTACAGTGGATACCCACACGGGAATGTTACAGAGTCATGTGCCACAGTATGATCCTCCTTTGATTCCAGAAATTAACAATGTTTTGAATGGTGACCATGCAAAACTTCCAACATTTATATCAGAACTGAGGTTAGAGTCTTGATACATTATTATAACCAGAATATAAATATATATTTTATAGTATATATAAATATATAGTTTTTTAAATGGTCCATTCTGAAATCTGCTCTAACACAGATTATAAATGTTCGATAAACATTTATATTTATTTTTAAAAGCATATTATTTAATTTTTTGCATTATAAATGCCCAGAATCTTTTGGATTGACATCTAGTGCTTGACACTAATATTTTTAGGTATTGGATTACAAAAAGGCGCTGCGAAAAAACTCTACAACATCTACCAGCAACCGCCCATGAAAGGTTACCTCTGCTTCATGTTCCCGATCATCCCATCACCAAAATCGGAAAGCACCACATGTACATTCAGCTTCACAGACACACAAACGTTGTACTTGTAAGCTACCACACATTTTAAACTATTCTTTTCAGTCTGTATCATATCTTTCTTATTCAGATCGTCGAAATTAACGAAAAAGAGAACAATCCTTGTGAAGTAGACTGTTCGTTCTACATGTGCGTCGTGAAACATTCGAGCATCGATGACAACCCTAATGACGAGACCATCGAAACTGAAATCCCGAAGGTGTTCCTGAAAGTTCAAACTTTGATAGAGTTTGATACATTTGTTGCCACCCATGGTCCTTTCACTTGTATAGATGGTAAGTGTTAAAATTTATAGAATGTACAGATCGAATTATGGACGTTCTAATAGCACCGACTACAATTTTATGCATTCAAAATTATCCTAAATTAAGTATAACACCTTTCAAATGTTTTGGTCCAAAAGGTTCTGGCCTGCTAATAGTTTAGATCTAAATTCCTGGAATTATTATGTATGGAGCGTTGTTGAAAGGGTCATCAAGTCAGTTTGTAAGTTTTGTATAAACAAAACAATAACAAATTTTGGTGACAGGTCCTGTACAGAAGGATGTTCCAGTAGGTGCCTGGGGTTTAGTAGGTACTTCTTTTTAATTAAAATCAATTTTAATAATCAATTTAAAATCAAACAATAGAGACATGTTATTTTTTAAAAATAATGTTTTCACTTATTTATACAGATGGCCATTCTTCGCGCAAGATTGTCAGTGACAGTTTGGCACAATTGCGACGCAATTTCACCAATGACTTGATGTATGGTTTGCTTCAGATCCTTGAGATAGCCCCACAGAATTTTCGAAAGATCGTAACAAATCCTAAGTTTCTTTCGCTGTATGACACGTGGAGTTATCTTGTAAGAACATATTGTTAACCTCCTCAGGCCCAGGCAAATTTTAGCTTTTTTTTTTGATTCGTCAACTTTTTCTGTCCCAATGCATCATAAGAAAGCCCCAAAAAAATCCCACAGAACTTGGCGGGCGGGCATGTCATGGCGGGCATGGGCATAAATTTTGCATGAGCTGCATCTAATACGCTCTTTGTTGGATGAACACCCAGGAAGCCTGTATCTGTTTTTTGTTAGAGGATGCGGGAATTTCGGGAGATGCAGGCTTTGCAGTATTCTTTGGGCATCAGGTGTGTGTGGTCTAGGAGTTCTTAGTTTTTTTTTTGCTGGCTCCACCAGCTCCGCCTCTTCCGGGACGTAATCAGAATCCTCTTCAGATTCTGAGTAACGTTGCACGGGTTCATGCCTCAGGTAGTGCTCGTATTGAATTCTAAAATCGAGATTATCTAAAATATCGTTTTTGGGAGTTTCCATGGCAAGCTGATCCGCGCGGTACTCAATCCAAGCTGCTGCTATTGCAAAATCAACAAGGTGCAGATATCCGGTAAAAACTTATAACACCATCTCGAAAATCTACACCGCCGATGTTGACATTGTAAGTTTTTACAGCAAACGGGCGAGGAACCTGAATTCGCTGACCATCCTTTTTGCTCCAACGAGAGCAGTTATTTCTGGCTCGCATCCGTACTGATTTGACATCAGTACGACAGGCTTATTGTCCATTCACTTTATGACGGCTTGCTGCCCGTCACCGTTGACTACCTGCTCAATTTGTCTCTTGCTTCCCTTTTCATTTGTTTATCATCCTTCAACAATGCATTGGCAGCTTTCGGCACGTGGCTACTTTGTATTGTGCCAATCCCTTGACAACTGTTCTCGGAAAACATGAGGTCCAATAACAGTGGAGAAGTGAAATACCTATCCATAAAAACAGATGATCCTTCAGGAACTGTCTCTAGTAATCTCATTACCGCCTTGCCCCCATTGTCTAATATTTTAGTGTAGGTGCTGGTGGTGATGGGGTCACCCTTTCCCTGGTAAAAAATAAATCTAATGGGATACCATTTGCTCCTGCACATACAATTTTGATATCAACGCCATTTTGATATCAACACTAGAACTGATAAGAACGAGGTGAGTCCACCATTCGTTCAGGACAAGTAAAGACATTTGTTGAGAGCTTCCAGAACTAAAAACAGTGTTGCCAAGGTCTATAGGGAAGCAGCTGTAGCCAAGGTCGCAGAAAGAGATTTGTGTCCCCTACAGGGGACAGCGGGCCTGTGAAGGTTAAGGTGCATATTATCCAGTTGCTTCAAAAAAAAATAATAATAATAATAAAAAGATGTGTACGAACGATTACGTCTAGGAGTCGCCATTTTGATATCAACACTAGAACTGATAAGAACGAGGTGAGCCCACCATTCGTTCAGGACAAGTAAATACATCTGTTGAGAGCTTCCAGAAGGTCTATAGGGAAGCAGCTGTAGCCAAGGTCGCAGAAAGAGATTTGTGCCCCCTGCAGGGGACAGCGGGCCTGTGTAGGTTAAGGTGCATATTATCCAGTTGGGTCCATTATTTTTGTTTTTTCACCATCATTTTCGTGAAAAAATGGACCAATAACCTCTTCGGCCGACACTGCACCTCACACTTATGCGAAGAGGATCTAAAGGTCATTTTGAAATCGCTAGAGGATTTTCACTTTGCCAGATCCAACAATTTTGCTTGTTTACATAACGTAAGGTAAAAATGAGCTTCGTTTGAAAACAATTTTATTGCAGGATTCTTCGTTATTTCTATCGTACTAACTAAAACGATCCATAAATAAATTGCATAAATTGCCTTCTCCCATATCTAATGTGGATAATGTGTTCTTTAAAACTCGTTAATATTGATCTTTTTGTTTTCCCAATATATCTTCTATCACAATCTTGACAACTGATTTCGTAAATCCCCGACGTTTCTTATTGATCTACTTTATCCTTTGGATTACCTTGGATTTTTAATTTATCATATGGTTTGTACACAACCTTAATATCCACTTTTTTCAAAATTTTGTCTAGCCCCCGTGTTAATAGGGCATCAAACGATATTACCATGAATTTACTTTTGTTCTGATCCTTTCGAAATATCGAAGATTCTATCAATAATTTTCTAAACTTGTTTTCTAATTAATTTATCTACAATGTTCTTATTATGACCAATCATTTCGGATACCTCCCTAATTCATTTTAATTCTATGTTATAATTATCCTTGTTTAAAGGAAAATTGATTAATCTATTTACCATAAAATTTAAACTAGCCATCTTATTTTGGAAGCTATGATTCGACTCATTAGGAATATATCTCGAAGTGGTAGTGTTTTTTCTAAAAATATCCAAATCTAACCTATTTTTGTTATTTGTACTGACTAAAACATCCAGAAAGTTTAAGTTTAAGTTTTCATTTTTTAAATCGAAAACTGTAAAATACATTGCATTGTCAAAAATGGTTGAGAAAGTCAGAGATACATTGAAATCTTTCAACAGCCTTATTTATCTTTCCCTGAAAAACAAGCTACATATTTCGAATCCAAAAGTGCCAAGATTGTATACTCTACCAAAAATCTATAAACCAGGAAAATCAATGAGACCAGTTGTGTCAGCCATTTGTATTCTCGAACATACAACTTGGCAAAATGGTTAATAAAGGAATTTGAAAATCTACCAAACCAACTATCTTCCTGTTCTGTCATAATTTCGATAAAATTCATAGAAATAGTCAAAAACACATCTACAGGAAGGTGAATCGTTGTTTCCCAGTGCCCCGATTCCACATACCTTGAAGTACCTAAGGGAGTTACTCAAGTTAAACGGTTTTAATAACAAGATTGTTTCTGAGTACAACACCTTAACGAGATTATGTGTAAAGCAAAATTGTTTTCAGCTTAATAACAGGATTTACGAATAACAAGAAGGAACGGCAATGGGCAATCCTCTGTCGCCTTTCTTAGCCAACTTATTCATGAGTAAATTTGAATCCGAGGCAAAAGATGAATTCAGTTACTTTCCGAAGGTATGGTTAAGATATATGGATGACGTTTTTGCAATGTTCGATTTAAAAAATGAAAA
Source organism: Cosmopolites sordidus (assembly GCA_031761425.1). Classification (NCBI taxonomy): domain Eukaryota; kingdom Metazoa; phylum Arthropoda; class Insecta; order Coleoptera; family Curculionidae; genus Cosmopolites; species Cosmopolites sordidus. Next base: position 548,528 of record JARFXV010000501.1, read on the forward strand.
CCTAGATAATTTTATTAAGAACTTAAATAGCAAATGCCAAAACATAGTATTCACGCATGAACTCGAAAACAACGATCGATTTTCCATTTTTGGATGTTTTAGACAGTAGAAATAATGAAAATAGGTTAGATTTTGATATTTTTAGAAATAACACCACCACTTTGAGATACATTCCTAATAATTCGAATCATAGTTTCCAAAATAAGATGGCCAGTTTAAATTTTATGGTAAATAGATTGGTAATCAATTTTCCTTTAAACAAGGATAATTATAACAAAGAGAGAAGAAGATAAAACTAATTAGGGAGGTATCTGAAGTGAATGGATATAAGAACATTGTAGATAAATCAATTAGAAAACATAAATCAATTGTTCTATTGGAACCTTTGGTGTGAAACACTAAACTTGAGGAGATTTACCACTAAACACCAAATCACTTTTTTACTCCTCAACGCACGTTTCGCTAACCATGTTAGCATCATCAGAAGATGATTTAATCTATTCCCTGATTAAATAATTTTTAGGTTATCTGGGTTTCGGGATTAAAATAAGTCTCTGTACCAAAAGTATAAATGAGAATATAAAAGATTAAATCATCTCCTGATGATGCTAACATGGTTAACGAAACGTGCGTCGAGAAGTTAAAAAAAAAAGTGATTTGGTGTTTAGTGGTAAATCTCTTCAAGTTTAGAAAATTATTGAAAGAATCTTCGACTTTTCAAAAGGATCAGAACAAAAGCAAATCCATGGTAATGCGTTTGATGCCCAATTAACACGAGAACTAGACAAAATTTTGAAAACAATGGGCATATTGTGTACAAACCATATAATAAATTAAAATAAGTCCTGGGTAATCCAAAGGATAAAGTAGATCAATAAGAAAAGTTGAGGATTTACGAAATTAGTTGTCAAGATTGTGATCGAAGGTATATCCGGCAAACAAAAAGTCAATATTTACGAGGTTTAAATAACACATTACACATAGATATGGGAGAAATGAAAAATCTTGTGTTGCCCAACATGCAATCAAACATGATCACAATAGGGCTTTGGATGCATATGAAAACATTCAAATGTAAAAATGTAAGAAAATCATGAACTGGGGATAAAGGACCTATTCAGTACAGTCAACTTTTTCAATTTAATAATTAATATTAATATGTAAATCTCAGTAAACTTCACGGTTCATGTTTTTACACGCTTCATTAGGAAGGGTGATCGTATAAATAGAACAGAGTTTAATTTTATACTTAGATTAAATGATCTCCTGATGATGCTAACATGCTTAGCGAAACGTGCGTCGAGAATCTTCAAAAAGTGATTTGTTGTTTAGTGTTTCACCCCGAAAGTTCCAATAGAAGAATTGCTCTGGGTCCATATGAATAAAAATTTGTTTGTGTATTGAATTTACTTTGCGGCAAAAATATTTACGACGCAAAACTACCACTCACAGTCAATAAATATTTGTGTTGTGCGCGCTGTACGCCCCGCTTCGTCTATGTGCCAAAAATAAAGTTGTTTATATTTTTCAGTGGTTATACTCATATTGTTTTTTTTTTATTATTTAATTTAAATTGAAAGTAAGATAATGAATCTCGACAGAGAAAATGTTCTAATTTTAACTGAAGAGTATGGTAAAAGAAAAGTGTTGTGGAACCCAAAGTATCCTTTTCACGTCCATAAGTTAAAAATGTTTCATGTCTGGTAAGAAATTGCTGACATATTTGAATTGTCTGTAGATGACGTAAAAGAGGAAACCAACAGCATGCTAAGTACAATAAAGTTACTCAATAAATAAAAAATTTCAAAATAACTACGTCACGTAGGTATCTTTTTGGAACTAAAAACATTAATTTCACTTCACACACATATCCTATGCGGAAATATTTGTGTCAGAGCTATGTCTACATTGCTATCCACGCACAACGCAAATTTTTATTGGTGTTAACCCCTTTTTACAACCATCTGATTTTTTATAGGTAGTCTAGATGCAGACCATACAGAACCAAATTCACTCAAGCGAAAGGCGTGTCTGAAACCCGAATCGGCGACGAGAAGATCGAAACAGCCGGCTTATTTCATCGCAGAGCTGGCTCACGTCGTGGCGATGTGCGACGAAAGACTCCCCTACGTGACCCTGGCCAATGAGCTGACGAAAAAGAATATCTTCCATCAAGGTCTTCAAGTGGAAGCAAACGCAACTGGTCTCGTGTTGAAACTCATTCAGCTACCTCCCCCCACACCTGAGATCGGTCACTCACCCGCTTGGATGGCGCTGTTGAAGCGGTTGCTGTCTGTGTCGATAAGGGTCTTGATCAAGGGAAACGTAAAGAGCTGGATAGTGGAGTTTGTGTTTTATTCGACTCCGTTATCGAGTACGCACGCAAAAGAACAGGGTCCGAGGAGACCGATTTATTTCCAGTACGAAATGACCACTGTCGATCAAACCTCGAAAACGGTGGACAATTTATTGAGTGACTGGTGGCAAATAGTGCATTTGTACACGATCGTTCACGGCCTAAGTGAGTACCTGAAAGTGGACAAGTACAACTTCCTAGGCAACTTGTTTTCGATCAAGTCGTACAACTACAGTAAGCTGGTTTTGTGTTACGGACCGGAAAAAGGAGCTATGGTTTCTGTTGTGTGGAACAGTCGGGATAAAGCGTTCCAATTAACGTTCGGAGCCATGCACAATTCGTTAAATGCACATTCACTGATTGAAGAACAACTCGAAGCACACCTGAACGAATACAGAAATTTGGCTCAGATAATACAGTTGTTGACAGAAACGTACGAACCTTTGTTATCAATCAGTAAATTGCCCACTTTACCTCAGCTGGGTGTGCACAACAACAGGCCTAAAGTTCCAGTTCAGACCTTTACCATCATGGCACAGTCCGGCACGTTGATTCGCATAGCCTTTCAAGGCATGTATTGCCTAGAGTTACGAATTAGGGGCGGTGGACTGGTATCTTTGAGAGACGGTGCGTACAGTAGGTTTGACCGAAGTAATGTTGTGGATGTGTTCAGTCCCACGCCCGGTTTGAAAACCTTCCTGTCTAAATATGTGGATGAGAGTGCAGTGTTTAGAAGACGAAGTCAAAGCGAAGATGATAATCCACCGAGTCCCATGGAGATTGACGGTGGGGGCAATTTCTTAGGTCCTCACAGACCTCCTCAGTCACCTGCAGGAGGAACACGAGCGGAACCTGGTCTTCGATTCCATCCCCCTTTGACGCCCCCGTCAGGTTCTAATCCCCACACTCCCGCCTCCCCGCACACTGCTAACATCTCTCAACCCCATGCTAGTTTTGGATCCAGTCCTGCTACTTCGTTCAACATGGCATCTCCTACCTCTCTCTCGGCAAATATTAACCCAAGTCCCATGCCCCATCCCAGTCCGGGTTCAGGCTTGGTCCCCAACTCTCCCCTCAATCCCCAGCTCGCCAGTCCCGGAGGGTTGTTAAGCAATTCAAGTCCCGGTCCTCAAGGAACGAACCTGCCGGGACATTCTCCTGTTGGTAGCTACATGCCGTCCAGTCACACCGACGGCAGTCCCTTCCCGGCATCTCAAAGTCCTGCTGCTTCTAACTGGCCGGGTTCACCCAGTATGCCGCGACCGTCCCCAGCGAGACCCGGCCAATCACCAGGAGGCCCAGTAATGCACAGTCCACAACAAATCGACTTGAAAACAGGAAGTCATCTTGCCCGTGTCTTACCGCAACGCTCCTGGGCTGGTGCTGTTCCAACACTACTAACCCACGAGGCTTTGGAATCTTTGTGTTGTCCCTCCGTCCACCCACAATGTATACCCGGACCTGAAATGAGCTCCTTGGAGAGATTCTTGGGGTGCGTCTACATGCGCAGGCAGTTACAACGTTTCATTCACACCGAAACTTACCTCACTGCCATGCCCAACAACGAACCGGGGGTAATTCACTTCAAGGTCAACGAAATGTTGCAGTGTCGGATCGGTTTAAACACCCAGCACCTTCAGAGTTTACATATCAAGATAACTCCGCTGCCCGAACAAAAAGACGTTTGGTCCATGGAGGAGATCCAGGTCCTGGAGAGGTTCTTCGAGACGAGAGCGGCAGCCCCTCCGTATAAACCCACCTCCACATTCACGTTTTGTAACATGTTGAATTGTCCGTCTAATGTTCTGAAAGATTTCATTCAGATTATGCGTCTAGATATGATGCCTCAGCTGGCACAACAGCAGGGAATGAAGTGGTCCGTTCAGTGGTTGCTCAGGATACCACCGAACGCCATTCCGATCGTTCCTACTGGTACTCAAGGCGTTTTAGCCTTCAGGCAGAAGATTCTGTTCTTTGTAAGTGAATTGGGTGACCGGGCAACCTTCAGGGGGTAATGTTTTTTTTTATTTCTTGACAGATTCAAATAACCAGGATTGGGTATCCGGCTAGTATGGAACCGCCTTCCGTTGTGCTACCGCTAATTTACGACATTGCAGGAAATACGACGCAGCTGGCGGAAAAACGTGAGGCTGGTTCGGTTCCTGCAATGACGGCAGCTAGCCAGTTGCTGAGGCATTTTTGTCAGATGCAAGTAAGTACCGGTTTTTGCTTTTGTCTTTATAACACAATTCCCAATAACTTTTACTTAATTACCATTGAGGGAAATCCCATCTAGCCCCTACTTGTTTTTGAAGTTATACTTCTTATGGCGCGTTTTGGTCATTGAAGCTTTTTCGACTTCCTCAAGAGATTTGAAGTGGCTACCAATCAGGTGGTGTTGCAGGGATCGGAAGAAATGAAAAATCAAAGGGGCCAAGCCTGGGGAATACGCCAGGCGTGGTAAAATCTCCCAGCTCAATTCTGTGACTCCCAGCAGATCCACTTAACGTCACAGGTCATAATCTTACGCAGAAAGTAATTTTTCTTGAATCTGAAGGGCAGTGACATAATATCACCAAAGCTTCTACTCTTATTTTCAACTGTAAGTTCATACAACTCTTTCCCTGAGTTCATACGATGGATCCAACGACTCTCCATTCTCGTTTTGAATTTGCTAGGATAAATTCAAAAAATAAAAATTAAAAAAAAGCAGCAGAAATCATGTCCTGTATGTTTTTTTTCGGTTGAAAAACGAAAAGAAGAAATTGCCTCAAATGTTTCTTTTTGAATGACATCGCTTCTACAACTTATAGGTTATGAGGAGTTGTGCCAGATTTAGTGGACTGGGTTTTTCGGTGCTTTGCAGATTGTAAAGAAAGGAGTTAAGTAAAAAAAAATCAATTAAATAAAATCCAGCACTATTATTTTGTTATGTTAGCTAAACAATAACTTTTTAAAATTCTTTCTTTAGTATAGAGTACTTCACAGTATGTTACTAACTAATTTTCATTGGATTGTATATTTATACATTACAAATCGGTGGAATTGTCAGGATACTAGGGGATTGGATTGTCAGATGTTAAACCTTTCCAGCATTGAATGTCGTGCTAAGTATTTTTACTGATTAATTTCTTTCAGGCTAGCACTATCGAATGTACAGTCTACCCAGCTTTAAAAGAACTTCTCCAGAATCTGATACTTCCCACCGATCCACAGCAAAGTCCAGGACCAGGAGGCGTGCAGCAAATCCAATCTCCAGCCATGCCTTTGCCAGGTCAAGGTGCTAATCCGGGATACCAGCCCCACATGCAAGTGGGCATGATGGGTCCACAGTAAAATGTCTAAATCAAACTCCACATGTTGTGTACATATGTCGTTATAACGTTTTTAATGTAAGGCTGTATAATTTATTAAAGAGTTTTTTATTGTAAATGTATGTATTTTACTTTTCTTGCAACTTTGTTTTTCTCAATTACACCAAATACATCTATGATATATATTGCTATCCAGTTTTGATGTCTGTAATGGGGTATTACCATGAAGCAAAATCACGCTGTGTTGCCTTTTTTCATATTCTGGTCGTTTTTCACGCAAAGCTTGATTTCAAATCGGTCCTTTGTTGTCGATAGCGTTCAGTATTATCGGTTTTGCCAGCTTTCAACAGCTTGTCTTTCAGATTTGGTCTTCAAGTTGATGTCGACGGTTCGCCTGGAGTTACCCATTATCTTTTACATTTAGGATTCTCAAAATATATCCACTTTTCATCGCCAGTCACAATTCGATGGAGAACATTACATTCTGTTGAACCTGGCGAGCAGAATTTTGCACATTGTCTTTCGGTTTTCTTGTTGTCTTTCATTCAGTTCATCTGGAACCCATTTTCCCATCTTTTAGATCTTTCTTATAGCTTTCAATTGATTTAATTGATTTGAGCAAATTTAATTGATCCGCGAGCTGTTGCGTTTGAACGTCGACGTCATCCAACAATGCTTGGTCTTCCACGTTCTTCATTTCTCACGCCGAAATCGCCTCTTTTGAAGCTCAAAGCAATGATTTACCAAGAGCATGCTCATCGTAAGCTTTCACAAGCATTCGATGCGATTCTGCAGCATTTTTTTTGAAATGGTAACAGAAAATCAATGCTGTCCGCTAATTGTAGTTTTCAGGATCAGAATTCGACCGTTGAACGCTGCTACAAACTAAAACTGCTACAAACTTGTATTGTTGTGAGTTAAAGACCTTTGTCAGATGTTAACAGGGAAATGGCGCCAATGACGTGGTTTAACGGTAAGTACATTGACAGCTAGAGCCATCTATGGGTAAATTCCGGTTTCATATTTTCAGAATTCCATCCCATCGCCACAATTTTTACATCGTTTATCGGACGTTTACCTCCAGCGTCCGTACGCCGCGTCATCTTAGCCCGTCGTTGTCGTAACATGTTTTGTTGATTGCCAGAATTCAGGGGTTTAACTGCTTTCTAAAACGCGCGATTTGAATGTAGATTCCGTGCGACCAAACGTACCGGTAATTAGTATTAAACGCTGATTTAACGGGTACGGAGCGTTTGATGTCTCGGGTCGCGTATTTAATTCGCATCACGAAAACTTGTTTTGATTGGGGATTTGCTACGTGTGTACACACCGAGTAGTACTTTTTCAAGTTACAATAAACTGTTTGAATGATTTACTCTTCGGGAAACGGTAAGTACCTAATTATTTGTTTCTTTATCTGCGCAACAAGCAACAATCCTTACTCCAATGTCCTTGTAAGTAGTAACAATACAAAATTTTAATATTTTCTTGGTTCACGTCCTGTATAGGGTTTCAATAACACGAAAAGTACAAAAGGAGGAAGGGGAAAGCAAAAAAATCTTCACCAGCACTATTTTCTTCTACGCCCTCCCACTTTAAAAACCTACGAGCTGCAACTGCTTGAACAGAACATGAAGTTTCAAGAACTTTTGTAAATTTTAAGAATAAATTTTTTAAAATTGATCTTCAATTCTTCTATTGGAACCTTTGGTGTGAAACACTAAACTTGAATAGATTTACGGAAGTCGGGACGTTCAATAAAAGTGACTTGGTGCTTAATGGTAAATCTCTTCAAGTTTAAAATTGATCTTGTTATTTTTAAAAGTTCATTTTAAAAAGTTAACAGTCATTTAGACCAGCCTGTACCAAAGTTAACAAAAAAAAGTGGAATATTTGTCGAAATTTTCTCAAAATAGGAAAAATAAATAAAACGCAAGCAAATGGTGTTCTTAAATTTATTTATTTGGGATTCCTTCGTGTTTAAATCATTCGTTCAACGGTTACGATTAAAAAGTAAACCATTAAAAACAGTTAGGTTTAAAAATGTTACGTTTTACGTTTTACGTTTAAAAATGGAAAAAAACCCAGTCAGAATCCGCAAATGAACGGATCTAAAAAGAAGGAGAAACAAATGGAAGGAAAAAATCGGAAAATTATAAAAAATATTGCGTATCAATATTTAATAACTTATGCATTAATAAAAACGACGTTACTTTAAACGTATTGAAGCTTTTTGCAATAAATAACGATTAATTCACATCAGTCTTTCAGCGAGCGTGTATATAAGGGAGGATAGGAAGAAAAATAAGTGGTGGCGTGGTAACTATTACGCGCACTTCTCCATATCACCCGAAGGGCATATTACCGCCTTCTGCACGTCGGGAATCAGCGGCACTGTGGAATTAGTCAGGCTCTCGCTAGAAGCTTGCTTCATCGAGAGATTGTCGAAGTTTGAAGCGTTGTCCAGGCTCGACGTGGATAACGCAGAACGTAGCTGGCATATGACGATGTTCTGAGTCTCTTTGATCAGCGGTGCTGACGGCTTGTCCAAGGTTTCGTTTGATACTTCGATGATGGTCTTGTCGTCCAGACTTTTAGTGGCCGGTTTGCATTCATTGATCGAGTGAAAAAATTGAGAGCGTAGTATGGCCGCCTGCGAGGAGAACTTTCTGGCGGGCCTGCTGTCTTCAATATCTATGTAAATGCTGTCGTTGGAGAGGGTGTCCTGAAGAGGAGACACTTTACCGACGGATTGTTTAGAGCAACGTGCTCTGAAACTGCAGCTGCTTCCGATGCTTGTTTTCTCAGCTTGGTTGGCGGCGATGTAGCTGATGTTGTCGTCGAATCTCACACGTTCCGATGTACAGTCTTCTGTTGTCATGCAACTACAAGAATCGCTACCGTTGGCCGACTGGAATTAAAAAATTATAAATTAGTAAAAATATTAGAATGACTGATAGCTGTTTCGGAAAATAATGCTGATTGTTTCGCAAAACTTGAGCGTTTATCTCCAAAACAAAATAAATTACCTTAATAAACAAAGTATTGGCCATCGTTATTATCTATTAGCTTTGTTCTAGCATCAAATGTCTGATGGTTTGAAACCAGTTTGATGGATTGACTAACTGCACATGTTCGTCCCTAAACTTGGTTGAAAACGGTTTGGGATTTTTACGTGCTAGAACTTATGCTTATTGCTTATTATATGACATTTCCCTGAATCGTTAAGTCGCGTTTGTTTATATTTTAAATAGAAAAGCCAACAAAGTAATTTTTTATCATAAAAATAATAAAGTTGGTTAAAATGGAAAAATACTGATGTTAACGGTGATTTTATGTACCATATTTACTGTGATTTTATTAAATATACGATTTTAGATTTGTAGATATCTCAGAATTTGATATAATTTCGCCCCCCATCCAACACAAACAGTGTGTCTGTACCCATACAGCAATATTCTTTTATGCCGTTACAGCCGGGGCCTTCTACATCAAAACCTTTATTTATATATCAAACTGGAAGAGGAAGGAAATATTTTGAATTTGATGAAATGAATGCCGTTTTTAGCAAAAAAAAAACATAAATCCAGAAATTTTACTCAGCCCAGAAAGTATTATAACAACTAAATCATCTAAGGAAAATTTGGAAGTTGCAAGTGAAATTGAAAATGTTGAACCAGATTTGGAAGTCAAATATGCACTTAGATTTATTGAAAAAACACCAACAACCCCTGCAAATACACCGAGGAAAATATGAAAACTGATACAGACTACAAAGTATAAAAAGGATATAACTATTGAACAAGTGCGTTTAGATAGGAAGCAGTATCAAGAAGAAAACTGAAGCTAGAAAAATACAAAATAAAGCAAATTTTGCAGATTGAGAGAGAGAAGTTGTAATGTAAAAGAAGAAAAAATGGAGGTTCCCTTAGAAATACCAATTCCAATATCAATCCATTTAATGTTTTTAATAAATTTTGTTTTGTATTATACATTAGATGTATGTAGAAAGGAATTATTAAAAATTACAAATTAGGTTATTAAATGTTTTTTCTTTTATCTGAAAATATTTAATAATGTTACATTACTTGATATAAAATATTTGTTGGTAAGCCTTGGGTACACAATAAGACACACAGTCAACAAGAAAATTATATTTAAATTTATACGAAATAATAATTAAAAAAAAAATACACTTCGTAAAAAGAAAGTCAAACCATTCAAAAGAAGTTAATGTTTAGAAGTCTTCTAAATGAGTTTTTAATTATAATTTCTGTACTGTTTTTAAAAACCAATCCTCTTTCAGCTTAAATAATCCAAAATATAACAATCTTAAAACTTGTCGAACTACAAAATTTCTGTGATCAGCAGCATCCCTATTGATATTTTGATAGTCCTCGTCCTCAATTAAAAGTATAAGAGAATTTTCTATGTTTGGTAGAACTTCATCAAGAAGAAATTCATCTCTTTTAGATAAACTGTTCAGTACACTGTAGGCCCATTAATATAGTACAGCTGGCGCCATTTCTGTTTCAGTAAGCCAAAACAGGGTTCGATAACATAATGGGTCCTGGATAACTTTGAATTTAAATTTGTTTCTATGGCTGTAAAGTTCTCTTTAGCTTTACATGGTGTTAGTAAGTTCTTCTTATGCAAGGATAGCTACTATCCCCGAGTAAATAAAAATTGTGATACCTATCCACCACTTCTGCCCATAGAAGTGAATTTCTAAAAACCCTGCTGTCATGCACAGAGCCAGGATATCCAATAAAAACATCCTAAATTATGGTCCTAATTATGATTTGCAATTTTTGAAATTTTTGAAAACTGAAGCTAGAAAAATACAAAATAAAGCAAATTTTGCAGATTGAGAGAGAGAAGTTGTAATGTAAAAGAAGAAAAAATGGAGGTTCCCTTAGAAATACCAATTCCAATATCAATCCATTTAATGTTTTTAATAAATTTTGTTTTGTATTATACATTAGATGTATGTAGAAAGGAATTATTAAAAATTACAAATTAGGTTATTAAATGTTTTTTCTTTTATCTGAAAATATTTAATAATGTTACATTACTTGATATAAAATATTTGTTGGTAAGCCTTGGGTACACAATAAGACACACAGTCAACAAGAAAATTATATTTAAATTTATACGAAATAATAATTAAAAAAAAAATACACTTCGTAAAAAGAAAGTCAAACCATTCAAAAGAAGTTAATGTTTAGAAGTCTTCTAAATGAGTTTTTAATTATAATTTCTGTACTGTTTTTAAAAACCAATCCTCTTTCAGCTTAAATAATCCAAAATATAACAATCTTAAAACTTGTCGAACTACAAAATTTCTGTGATCAGCAGCATCCCTATTGATATTTTGATAGTCCTCGTCCTCAATTAAAAGTATAAGAGAATTTTCTATGTTTGGTAGAACTTCATCAAGAAGAAATTCATCTCTTTTAGATAAACTGTTCAGTACACTGTAGGCCCATTAATATAGTACAGCTGGCGCCATTTCTGTTTCAGTAAGCCAAAACAGGGTTCGATAACATAATGGGTCCTGGATAACTTTGAATTTAAATTTGTTTCTATGGCTGTAAAGTTCTCTTTAGCTTTACATGGTGTTAGTAAGTTCTTCTTATGCAAGGATAGCTACTATCCCCGAGTAAATAAAAATTGTGATACCTATCCACCACTTCTGCCCATAGAAGTGAATTTCTAAAAACCCTGCTGTCATGCACAGAGCCAGGATATCCAATAAAAACATCCTAAATTATGGTCCTAATTATGATTTGCAATTTTTGCAAATGATATGATTTTATGACAGGAGATTTCAATATTTTAAAAAGATGCTTTTTCGACCAAAATTGGGATCCTCTTCCAAACGCTTCGAAGCTCAGTCAGCGAACAAACGGCGTTGTCTATGATCATTAACTTTGAGCTCCTCGGTCAGTTGGATCTTGTACGGGTGCCAAAGTCACGACGCAAAATTTGCCAAGTTAAAGCCTGCGAAAGGACGGGTTCTTGTGCACGGCGAAGAATTGACGGTCTCAGCACACTTTCACGGACAGCGACGATGTTCTAGGCCGATCTGGCGTTCCTTTGACGTACGGGTGTTGGCTGATTGTTTACCGAACTGGTCATCTTAAATTTGATTACTAAACGTTGGAGAGTCGACTTAGAAGAATTACCGCGTCTACCGTCAAATGGGCGCAACGTTTGCACTAACGAACACTCCTTTTGATAATGAAGTTTTATCATTTGGACGTGCTGCTCAACCGTGTAACTTGTCCTGGTGATTTAGCATCAATGACTGAATAATAAACAACAGGTTAGACAGAGGCCGCCAACATCGACCCGCCCTTACTGAAAAATCTTTATATTTTATAATAAATTATTTTAATATTCAGAAATATACTGAGAGTTCATATTTCTAAATCAGTTGATAAATTTAATGTATTTCTTAAGTAATACCTTGTAATTCATGATGCTACCAGCTAGCGCTCGAACGCTGGCACCACCGTCATCCAGTGTTATGCTGGCATTGACCGATTCCGTTAAGCTGCTCAAGCTGAAACGTTGTGTGGATACCAGATCAGCTTGGACTTCCAGACGTTGAGCGGCTTGATGCAAACTGCCAGCTAAAGCAACCTGACAACAAAATTATCTTTCGAAAACCAATACTCCACAGTATTTGGTCAGTGTGATTAGAGACAATGAATACTATAGGTCAAAAGTTAAATACCACTTTTAATTACCAAATTATAATTTTGTTTAACTTGGTAATATTGATTATAGTTTTTTCAAGTTAATATACCATATTTATACCTTCAAAAATATCTTTATAATTGTTTTATGAAGATAAGAGGGAAAATGATTACAACAGAATTTTCATGTTCAGTTTACCTATTATTTTAAGATGTCAATTAATACCGTGTTTACCAATCCTACTTTCGTTTTATTTGAAACATTATTCAGAATCAGTTTGTACTGTGTTTCTAATGAAAAGACTATTTATTTAATACACATTTTTATTATGTTATAAAAATAAAATAGTCATAAAAATTGTCATAAGCATGGCGAAGAGAAGGCAAATAAATGACAAATTCCAAAGAAAAATTGCAGTCCAGTTACAAATTTCCAAGACTAGTTCATGAATCCATAAAAAGATTTCAAGAAACTGACTTGAATATGAACATATCACGAACAGGTCTTGTACAACTTCTGAACAGCAAAACGAGCTAATGTACTAAAAGGCAAAAGAAATAGGTCGTTGAATGCGTCACAAATAAGAGCCAGAGTTAATGAAGTAACTAAGAAACCGGCATCTTTAACGATCGTAAAAAAAACATCTGAGGGAAGCATAGACAAAATTACAGAACATTTTGGCGCATGGGGTCGGAGATCTTGTTGGAATTTTAAATAAAGAAAAATATAAGGAAATTTTAGTCCATCATGGAGTTTCACGTGGATTTTAAGATTAACGGGGTCGAATTGTTTTTCAACAAGATAATGAACCTCAAAACTATGTAGGAGTTATCTTGAAAGACTATACGACGAAGTAACTCTTCAAGGATTATGGAATGGTATGAGCAATCATCAGATCTCAACCCCACTGAGCTTCTCTGGGATGACTTAGACGGAAACATCTATGAGCACTTCCTTAAAGACAGTTGGAAAGAAATTACTTTTAATAGAATAGGAATTGTATTTTTATGAGTTGGAAACATAATTAATATTAAATGTGACATGTCGTTGGATTCAGAATAAAAAGTAGAATTTACTAAACATTTACAAAATTTTCGACTATTTAAAAAAAAACAAAATTGATGATGGTCGAGAAAAGCCGCCGAAACGTTAGATCAAAAATCTAATTACACCACCTTGTAGAGTAAAAGTGGCCCATGAAGTTATATCTTCAAATGAAATCAGAAACGGACAAAATCCAAATCGCGAAAATTCGGGTTTTCCCACTTATTTTCGGAATTTTTAAAATCTTAAAACGTCACTTGCAGAGTTCAGTGAGCTGCAACTTATTTCTGATTTAATTATCTCTGTGTCTCTTTTGGTTTCCGAGATCCATGTAGATAGAGTGCATTCTTATCTGGGTCACCGTGTATATACACTGACTGTATATACATTACATATAGTGTAGTGTTAGATTGTCTTGGACTGCACCCAATGAGACAACACTAGCTGAGTGTCATCATATACCCAGCTGTTGGGTTCCACAATCTAATATGGAATACACAACAACCTGCGCATCCGCCTAAATGAATACTTTTGTTGGTTAACTTGACTGGGACCCACCCATCCCTTCAACTGCATGGCATATGTTTCGTCTCTCGATGTTCAGACTCTTCAGGGCACCGACATATACCATACTATCAACAATAGGTAGACCCTATCCACATTCAACAACCCATGTTTTTGGCGACTTCCTGTCGGACTTTATTGGACTGCGCCCAATGAGGCAACAGTAGCTGAGTGTTATCATACACCCAACTGTTGGGTTTCACAATCTCATGCGCAACAACATGCGCCTCCGCCAAAATGAACAGTTTTGTTGGTGTTTGACCGTGAACGAGCCCGAGAGTTGAAGGGATGGGTGGGGCTCGTTCCCAGTCAAGCATATATATATATATATATATATATATATATATATATATATATATATATATATATATATATATATATATATATATATATATATATATATATATATGCCCACAAGGTAGCGTAACGGAACCGTGGAGGGAAAATATTACAGAAATCTTTCACCCTTTCTCCACGTGGTGCCACCGATCGCCTTCGCCGAACTGTCAACCATGCGACGTCACGTGTCTCTCGGGACCGGTTTCTAGCCTTTCAGCCGTCATCAGCCGAGCTCTAGACGAACGCAACGAAAGCAGTTCGGAGAGGCAATCGGGGCCAGACCAGATCAACTGGCCATTTTAATGACGGGTCGTGATCGCACACAACTCACGCCATCATACGGCGAATGCTCGTAGCAGTCAGGACCGCTCGTAACATTCTGCCTGGAACCTGGAACTGGTTGTGGACAGTTGTAGGAGAGAGTTTACTAATTATAACTGAGAATTTTTCTTGCTCGGTTAACACTTAAAATACACAAAAAAAATGATTTTTAAAAATGTTTGGCTCGTCACGCCCTCTTGCGGTCGTTTTAGAAGCTTAAAAATATTTTTGGTGAATTTCTCATAATCATTTTTAGTACAATTTTTTTTCCTCCAAAGCTGTGGGATAAATAGTTTTCAAGATACGGCCGCGATCCATCCTTAATGGGATACCTGGTATATTAAGATTGTTTAAATAATCAGCTTACGATATCATGTTACTAATGTTTTTTTTCAAAATTATGGTGGTTTTAGCCTTTTGGACTGGTGTGTAGATGGTTTTAATTAATGAGAAGCATATAAGATACAAAATGTGAAAATCATACTTACCGTACTGGCGCTCTCTCTGTCCGTCTCCCTGAGTTGTACTTGACTGCCCGAAGCCAAACTAAGGCTAGCCTCCCCTATACTAGGGTTAGCCGGGCCTTTGGAGCTCACCGCGTCAACGGACGACGAATCTGGTGCAGGAGTGGGTGCATCATCAGCCGCAGAATTTCCTCCGCAACCTCCGCTTCTACACAACGACACCGGTACCACGCCGTAGACGTAAAACAAAAGGATTGGTACCCCGATGCCTACAGCTAGTCCTGCCAGTAATGGTGAAATCATAACCTGCAAAAAATGACCATTTTATATAAAACCATAAATACAGAAAATTTAATAATATTATAAGGCACGATTCGCAGTTTCCTTGTCTTCCCACACAGGTCTACTAAAGTCGATCTTTTTCCAATTTTTTTGTGGGACTATCTGCAGGGTAACCAGCGTTTCAGAGGGTCAAAAATAGTAGAATAGTGACTTATCTTTCACATAAATAGTGACATAATAGTAACTTTTTCGTCTAAATAGTGACATTTTCCCAACTAGGAACATTTGCGTTATCTAGTCGTATTTTTTTGTTCACCATTTTAGAGCTCTCTTGGAGTATTTCCATGAGAAATTTGTAGGATATGGGAAGATAATGAAGGACAAGACATATGCTACAATAAAGTGATACAAATATTTATTAATATTAAAGTAATTTGTACTAAAGGCATTCTCACTCCCACTACGGAGAACATTAATTTATCCTAGATATCTTAGATATCAGAAGGGTTCAGCTCTGTGGGGGCTCTTTCCATGTTTTCGGACCACTCGGTTGTAGTGGTGACGATGGAAGTCTTTGGTTTCCTATAGTCATTTTCATAGTTGAAAATGATGCTTCAACATCCGCCATGTTTTTCGGGCACTTTATGCGTGTATAAGCTGTAAATATTATGTTTTCAATGTAATTAACAAGAAAATAAAACACAATACTCAAAAAGTAAAGTTTTAATTGTTATATACTTGAAGTAAAATATTAATACAAGAATTTTATTAAAAATATATAATGTTATAAAAGGAGCAAAAAAACGTTGTTGTTATGGGATATGTCGCAGCTGCACGTGTAGTGAATCATTTTTAGAGCATTTATATTACTTTATTAGTTTTCCAAAGCCTTGTCTTGATATCGTAGAAAACTTATTAAATCAACGAGACAAAAACATAAAAAATTGTGCTAAATATGATCTGTGAGTTTAAAAATGTGGACGGGGTGATGATCGTTTCCAACTGATTGGTCAGATTAATAAAGATACGTATATTTGTTCACTTCATTTCAAAGAACATCCTGATCCTGATCAACAGAACATCCTGATCCCATCAGTTAGGCCAAAAAATCATGTAAATTGTTAAATCTAATAGCTCATGGTATAACCTCAAATGATTAATGTTTTTGTAGGTAAAAGTAGCAAGTGCCTTTTTGGCTGAAAAATATAAACAAACTCATGGCGCAAGTTAATTATTTATTATTAGAACTATTATTTAACTATTTATTATTAGAACTATTATTAGTTATTATTTGAACTGCTGCTGATTGTTCCTATTTAGAATATAAAAGTATTAAAATAAATGAAAATTAAAAATAGCTCCAAACTTAATATAAAAATAAATATAACGTTATAAACATTAAGTTAAAAATGTAGATATCATGTTATAAATATAATAAATATAAAATTAATATGAGTATAATTGTCATCCTAAGCTTCCTCAACACGGTCTGCTGTATGTTCATTATGTAATACAATTATGTGCTTGTGGAATGCACTAATAAAACACCATCAATTAATTTTTTATTTAGTTGCACTAATCCATCCATATTTATAAAAAGTGCCCGAAACTTTCATATTAACGCCTTGTTAACATGGTGGATGCGCTTGTGCGCGACTAGTCGTGAAAAGGTCTATTGTTAACCAAAAACTTTCGAACGGTTCGAGCTGTTCCAAGCAAGACAGCCTTCAGAATGGACATGAGGTGATCGCTGAGGCCCAATATTTTAATATTCTTTACCAGGCTCTTTGGGATGATTCCACTTGATGACAACATGCTCGGTATTGTTTCGGCGTACCTGTCTTTTCACCTGTTCTTGAAGCTCTTTATACTTTAGAATTTTTCCGGAATGTTTTGTAATTAAACTATTGTTGTTTGGGATAGCAATATCTATAAATGATGTTTTTCTCAAAATTTTATCTATCACAACAATATCGGACCTGTTATTTAATTTCTGCTCGGTCCCAATACATTCTGTAACTGTTGTTCTCCAGAACTGGTTGCGGATTGTAATTGTAGTATGGGACTTTTTCTGATTCCTTTAGCTGTAGTTTTATTACCAATTTTTGATGAATGATCTTCGCCAGTGCGTCGTGAATTTCTTTATATTATGTTGCTGCAAATACTTCACAGCCCCATGTTTTGTTGGATTGTCTCGGAGACCCGGTACCCATATCTACATCGATCATCCACCACACTTCCGTCCCATACTATGTACTTGAGGTAATTTTAATAATAGTTTAACATCGAACACGCATAGGTATTGATAGTCTTAGACATGTTTCTGCCATTTAAGTCCGTCCTCAAAACCGTCTCACTCTTTTGATAAATTGATAGGTAAGCTCTTCTTTCATTAAGCCGTGATCAATTCGGTGTGTTTGTTTCATACCCAGATACGCATGTATGTCTCTATAGCATTCATTATCTCGATTTTTTCTCCATTATGTGTGCCAAAAACATTGTTCAGCAGTTTTCCTCTATTGATGTTTATTATGCGAAACTTTTCCAGTCCAAATTGCATTCGTATATCACTAGAGAATTCGTCTGTTATTTTTAACATTTGCTGTAGGTGAGTGTTCGATGAGGCAAATAATTTCAGATCGTCCATGTAGACCAAATGATTTGACCGCCTAGGTTCAGCATTGTTTTTCAAGCCAAAACCATATTTGGTGGAGTTCAGTCGGTTTGAAAGTGGGTTCATGGCGATACAGAATCAAAAAGAACTGATGTTAAGTTGCAACGTGTGCAGTAGCTGCTATGCGGGACAAACCGGCGAAAATTTTCAGACCAGATTCAAACACTAATTTTTTTTCCTTTATAAGGGTTTTTTGCCACTATCTAAAACTCAAAAAATTTCCAAAACACCTGTTCTTATTAAAGAAAGAATCACTGGGTAAAAACAAAAAACCAAACCAAAACGGAGACAAATTTCTCAGTAATTCTTTTATAATTTTTAATTTCAATAAATTAAATTTTTTTTTTTTTAATTTTAATAAATCTAGAATTTTGATTTTAATAAATCTAGAATTTGTCAACACGCATGAGAATCGGGTCATAAAATCAATTGGAATAATTCCAAAACGGTATTAAAAGAATCGATAACAAAATACAGAAGATTAATAGAAACCGCTATAATTAATTTATATAAAAATAACTGTATTGCTATGCCTTCGGTAGATTTAAATTCAATATGGTTCCCGATTCTAAAGAATACAATTAAACACATTTAAATATTTGAATACACAATCAGTACAATAAACAACCAAACAGTAAACATTACCTATATATATTTTTTGGTAGTATGTCACTGTCATGAAAATCTATTGTTGTCAATGTAAGTATCGTTGACATATACAAAAAAAATATATTTACTTTCACTCGTTACTTTATATATTACAAATTACTATAATTTATTTTTTGGTTTAGTTTCGAAAACGGGGGGAGAGTACCCTCCGAAACGTTAACGTTAAAAGTTTGTAAAATTTTTATATCTTTAAAATTTTGTTCGTTAGGCAAATTTATTCCAAAAAAGAATCACTGAGAAATTTGTCTCCGTTTGGTTTTTTTGTTTTTACCCAGTGATTCTTTCTTTAAATAAAAACAGGTATTTTTGATATTTTTTGAGTTTTAGATAGTGGCGAAAAACCCAAATAAAGGAAAAAAATATATGAACACGCCACAATCATTCAGACGTTAATTAACACTCTAATTTTGCGAACCATTTCATAGATACCGGACATATATTTCACGATATTACAAATTTGAAAATTTTACATACAACTCCAAAAAGTTAAAAATTAAACATTTTAGAGGCTATTGAAATTCATAAATATAATAAAGACCCGTCTAGACAGCTATTAAACGATCAGACGGATCTCCGAAATTCCCCACTATTTAAAATATTGTCAAAAATTAACCCCAATAAAAGTATAAAATTAGGTACATAGGATAGATAAACAGCTGTAAAACCTTAGTTTTAAAGTAGTGTTTGAGAATGTAAAATCATTTTACGAAACTACAGTCACACAAATTTAAAAATAAAAGTGATAGATAACAAAGTATACATACAAAGTATAGATACAAAGGTGTATATATATTTATACACCTTATAGAAGGTGACCGGCGGTTTACTATTCATGAAATCGCTTTAAAGATGGGTATTAACTTTGGAAGTGCTCAAACAATCATCAGAAATTATCTTGCATTCAATAAAATCTGTGTTACAGCCGATTGTAAATCAATTATAGAATTATAAATAGATTTCAGCGGGAAGGAGACTTTTTTGAAGCGTATCGTGATATGTGATAAAACTTGGGTGCATTATTACACTCCATAATCAAAAATGGCGAAGGAACCACGAAACCTGTCTAGTAAAGGCCAAAACCCGTCTCTCAACCGGTAAGGTTCTCGTGACCGTTTTTTTCGACTGGAAGGGAGTTTTGCTGATTGACTTTCTACATGATCGACCTATGGTTAATGCTGCCTACTACTGCCGGCTGTTGAAGGCAACAAAATTCGTTTATATGTGCAAAAAATGCGTTTTGGCGAAGGAAAAACTGGAGAATATGCTTTGGACCCTTGAACGCCATCCATACAGCCCAGAATTGTCACCCAGTGGTTATTTTTTGTTTTGCGCCCTTGACACATGTACTTGGAGGGGTACGATTTGACAAAGATCAAGATGTTGAGGACATCGTGTGCAATTGGCTGATGACCTAAACTCAACGTTTCTACGAGAAAGGAAAACAAACCGCTGGGGAAAATGTGGAGAAAACTATGCCGAAAAATAATCAGTAGTTTTTTTGAATTATTATATAAATAACAAATATGTATAAAACAATTCTGGTTTATGTTTGATTCATCCTCGCATATACATACTTTTTTATAAATATACATCAAATGTATTATAAAATTGTCGAAAATAAAATATTTGAAGAAATATTGATGCGTGTTGTTCAGGATTGTGTTCTGAATATTATTAAACATTGTTGCTTGTTTTATAGGAAGAAACAATTAGCGTTCAAATAGAAACGTTCAACTAATTAACCCATCCATTCTATTTTATCTGGAAACGTTTTCCGGGGCGAGAGTGGGATGATGAAAGTGGAAAGGGAGGGGGTTATTGCTATCCGCTACTGTCTCGGCGACGTGCAGCCCTGCACCGACAACCCGCAGTGCCCTCTGTTTCGTACACATCGTGACGCGCCTAATCCGCAACGTTGCCAAATCTAATCTGATATCTCAATAAGATACTCGAGAGATATTACAGGTCGGATTTTGTGAGAAAATAGTTATATTAAGTGAGGTAATGATGTGCCATTGAGCTTTACTGGTGAACCAAGTATTGGAGAATACTGTCATGGTATATCCAAAAAATACAAAAATGATCAAATAAAAGACATTATTCATTGTGTTGAATGTTTTTCATTGTTCAGCGGTATATTTTACCAAATACAAGTTGTCCACAAAAGATTTTACCAATAAGTGTGTCAGAACTTAATCGAGTTTCCAATAAGAGTGTCCGAACTCAGAAATGTTATAGCGATAATACTGTTTTTGTTTCGATTGATTGCGCGGTTGGCACTTGGTGAAACACAGTAACAATGATAATAATGAAAACACTTGGTATTTGTTGTACAATATATTCAAAACATTCTCTGGCATGTTTCGACCTCACCATCATTTTCAAAGAGAGTTATATATAAACTGTATACTAAACTCGAAGAGATTTACCACTAAACAAAAAAACACATAGACAAAGCGAGGCGTACAGCCCGCACAACACAAATATTTATTGACTGAGTGGTAATTTTGCGTCGTAAATATTTTTGCCGCAAAGTAAATTCAATACACACGCAAATTTTTATTCATATGGACCCAGATTAATTCTTCTATTGGAACTTTCGGTGTGAAACACTAAACTCGAAGAGATTTACCTTTACACAACAACTCACTTTTTGAAACTTCTCGACACACGTTTCGCTAACCATGTTCGCATCATAAGGAGATGATTTAATCGGATAAGATAACATAGCTAACATGGATATCTGATAAGATAAGATTAAATCATCTCCTGATGATGGTAACATGATTAGCGAAACGTGCGTCGAGAAGTTTCAAAAAGTGATTTGGTGTTCATGAACCCCTTGTCACGCATTACTGAATTAAATTAATCAGCAACAATATTTGTTTGGCACAATAATTTTGACAGTATATATACAGGAAAAAGCTGTTCAAAGTGCTTATATGAAAACACTTTAACATAATTACGTCACACATGTCACGTGGTGCTTTCGTAGTCATGAGATTTTATTTAAAATTTCATAAATTTTAATTTATTTATAATTGCAAACAATTTATTAAACCTTTTTCGCATCGATTATCGATATTATTTATGATAAAGTTTTAAAATAAAGTAAAAAAAATCGATAATTATTTTTATTCCAAAATCCAAATACGGAGATGTCGAAAAAATGGCTTGATGACTGATGACCAAACCAGACCTTAAAAGAGATTTTTTTCAGGTGGTTTTTCTGGGACCGCATACACAAATTGACAGAGAGATGGGAACAAGCTGGAGCCAGCGATGGCTTACTTTGAATATGCCATTTTTGCCTTTCTCTCACATTAAACGTTTTTTTAAAGAAAAAATTAAGACATCCACACCTGGTATGTATTAGTAATTAAAGTTAAAAGTGAAAATAATAACAGATACAAAATGACAAAAGATGTGAGTGATACATTTCTTAGAGTTTAGTTTTTGAATAGCACAGACTAGAATTTGTTTTTTTTTGTTATTATTAATCTGGAAATTCTTGCGACTTTCACTACATACCAATCAAATTTAACCCACTGAAGAGCGGCAACAATGCCTGTTAGTCAGTCTCGTTCCCAGTCTAGTCGCCCGTCGGCTCCAGTCGGTGCTTGGCTGCCGTGGTGTCTCCAGGTCCAGAGATCCTGCTCCTGCTCCAACGAACCAGCACTACACCGTTTATCGGAAGCCGTGATCACGCCAGTAACGACGAAAGGGCGTGTTTCGTACCGTTTATTTCTCCAACTTTGCTCTCCCGCTGTTATTAATGCAAATTTCGTTTTTCTAGTGGTAGAATTGCAACAAAAAGTTCCACAGGTAGAGTTTAAATTAAAATCTTACACATACTAGAATGATTTTAATTAATTTTAGTTATACTTATAAGAATGTTACTTGAACGGAAATACAAAGCATTTTTTTTTCGTTGTTTTTTTGGTTTTGATTTCTTTTTATTTCACCACTGCTAACATCAATTGATTTTCTGAGCAAGTGCATCTTTTAATATCGAAATTATTAAAAATTTATTTAAAAAAACGGCTGCTTTAGTTCGCCTTACAATATACATTGGTGAAATAGTTTTCAAGAGTTTATTTTTTGTGCTTTTAACGATCCGCCCAGTTTTACGACTCTTTAATGATTAAATTATTCCTTTTGAATGATAATGTCGTATCTGATATATGTATCTAGAAAATATTCTTAATTATTCGATTATTAGATAGCACAATCAAAAAATTAATACTTGGTAAATTAATACATAAATTGTATAGCTCTAAATATTTTCAAAAATAATTGATGATCAAAATTTCTAGGACATTTTAAAAACGGTTATATACACATTCAGGTAATTATTCACTGAAACTCGACTAATTATATAAACAACGCACGAACCCGAAAAACAAATATATTAATTAGTCAATATTTTAATTGGAATCTTCGGTGTCAAACACTAAACTCGAAGATATTTACCACTGAACACAAAATGTCTCTATGTAATATCTCGACGTGCGTTTCGCTCACCATGTTAGCATCATCAGGATATAATATTCCCATTAAGTGGCATAAACCCATAAATATGAACCATAATAGAGTAACAAACTTTATTGAAATCCTCTTTTTAAAATGATTAAAAAAAAACAAGCAAGAATATTCAACAGATAATGTTACTTCATCCTTTTCGTTAATTTTTTCCGTATCAAAAATACTGTTTAAATCCAAAGAACTTTAGAAAAAAAAACAAAGTTGAAGTCATTGGAATATGTTAAAAAGATTGAGGGATTAAATGCTTTAAAGTTTGTATATCTAACCATCTAACTTTTTTCGTACGTCCGAAGGATCAAACTCTCTGAAGCAAAGTACTTTATAGCAACTCAAACTTTTTTCTGTGATCACAAATAAATTACGCACATAACTTTTCGAACCATCCTCTTATAAAGTGATACACTGCAGTATATTACTGTGAACTATTAACATTAGGTCATAGAGCAGTGAACGCTCGTGAGGGAGAGCGTTGGGGCACCGCCCCTCCATTATTTATCACAGTAAACAAGTTTTCAGAGCAAAACACCATATTTCCACCTTCTGTTTCAATAGCATGAAAAGTAAAAAGGAGAAAGGGAAAACCAAAAAAAATATTCTGCAGCACTATTTTCTTCTACGCCCTCCCACTTTAAAAATCCATGAGCCGCCATTGTCATAGAACATGAATTAATAAACATAAACTATCAATTATTCCATTCGAATCTTTGATGTGATACCACTAAACATTAAATCACTTAACTCAAAGAGATTTGCTCTCTTTAATTTATTCATTATATTAATTTATTAGATTAATCTCTTTAAATTATCTCCTGATGATGCTAACCTGGTTAGCGAAACGTGCATCGAGAACTTGTAAAAGTGTTTCGGTGTTTAGTGGTAAATCTCTTCTTAATTTATCGACGCACGTGGCGCTAACCATCTTCAGCATAATCAGGAGTTGATTCAGTCCAATTAATTATCTACTGATCTCATGATGTATTAAAATCAAGTGATTTGGAGTTTAATGATAAATCTTTTTGAGGTTAATATAAAATGTAACAGTGATCAGGACTTTTATGTTGATGTTTAGTAGATTTAAAAATGTCAGACAGCGAAGAGGAAAGCAGTGGAGCTACCAGCACGTGTGCGGACTGGCCTGTGACCGAGGAATGGCTCCAAGCTGTCCTGAAAGAACACCATAAAGATGCCAATCCAGCTGGGATAGCGGTGCTGGATTTTACTGTGAAACCCGGCTGCGAAACTGGGGAGAGCGTCTTATCTGATATCCTAGCCGTTACAGTTAAATACTGTCTAAGGTAAGACTGACGACATATTTATTAACTGCACCTATAAGTAATGTCGTAAAAATTTTGATTTGTTCAAAAGGTTTTTTGATTCTGTGAATAAAACACAGAATTTGAGTTGATTTAAAAAAACTTTTTATTGGTAATTGAAGCATGACCTTTAAACACAAATGGCAATATCTGTCAAATAATTTTGACAGTATATATACAGGAAAAAGCCGTTCATAGTACGTACATGAAAACACTTTAACATAATGACGTCACAAACATGGCAGTCAATTGTGGAGCTTTCGTAGTCACAAAAGGTTTTCGGTTGCAGCTTCACAGACGTCTACTTTTTTGTTTTGGATGACATTTTGAGGTATAACCGTGGCCCTATCCCACCAATGACTCGAATAATTTCATTCTTTAGTTCAGGAATCGATTGTCGATTGTTCTTATAGACACGTAATCCCGAAGAAAATACTAAACATCATCGTTTCTTGCAAGAACTCGTTCAGGAAATTTTTCAATCTACAATACAATCTCCATACTCTTTGTCCATCTCTCCGACTCCAATAAGCTGATTTTGAAAGTAAAATATTCTTTCGAGAGTAGTTCTGATAGCTGTCGCAGTAGATTTTGTTTTCCTTGGTGAAAAGGATGTGAAAATATGCTAATCTGATAGCGCTGAATCAGGAGAATATGGTGGGTTAGGCAGCACTTTCCAGCCTGTTTCATTTTTGTCTTGCGTGATTTTGATTGCATGAAAAATGTTCGGTCAATCAAACCCATGTTCGGTCTATCAAGCGGAGCATAACATTCAGCACTTATAATTTCATTAGGATTCTAAGCCTCATATTGAATAATTCCTGTAAAATCCCACCATATTGACAGTAACACTGTTTTATGGCGAAAACCTAGTTTTGGAGTGGACCATTCTACTCTATGGAGCTAACGATTGTATTTTTCTTGTTGTATATAATCAATTTTTCGTCTCCAGTAACGATTTATTAAAGAAAAGGATCTAGCCTGGACAAAAGTGCACTGTAGAGGAACTTTGTTTTCAAGTTGATATTGTCCACCCGCATTTCTTCTCACTGTACTATGTTCAATCGTTTTAAACACCTCTGTACTGTGTACCATCAAGTTTGAAGCTTTGTGGTTAATTTTTCGATGGTTTGTTTGAGATCAGGTTCAATTTTAGCTAACAACAGATACTTATCAAACCTAAATGGTTTTCCGGATTTTTTTCGCCGAAACGATTGAAATCATTCTTAAATCTTTTTAAGTCGACATAGACGATCTGCTATACAGGGCACCAGAATGAACAGCCTCATGTCTAATGTAGAACGCAGCCACACTTTGCCCTTTCATTCTCATAGAGTTTACCTGTTTTTTTTTTGTTAAAAATTCAGCATTATAAATCGCCATAGAGCAACTGGTGATAGTAGCTCTGGCAACTGATGTTATGGCAAATGTTAGTCGTAAAAAAAATACAGTTTGCTATCTGCTTTGTGAGCAGGGAATGTGAGCTGGGAATATTTTGACTCAACACTAGAGAATAGAGTCATAAACCCACCTAAAAAGGGTACCCTTGGTCAATATCGATATTTCACGCCGTTTGCGAATATATTCGTGTTCGAGTATTCCATTGCACATCTTTTGTCGATAGCTGAAAAACATGCAATTCGCAAAGTGTTCCCTGCTTTATAGGGCATAACAATATAAGCCAGTTAATTCCTCATCAAGTCGGTGACAAGCGTCCTCTAGGAACTAGACCCAAGCTAGTACCAAATTCATATTTGTCGCCTTTGAAAACCCAACTACACCGACATTGAATCTGATATTTTCAACCATTTTTAAATTATCTTATTTTTTCGAAAATTTAGTTCACCAACTTGATCTTTACTATTACCAATTGCTCTATGGTGGACACCTTGTACATGACTGCAATATGGGTTATATAAGGGTAAATTATTGTCAGTACATACCAATTGGTACCCCTGATACTATCCATATCCGTACACTAATTTTTGTTTTTTCATTAGAGACGATCCAGGTGGTACAGCTCACACGCTCAGCTTCATTATCAAATTGTTACCTCAAGACCCATTCAGCCGTTTTTTTGTGACCGAAGCCCAATTCGATTTGAGGGAAATTAAATTTTACACACAAGTAAGTCAACGACTGCTTAACATGATGTCGTACTGGGGAATGAGTCATGGCAAATTAACGTGAGAACATCGAATAAAAAACGGCAAGACTTCGTTGTACACACAGAGCCCTCATTTAACCGAAACTTTTAATTAAACTACGACACACGTCTATTGGTATTTTTCATTTTTTATAAGAGATATTTCGGTTAATATGGATGTTTTCGCAAAATTTGGCGTTTATTTCCAGAACAATAATAAATTACCTTAATAATCAAAGTACTGGCTAACATTAGTTATTACTTTTTCCCATCTTTCTGCCAAAGAACGGATTCCACATCAAAAAAACTTTTGGTTTATTGACTCCAACCATTCATCAAGCCAAATTTTCACTTGTTCATAAGAATGATAGTGTTGTTCTGAAAGTCCGTCCGCATCGATTGAAATAAGTGGTAATCTAAAAGGGCCAAGTCCGGTGAATACTGCTCCCCTACTATCCCACCAAATACATAGCAAGGCCTTCTTTCCATGTATATTGCGAACTGGTTGTGATGTTGACGGCTGGCCTTGGCTCTACCTATGATTTTTCGCGCTTTGGATTGCCTAAATAGATCCACTTTTCATCACCTGTTACTCAATGCAAAAAAAACCTTTTCTGTCCGACAAGAAAAAGTTTACAAGTGGTTATTCGCCTTTCAATGTCTCTTTCCTTCAATTCACATGGAACCCATTTTTCTTCCTCCTGGATCATTCACCATGCGTGTACACGTTCGGAAATGGTGGATTGGGTGCTGGCTCAATGCGTCTGCCAATTATTTCAACATATGAGCTGAGTCTCCATCCAATAATGCTTGCAAATCTGCATTTTGAAACTTTTTCGGCTATCCTGGACGCTCCTTGTCTTTTATATCAACATCACCACTTGTTTTTTTTTGGGTTAGAGCATGTTCACCATGAGTTTTAACCAACAATCGATATTTTTCAGCAGCCATTTTCTTCTAATGAAAGAAGATTATTAAACTACCCCGGAAAACGCCTTCTTCTGGTACATAATTCGACATATTCACATGAAAAACCATGTTTTTTGCACAATGACAATAACGAACTGACCTTTGAAATTGAAAATTATAATAATCAAATTAATTTATGAGGTGCTTTTAACATGTTTCTAAGACTAGTCCCCGACGGACTTTTTTATTATTCTAAGTCTTGATTTCACTATCCAGGTAGTGCCCGATTTAGAAAAGTTCAAAAACGAAGTGTTGACTGAAGAATCCGCAAACGTCTCATTGCCCATTCCCAAGTGTTACTACGCCCACTACAGCGCGGGAGAAACCGAACCTGAACCGACACCGCCATCTTCCGTTCTCGTCCTGGAAAACATCAAACCCAATGGATACGAATCGGCGGATTTCGCGCGCGGTCTCGATCTAAGACAGGCCCGCGCAGCCGTGGAGGCCATCGCGCAGGTCCACGCCTTGTCCCTGTCGCTCAAGGTCAGTTTAAGGTTATATTTATTACATTATTATTAGGTTGTATATATTAAAATGTCAATATCATGGTTATTTCGTTGACTGTTTAGTTTAGATTTAAAATAATTTGTTTCTAAATAAATTAATAGTTTAAAAAACTAAAAAATAATCTTTAGTATAAGAATAAAGTGCATAAAAGAAAATGACATTAATTTTCTCGTTATCACTTTACTCTTATACTAAAAATTATTTTTTACTTTTTAGTTCGGTTCACTATAAAAGAGTGTTTTTTATTTTTTTTAAACTATAATTTATTTTCCATTTATTAGTTCGATCTGCTATAAAAGCGTGTTAAAAATAAATAATGTAGTCGTTTTTTGCATCTTTCTAAAACCATTAAGATTTTGGTAGATTAATTTACGTTCCGAATCACGATAGAGGCAATTTAGATCTGATTGAATCAGGTTAATTTATTTCATATTATAAATCTAATAAAATAATTCGAGGTCAGGCTAAAATGGTACAGAGCGCGTCTTAGATTCAGCTCTGATTCTGCCCTATGAAGTGAATAGTTTCGAAATACTTAGAGATCTAAAAATATATTATTTTTTTGTCTTCAACAACTACATTTTGCCCTTTGTCAAAGTGGTAAAAAAGCTTGAGATGGATATTCTTGAATATTAACAGAGATCTAAGCGTTATCAAGACGAAACCTAAAAAAGCCAGTTTAGAGAACATAATTGGGGGTGAACACTGAAGTTGTGAATGACCTTACATATCTAGGAAGCAAACTGCATAAAAACAACATCACATGAGATACCATGAGAAATAGCATTATGAAGGGTGACCAAAACTACTTCCTCCCTGCAATATGTACTAGCATCTAAACTTACACAAAGGAACACGAAAGTAAAGATCCATAAAAGACTCTTTCCGCCCAGCAGCCTCTTATGGATGTGAGATATGGACCCTCACAAAGAAAACAGACGGGATGCTTGCAAAATTTGAAAGAAGAGTACTTTTTTCGGCTGTGAATCATAATGGGAAATGGTGGATTAGGTATAACTACGAACTTAACTAATCATACAAAGATCTGGATTATCAAACCAAACCAATGCCAAAAAAATTGAAGACTTAAGAAAACTATATAGGGGCGAATTGATCCTGATAAGAGATAGGCCCCTAGGTAACAGGGGCGACAGAAACACATGCAAACTAAAGACAGGTTGTGGCAGAACAATGGTGGTGGTCGAAGGAGGTCAAAGTTAACTGATAGCTACAGGCCAAGGCATTTCCCAACTAAACACCTGAATCGTTTCCTTGACCAGTTTTGCTATGTTTGATGCTGAATTATCACGAAGCAAAATCACTTTGGTTGTTTTTTTGGCAATTATTCTGGTCGTTTTTCACGCAATTTTCCACTTTTCGAGAAATTTTTTGTATACCTGGCAAGTAGCATTTCGCAAGTTGTTTTTCGATTTTCCTGCTAACTTTCATTCAGTTCACGCAGAATCTTCTGGATCTTTCCCATAGCTTTCAAACGTATAGAGACGGCTTCTCGTGCCACATTTAATTGATCCGCGAGTTGTTGTTGCGTTTGAGCGTCATCTTCATGCAACAATGTTTGCAATTCGCTGTCTTCAAACTTTTCGTTTCTCACGTCAAAATCGCCGCTTTTGAATTTTTTAAACCACTCAAAGCACAGTGATTTACCAAGAGCATGCTCACCGTAAGCTTCGACAAGCGTTGTGTCACATTGTTACATGTGTTACATTGACAGTTAGAGCCATCTATGGGCAAATTTCAGTTACATATTTATATACATGAGAAAATGTAACTAAAAAATAAATATTTTAAATGAGAATACATAAAACTAAAGCCAAATCAATGATAGTAGCTGATAGATTTGTCTTTCTTGCAGATCAATGAAGGTAAACCACTATCCGAAAAATACCCTTTCTTGTTCCAAACATCGCGAGCTTCAGACTCGTATCAGCAACTAGTCGAACGCGGTTTACCTCAACTCTTCCAATTCCTGGAGAGCAAAAACGAACTTCAAGACGTTCTCAACGCCCTGAACGATATTCGACCACACACCAAGACCATCATCGAGAACCTGTTGGCCGCTGAAGAACCGATGGCCCTGATAACACACACGGATTTCTGGTGTAATAACTTGATGTTTCGCGAGGTCAATGGTAGATGCGAGTGCGCCGTTTTGGACTGGCAGATGGTGACCTACAGCCGCCCGACGAATGATCTTTCTTTGCTGTTGGTCAGTTCTGTTTCTGCTGAGCTCAGGAGAAGTCATACGGATGAATTGCTGGATGTATATTGGGAGAAACTCACTGATTCTTGTAGGATACTTAAGGTTGACGTGAAGGAACGGTTGGAGTATGATCGGGTGAGACTGAGGGAAGATTTCAAGAAAGGTCAACTGTTAGCTTTGTTATTGTGTATAGGTAGGTATTCTCTGTTTTCATCGTAGTAAGTGGTGACTATATGAGTATTTCTAGGTTCAGTTGATTTAGCACTGGGAAATGCACAAATGGAGGAACGCCTGATTGAATTACTTCAAGACCTGAACAAAGAGGGACTGCTCCAAGCAGAAGTGGCGATTTCCCCTTCCTGCGTCTAAACAAACACCACACCTGTCGGAACTATCGGTGATATAAAAAGCTGTGAAATCAAAGACGAAGTTTTTTCAATTATTAGTGTCCAAGTGTGTAGTCCCCACTCCTACCTTGGCATTCTTACGACTCAATTCGTTTAAGAAGAACAAAGTGTGCCCATTTTTGCTCCATATAGAAAACGGATCAGTCTCTGGGGAAATTTTAACGATGTCCTTGACGACCGATATGTCCAAGCCTGAATCCGAGCCCGGAAACGTTGCCAATTAGTGTTACGCTGTTGCCAATTCGTAGTATTTAAAACGCTTTAAGCACAAACCTGCTTTCGAGATCGAAAAACATTTTGTGCCAATCTTGTATTAAGCTGCTTTTTGCTATGTTATGATTATTTTCAATTTATATATATATATATATATATATATATATATATATATATATATATATATATATATATATATATATATATATATATATATATATATATATATACATACAGGTTATAACAGTTATATAAAGAATAAATATGCATGTACAGTATTTTGTTTGTTTTTCTTTTCCTTCAGGGAAAAAAGTAAGATGATCATTTAACAAAGTAAAACTTTTTTCGGGACGTTTTATAAATTGATCTCGTTTTGTTATTTGTTTCTTGTTCTCGCTGTTCATTATTTTACGTCAGAGAAAAATGACATTTGTTCAAGTCTCTTGTTGATTGAATAATGTAAAACATACGTTAAACCAATTGCAGTTGAGATTAATCTAATTAGCAATGAAATATTTATAATTGTCACAGTCCTGGATAAAAAGATAGAGGCATTGACATTTTTTAGTTTCCATATATTTCTTTGGATAGGACTTCCTCAATTTCGCTTTAAGTAGTTATTTAATTCTTCTGTTGGAACCTTTGGTGTGAAACACTAAACTTGAAGAGATTTACCACTAAACACCAAAACGCTTTTTTGAACTGCTCGATGCACGTTTCGCTAACCATGTTAGCATCATCAGGACATGATTTAATCTCACCAGATCTAGATTAAATCCAGATCAATCCAAATCCAGATTAAATCATCTCCTGATGATGCTAACATGGTTAGCGAAACGTGCGTCGAGAAGTTCAAAAAAGCGTTTTGGTGTTTAGTGGTAAATCTCTTCAAGTTTAGTTATTTAACATTAATTGTTCATTATCCGAGTTGGCTTGCGTGAGAACGAGATTTGAAGAGATTTTCCACACACAATCCAGAGTTTTCTACAGCAGAAGTTGGACATTACGGACGTTTGTTTGGACGTCTGATTTTGAATAAAAAATGATTATCGATTTTTTTACTTTAATTGAAAACTTTATCATAAATAATATTGATAATCGATGCGAAAAACTTTAAAAAAATTGTTTGCAATTAATTATAAATGAATTAAAATGTATAAAATTTTTCATTAAATCACGTGACTACGAAAGCGCCACGATTGGCTGCCATGTTTGTGACGTCATTATGTTAAAGTGTCTTCACGTAAGTACTGTCAACGCCTTTTACCTGTGTATATAATCTCAAAATTATTGAAGTTTAGTGAAAAAAAATATTGTTCAATTGTTATTATCAATTATCACTGGGGAACAGTAATTTTGTTGACTTGGATGTGTGACTTGTTTTTGACTAATTTTTCATATCTGAATTGAAATTGAAATATTCACAGTTTTTCTCTATCACGTCAAGTACTTAAGCTACAACATACCCCTCATTTTACCTTAAAAGTGTACATACGAAAGGAAATAAGGTGAGATCTGACCAAATAGATTAGAATATTTTATTCATACAGAGGTTATTAACATATTATTAAAAGTAAAATTGTGTTTATACAAAAAATAAATAAAAGATATTATGGTAAACATTTCTTCATATAGCTTTTCCTGGAGTGTTCAGTTTGTGGACATTCTCGCTTGATGCTCCAACAGTAGTCAGCCATCATACTGACATCCCATCTACCTTGATACCGCGCTTCCATAACCTTTAGATCTTGGTGGAATCGCTAGCCCTGTTCATCACTAACAGCACCAAGATTTTCTGGGAAGTTAGCAAGATGACTATGTAAGAAATGCAGTTTGATGCTTATGTTGCAACCAAGCTTTTTAAAGCTCTCCAAGAGTGGTTGAACAATTTTGATGTAATTCGGGGCTCCTGTATTTCCAAGAAAGTCTTTAACAATATTTTTAAAAGCCAACCAAGCATTCCTTTCAAGTTCGGTCATTGTTTCAGTGAAATTTTCATCTTTAACGAGTTGCCGAATCTGTGGACCATCAAACACACCAGCCTTTATCTTTTCATATGACAGGCTAGGGAATGCCGAAATGATATACTTAAAGCAGTCTCCTTCAATTGACAAAGCCTTAACAAATTGCTTCATGCGACCTAGTTTTATATGCAAAGGCGGAAATACAAAGTTTTTTCTGTCGACAAGTGGCTGATTTAAAATGTTTGGATCACCAGGTCTTAGGTCAGATCTTGACGGCCATTTCGATTGCACCCAATGCTTCTCACGAGCTCTGCTGTCCCACATGCACAAAAAACAGGGATACTTGGTATGCCCGCATTGCTGGCCAAGAAGGAAACAGACCATTTTAAGGTCGACACAGATGATCCATTGGTGCATGTTATATTGCAACAAGTCAATGACTTTCTTTATGTCACCATATTCTTCACGCAAAAAAACTGAATGACCTATTGGAACTGAACCGTATAAATTTCCATTATGTAGGAGAACTACGCTACGCTTTGAGCTATCTATAAACAATCGACATTCAGTTACGTTATAGTTAGAAATGGCCAATTCTTTCATTAAACCTGCTACGTGCTGGCAATATACAAATCCGACATTATTTCTGAACTACTGCCTAAATTCACTTTCTCTGGATCGATACTAAGTGACTTTAGCTCCTTTGTCAAGCAAATTTTTTTCGTGCAGTCTTGATGCTAATAATTCCGATGCTTTTTTGGATAGTCCCAAATCTCGTGCTAATTCATTTAATTCATGTTGATTGAATCCTTTACGAACAGAAAGTTTCATTGGAAACTTTGAATTCTTCGTCGGTGGAGTCACTTCGATCTTCACTTGATTCACATTCTTGTATTTCTAAAGAAGGTAATTCTTGAAAAACTGGCACTGGAATCATTCAGCTGAATGAGGCACAGGGCGTATAGCTGACGGTAAACTATGGTACTCAATTTTATGTTTGTTTTCCTGTAGAATCCTGATGTTTTCACTATGCAAAAGTAGCAATCACTTAAGTGATCTTTGGGCTCTCGCCAAACCATTAGTATACCAAAAGATAGTTTATTACGGTTTCTCTTCGGCCACATTTGTAAACTCTCTACACACTGCTTGCACACTTTGAGGGGCCCATGATTTATCTTGGTCACCTATTTTCACTTTAAAATAAGCAAAATAGGCTTGCCTGACAAATGTACTAATATTAGTCCGTTGAATGGGGTTGGTAAAACTCCCACATATATAACAAAATGAATCAGGACTGTTTAAGCACTTACGACGAGAACTGCCAGAGGCAGACATAACGGAAATCTTTAGTTGTATATGTTTACTTTGACTTCACTATATCAGAGCGACACAGACCCGCATACTTTAACATCTCATGCATAACTGATCGAACTAGTTTTGGATGACGCAACGTCACTCACGCCCCCACTCCTAGGTCGAAAAAGGTTCGCCGGTAGAAGAGCAGTAGTGACTTCTGTGATTCGCCAAGTTTAGTCGGATGCGCAACAACTGCAGAGAAAAAACTTGACGTGATAGAAAAAAACTAAATAAAGTTTTGGAATTAGCATGTCAATTTACGTATAAAAGAGCTTAAATATCGAACTCAACAGAAATTATTTTTCAAATTGTTCCCCAGTATTATTATTGATCAATTTGAATCATGCATTGATCGAAAAGCGACCGGAATGGACTATAAGACACGGAAAAGTGATTTTCCAGCACGACAACGTCCCATCACCCAGTGAAAGCGGTCAGAGACATCATTTCTGCACTTGGAGGGCACTTTTGCCCCACCTGCCGTACTCACAAGATTTGGCCCCTTCCGACTATCACTTGTCTTCATCCTTGTCTCACTCGCTCTACATGAAACAATTCAACAATTACGGATATGTCGATCAAATAACCTCAAAAGATAAACGGTTTTTTTGGAAGGGCATCCATAAGTTGCCAGAGAGAAGGGAAAATTTTTCAGTTAGCGATGGCGCATACTTCGAACAAACCATTTTTTACCTTTCTCCCAAATTAAACGTGTTTTTAAAGAAACAAATATGAATTATTAACAATCACATCTGTATTGTAGATAGAATTAATTAAAAATCAACAATAACAGACTATTCATAGACAAATATTTACTTTACATGGATTAAAAATTGACGCAGATTCTATTTAAGGTTCCGAATGGAAACAATAGCAAGTATTTAAAATTTAAAGGTTTGTGGAATAAATAATACATATTAATTTACCGCCGTTGTCTTTTTGTCCGAGAGTGTACAATAAAAAAACATAAAAAAAGTAGAATTCCAAAAGAATTGATACTATCAATGTACTTGAAGTGGATTTTTCAATAATAATTAAATTATTCCCTATTACTGCTCGTTGGAACACCATCCTTGCAGTCGACATTTATCGTTCGGTTATTATCGTTTTATTGGACCTCTTTAAGAAGTCTAAGGAGAATAATGCGACAATGACGCATGGAATCAAATAATGCTAATACAAAGACTGTTCGAAAACTTCCCGATCTAATAAAGAGATAATAAAATATTTGAGATTTTATTTTTTAGCGTAGTTACCCTCAGTATAATGATATTTGAGCGACTGTCTGTAAAATGCACTGTCGCCTCAGCTTTGACCTTATTATTTGAAGTGAATCTCAAATGAAAGTCGTCGAGCGAGTCACTTTAGGTATGGAAAGAGAAAGGAGGAAGGGTTGGGGATCAAATCCGGCGAACACGGTGGATGTTCGAAGCATATGATATGAGTTTTGCAGCAACAATCCGGGACGAAAGAAAATTTGAAAAAAACTTTTTTTTGACCAGAAGTGGACTTTTTTTTAGCTAGAATAAGACCCTTCAATAGGTCCAGTAGTGAAACGTAATACTCCACGGTGAATGGTTTTGCGTATTTCCAAGTAGCATGAGCACTATATCGCGAGAATACCAGAAAATCAGAGCGATGACTTCTTTTGCAGATGGGACAGGTTTTCTGGACAATTTGAAGTGACCAAAAGATTATGACAAGCGTATTTTAGCTCTTATGTTATACATAAGAGCTAGAGCTAGTTATATATAATTATACTAGGGTAATTGAAAAGTTGACGGAGCGACACCTATAGAGCAGTAAATGAACTATATAATCTACAACATTTTGAAGTTTCAGCCTCTATATGAATATATGTGAAGTTTCAAGTCGATCTATCAATTTATTCGTACAAAACCAGAATTTGTTTGCTATTTGTTTCATATTTTGAAAAAGGAATTGGACTTGAGAAAGCTATGTCCAAGATGGGTGCCGCATTTGTTAAAGTCTGATCAAAAACAACTTCGAATAAAATTTTCTAACCAACATTGGGATCCTTCTCGAAAAAAATAAGTTGGGTTTTAAACGTCTTTTTGTAACTATGGATGAGACTTGGGTTTAGCATTATTATCCTGAACTGCGACAACAAACCGCGGAGTTGACGGAGCTCGGTTGTTTATTTCCGAAGCAGCCGAAGCAATGAAGTGGTCAAGGTTCAGGAACAGATTATGGCATCAATTTTTTTGGAATGCAAAATGCATTTTATTAACTGATTACCTTCAAACCGGTAAAACAATAATAGGGCCGTATTATCAAACCTTTTGGATCAATTGAGTGCAAAAATTCGCGAGAAAAGACCTGGTTTAGCAAACAAAAATATAATTTTTCATCTAGACAATGCATCGGCTCACAGAGGTGTCCTTGCAATGGGCAAATTGAAGGAGTTACATTATGAATTGTTGGAGCATCCACCATATTCACCAGATCTGGCCCCCTCTGACTTTCGTCTGTTTCCAAACTTCAAAAAATACCTGCGTGACAAGCCTTTTTCATAAAATGAAGAAGTTATAGCAGTCGTAGATGAGCATTTTGAAGGACTTCCACAAAAATCACTTCAGAGATGGAATAAATGAATTGGAGAACGGCTGGAAAAATTGTATTGGGCTTAAGAGAAAATATACCGAAGAATAAAGTAATTTTTTCTACTATAAACTTGTTTTATTATTTGCGCTCCGCGAACTTTTCACTTAGACAAGTACCTGAACGAACTATTAAGCCTGTGGAACATGTTGCGAAAGTTAATTGGAGATTATAGGAGGACTTCAAATAAATTAAACAAAAAACCGAATCCATGATGGTAGTCGGTGGAAAGAGACTTAAGCTTAGAAAACCGTTTAGTGTGGGAAACTGCCAAAGTTATAAATATCTTGGAACAGGCAGGGTGGTAATACGACGGCTACACTCCTTAGTCTGGAATAGAAATATGCCAAACAACATCAAACGAACGCTATATAAGGCTATAGTGGAAATCATAGCACTATGTGGAGCAGAGGTATGAAAATTATCTGATAGAAATACCCAGAGATTGAGGGCTATGGAAATAAACTTTTGGCGGCGCAGTTGTGATAAGAATATGGATAAAGTAAAAAAAAAAACAGTGAAAAAATGGGAGTATAGTGCGTTTCAAGATATATCGTTGACTGATTGGTGGCAATAAACTCTTAAAAACCCCTGCGGTAACGAAACCCGGCAAAGTTGCAAGAAACGTAAACAGGGCCGGGCCTAATAATATAACAGTTAAAAAGATAAAATTAATTTTAAACCTGGTTTAGTAGTTTCGAAATATTTTAGTTTAGTTCGCGTTCTTTTCCTAAACGTATTTTTTGTTATTCCAAACGTGCTAAAAATGTGGCGTTCTTGGCAAGATAATGATCATTGTGCCTCTGGTAGTGCTAATTTTAAAACATTTATCGCCCGATACTAAGTAAATTGTTAAAAATGCGTATGTTTCTTTATCGAATAGGAGGCTTAACGTTAAATGCAGCCGCAGCAGAAACGTCTTCATTAACGAAAAACTCATGTCAGGTCAGAAATGACAAGTGACCCTCAAAGGTGGACTGGACTCCGACACAGAGAACGGAAAGAGGAAATCCAAGATTATCATGGGGTCAGAGAGTGAAGAAAATAAAGGAAAAGAGGGGACTCCATGGAAATGATTGGCAAGACCATCGAAAGTGGTCTGGTATGTTTCTTTATCGAATAGGAGGCTTAACGTTAAATGCAGCCGCAGCAGAAACGTCTTCATTAACGAAAAACTCATGTCAGGTCAGAAATGACAAGTGACACTCAAAGGTGGACTGGACTCTGGCACAGAGAACGGAAAGAGGAAATCCAAGATTATCATGGGGTCAGAGAGTGAAGAAAATAAAGGAAAATAGGGGACTCCATGGAAATGATTGGCAAGACCATCGAAAGTGGTCTGGTATGTTTCTTTATCGAATAGGAGGCTTAACGTTAAATGCAGCCGCAGCAGAAACGTCTTCATTAACGAAAAACTCATGTCAGGTCAGAAATGACAAGTGACACTCAAAGGTGGACTGGACTCCGACACAGAGAACGGAAAGAGGAAATCCAAGATTATCATGGGGTCAGAGAGTGAAGAAAATAAAGGAAAATAGGGGACTCCATGGAAATGATTGGCAAGACCATCGAAAGAGGTCTGGTATGTTTCTTTATCGAATAGGAGGCTTAACGTTAAATGCAGCCGCAGCAGAAACGTCTTCATTAACGAAAAACTCATGTCAGGCGGGAAATGACAAGTGACACTCAAAGGTGGACTGGACTCCGACACAGAGAACGGAAAGAGGAAATCCAAGATTATCATGGGGTCAGAGAGTGAAGAAAATAAAGGAAAATAGGGGACTCCATGGAAATGAATGGCAAGACCATCGAAAGTGGTCTGGTATGTTTCTTTATCGAATAGGAGGCTTAACGTTAAATGCAGCCGCAGCAGAAACGTCTTCATTAACGAAAAACTCATGTCAGGTCAGAAATGACAAGTGACACTCAAAGGTGGACTGGACTCCGACACAGAGAACGGAAAGCCCATCGGGAAACTGACACACCAGAGATTCAGACATTCCTGTCCAGACTGCTGGACAAATTCCTAGCGACGGCGTCCCT
The DNA here is from genome assembly GCA_031761425.1 of Cosmopolites sordidus. NCBI lineage: Eukaryota > Metazoa > Arthropoda > Insecta > Coleoptera > Curculionidae > Cosmopolites > Cosmopolites sordidus. The sequence goes on from JARFXV010000501.1 coordinate 587,569, forward strand.
TTCGGACAATCCGCTAATCAGAGCCACGGCAGCTTCATTGCCGGCCGTTGCCCCAGTATGACCATCCTCTTCGGTCATCACCTCCATGCCTAAAGGACGGCAGCTAAAACCCTTCGAACAAGCGACATTGTCGTGACGTCCGAAAAAATTCAGTGAATACAAGTCAGGGCCTTCGGGTCAACTTAACCTCCAGGACAAGAAGAAGAAGAACGGAAAGAGGAAATCCAAGATTTTCATGGGGTCAGAGAGTGAAGAAAATAAAGGAAAATGGGGGACTCCATGGAAATGATTGGCAAGACCATCGAAAGTGGTCTGGTATGTTTCTTTATCGAATAGGAGGCTTAACGTTAAATGCAGCCGCAGCAGAAACGTCTTCATTAACGAAAAACTCATGTCAGGTCAGAAATGACAAGTGACACTCAAAGGTGGACTGGACTCCGACACAGAGAACGGAAAGAGGAAATCCAAGATTATCATGGGGTCAGAGAGTGAAGAAAATAAAGGAAAATAGGGGACTCCATGGAAATGATTGGCAAGACCATCGAAAGTGGTCTAGTATGTTTCTTTATCGAATAGGAGGCTTAATGTTAAATGCAGCCGCAGCAGAAACGTCTTCATTAACGAAAAACTCATGTCAGGTCAGAAATGACAAGTGACCCTCAAAGGTGGACTGGACTCCGACACAGAGAACGGAAAGAGGAAACCCAAGATTATCATGGGGTGTGAGAGTGAAGAAAACGAAGGAAAATAGAGGACTCCATGGAAATGATTGGCAAGACCATCGAAAGTGGAAGCTTGAAACGCCGCACCTGTGTAATACCACTCCCAAAATAACTTGTGTCATTTCTGTGCTAAGTCGAGAACTTTTCGAACGTCCCTCATATTTGATATCCTGATTAAATATATGAAAGTTGTAACGTTAAAAATACGCAATATTATTGGACGTAAAGAGGAAGGCGAACACACCCTCAGTGGAATAAGGAACCAATAGAAAAAACTCTTTGTCATACTGTTGATCGGTCGAGTCAAGAACGCCCTTGTTATCGCTCTATTGGTAAGCGTATCCCGCAAAATGGAATCAATAAATTTCACACGTCTGGGGGATTTTGACGTAAATAAACCTGTACAAAGAAAAATAAACCGTGCTAGGCGGTAGTCGGGTCGCTTTGACCATTCAAGTTAAAAAAAAACGGTCAATAATCTTTCGGTCTAAGCACATTCGCAACTGCTAATGTTTTATACGAGGTGTGACTATTAAATAACGAGATTGACGCTGTAAAACATTTTATTTTGATTTCATACATATTTTCTTATTATCACCTTCAATATACACCCCTCCTCTATCCAAACAACGCTCCTTGCGAATCTTCCATTGTTCGAAATCGTGCTGGAAGTCTTCTTCTGTCAGCTCCTTCAGAACGCGTGCCGCTTTCTCTTTCACAGCTTCAACGGACTCAAATCTTGTACTTTTTAATGCAGATTTCACCTTAGGAAACAGATCGAAGTCGGACGGCGCAAGATCCGGCGAATAAGACGGAAGGTCTAACACTGGGATGTTGTACTTGGCTGGGAAACCTCTCGACAGACAATGCGGAATGAGCCGGCGCATTATCTTGGTGGTCTCGGGTCGTTTTTTCAAGGTACACAATGCCATGAATATAGAAAAAAACAATCATCATTACTTTGAATTTTAATTTGCTCATTCGAACTTTTTTGACTTTCGTTGATTTTGGGCTCTTCCAGTGCATGGACTGGCGCTTCGTTTCACGATCATAAGTAAAAAACCAGGATTCGTCACATGTTATTATCCTTTCCAATAAGTTGGGATCATTTTCACTGACATTCGAAGTGTCAGTAGAAACATTTTTACGAGATTTTTGTTCAAACGTGAGAATTTTAGTATGTTATTATAAGTTATTATGTACGTCAATGTAAGTATTATTGACATAAACAAAAATATATTTACTTCCTATCTTTGCATTGTATATAGAAATTAATATAATTTATTTTTTTAGATTCGTTTTGAAAACGGGGGGAGAAGACCTCCCGAAACGTTCAAAAGTTTGTATTTATTTTAGAACATTTTTATAATTTTAAAATTTTGTTCGTTAGACAAATTTATTACAGAAATGAATCTGAGAAATTTGTCTCCGTTTGGTTTTTTTGTTTTTTATCCAGTGAGTCTTTATTTACATAAGAACAGATATTTCTGATATTTTTTGAGTTTTAGATCTTGGCGAAAAACCAAAGCACAAAAACTGAATTTTATATATATTACTTGGGTAACTATTAGAAGACGTTTTCTTAGTAGCCAGAGAGTTTTAACAGTTCTAACCCCTGACCAGACAAACATATAGGCTAGCTGTATCGTTTAGGATAAGGCCACGAGAGTCTAACTCCAGATATCGAAGCGAGCTGACGTTTTCGCGCCTTGCCATTCCGACAGAGACGGTTTTACGACCCCGTTATTAGAGAATCCGGTCAATCAGAGACCACTGCCGAAACCATACTTTTTTTGTTGCAACTTAGCACGATAACTGGTCAGTGTATTTTGGTACCCCGCGTAGGAACACCGAATTCCCCGTAGGCGTACTCATGGTATTTGGATACCCCAGTATGAAGTAGGCAAGCGGCGGGATAATCGAGAAATAAGACCAGATTAATAAATGTTTAATATATTTTCGTATAGAGCTAAAGATTTACGTTTCTATTTTTAAAATACCTACTTTTCTGACTACCGTCAGAAAATAGACATTTTGCAATAATATTGCACATTTGATTTAATATTGATGATTTTACTTATGTAAAATGAGTTTTAATTATGTATGAGTGTGTTTAACCCCTTCCTGGAGTATCCCTTCCTGGAGTATGAACACCTTCCCGGTTCAAGGGTTTTCTATAATACAAGATATATTAACGAACTGGGTGGCGCCCTTTTGACGAGCAGTTTCATCCTGTCCAGGACCTTCTTCCCGATGCTCCCGGCAAAGCTGCCGTCGCTTTTTATTATTTACAAAGAGAAAATTGGTCACAACTATATATTGAATTTTCTACTCACACTGAATAACACTTAATTTGCAAGACGTACGTTTCGCTCACCAAGCTAGCATCATCAGGAGATGATTAAAGCTCAGCTTTGGTCATCGTTTTAAAGTTTTAATCTCCTGACGATGCTGGGTGGGCGAAACGCGCGTCGACCAAATTAACAGTGATTTAGTGTTAGTGGAAAATTTTACACTTTATAAATGTATTTAAAGACATTTATATGTATTGAAAGGCATTGCACATAGATTGTGAAAAAAGTGTTTACAAATGGCTTTAGTGATGCTAGAGAAGCAGTTGAAGATGAATCTCATTCAGAAAGATCTTCCACGTCAACCAATAATGAAAACAGTACCAAAATCAAGAATGGGAGCAAAATAATTCAAGGTTATTGCATCATGATAGCACACCAAAATAACCATTCATCACTTTTCGCTAAAAATCAAACAAACATGGCTCCACAAACACCATATTCACCAGATTTGATATCGTGTGACAATTTCCTGTTCGTTGGATTGAAGAAAACACTTCGAAGACGACTTTTTGAGTCCACAGAAGTCATTCAAGATACTTTCCCGGCCACTTTGAAAGTAATATTAGAAGTACAATATAAAAACTACTTAAAAAAAATTGGAAAAAAGGTAACAAAAAATTTTTTGCTTTCAGCTTCCCCTATTGTAATAAATTAGTTTTTATATGAATCGCGTGTTGGTAACATTGCAATGCGATCAATTAAGCTGTGTTCATCTTCCACTACAATTTCGCATTCAGTTCCGTCTCGTTTTTCAGGTTGTTCACGTCGTGACAAGCCAACCGGACATCAATTGAAGAGTTTTATACTCATACAGTCATTCAAATATTTATAACTCGAATTATCCAGAGAAAAAAAAACTTTTCGACCTATTCTCACGCCGGTGACCAAGCCAAAGAGACATAAAAACAGACCACAATTTCTCAATGGTTTCAATATCGTCAATAATGTTAAACTGAACTTCATGTTCTTTTTTGGTTGATAAAAGTCCTCATTTTAATATTTTCCACAAAAACGCCAATCAATACGTTTCCGTAATAGCTTAGAACGACTGATGAAACAGTAATGTCAACGTAAAGTCCTAACCATCTAACATTCCACGTTCAAATAGGCAATCAACTTTCCTTTTAATAATTCATAAGAGGACGCTTTATAGATCGTTTAGACTTACGGCGTCATCTAGCGGCGAGGTCCCGAAGTACAGTAAAATATCGATGATAAAAATATAGGTTTCTATAATATGCTTGAATAAATTCATCTCCGTCACTGTGTTTATTTTGGATTAATAATACCCTTATGTGTAAGCTTATCATACCAATACATGTATTAGTGGTGTACTATGATCAAAAAGTATGACTGTCCTTTCTGTCCAGACCGGACAAAACATTTAAGAAATATTAAGAAAATGATATCGCGATGAAGCTAAATATAAAAGAAATGTTTGCAAGTGTTACAAGAACTTTAGTGATGATAAAGAAGCAGTTTAAAATGAACCTCGTTCAAAACGACCTTCCATGTAAACTAATGAAGAAAAAAGTGTCAATATCAAGAATCTTGTACTGACTAATCGCCGATTAATTATTAGAGAAACTGAAACGAAAAATCGAACATCCCAATAATTAATCGTCAATTTCTCGCTAAAAATCAACAAATACTGGCCCACGAGCATCATATTCACCAGATACAGGACCGTGAAAGTTTTCCTGTTCTCTCGATTGAAGAAAACACTTCACGAACGCTGTTTTGAGCCTATAATAAGTGTATTGTAATGAAGGTGGACTAATTTGAAGGAGACTAAATAGATGTAAATGAATAAAGGCATATTTTGTGTTTTATTTGAAAAGTTCCCTTACTTTTTGATCATATTAGTACAAAATACAACAACAACTGGTTTGATCTAATAAAACCTAACTTAGAAGAAAGAAAATATAAAAGATACGCTAATGTTCGCTTCAAGTCGAAATAAAAAGACCACAGGATGCTATATCAGGAAAATGCGGAGGTTGGGGAATGGAATTTATCGAATTTTAGACTAAAAAGACGCGAATAAGAAATCTGGTAGGAATGGGAGCATTGTCACCATCATAACATTAAAGCTGAATGATACAGTCTCGCCGAAAAGGTTGGTACTACTTTACTGAACCAGGCTTACTCTCTAGACTTACTTATCAACTTAAAATAATTGAACACTCTTTTTATATTAAGGGTTAAAAATATGTCGACTTACCGATGCGAACACCCCAGCAACAATAGCAGCATTGCGTCTATGTTTATTTGCAGTCTTATAACGGGCATAGAGTTTTTTGCCCACCCAAACTGGAATGCCTAGAAATATTCAACCAATTTAATGACGCTTTAGTTGTGACCAAAGAAATACTCACCTATTATCATTGCAGGAACGGTGATGCCTGCTACTAGAGCTATACCAACCGGCGCACCAACCAAAGTGCCCAGTTGCCAGAGGATTTTCTTCTTTCGTGACCATGGTTTCTTGCCCCAGAAGGTACAGCCTGACGGACTAAACAAAGACATTGATAAATTAACATAAAGATTATTAGATATAGTGTTGATGATTATTAAAAAAATTATAACAAAGTAAAGTTTCTTATTGCTATTACCAACATGCAACACACTACTCAATAAGTTCGTATGATGACATATAGATGGCGCCAAAATTGAAAAAATCCAAATGAGTTTTAGAAAGTACTAACTTTCAAATGATACGTGTCAAAATTTCATGACAATCTGAGGTTTAGTTCACAAGTTGCAGTGGTTTTAGTGACGCTACTCCTGTAATTTTGAAAACAATGGAAATATTTGAGATGTGTGTGTTAATAAAGTGTTGCTTTTTAATGGGAAAAAATACCGTTCAAGCAAAGCAATGGTTTAACAAGTGTTATTGGGACTCTGCTCCATTGAAACAAATGGTAGAGAAGTGGTTTCTGATTTTTTTTTGCTGTCTGGTTTACAAATTCGGTTGTTATTCCCGAAAACATACAAACGACCCATAAAATAGTTTTGGCGGATCGTAAATTGAAGTTGCGTGAGATAGCTGATACTTTAAAGATATCAGAAGACAGTGTATTCACCATTTTGTATGAACATTTGCCCACGAGAAAGTTCTGTTCGAAGTGGATCCTGAATTTGCTGACCATCGATCAACAACAGCAACACTTGCTGTTTCAGCATAATAAAAAGCGGTATGTAACAATGGATGAAACATAGATCCATTATTACACTCCACAGTCGAATCGGCAGTCAGATGAGTGGACAGCAACTGACGAAAGTCGGCCAAAACGACCAAAAACTCAAATGTCAGCTGGTAAGGTTTTGGCGTCCGTATTTTGGGATGCGCAAGGAATTTTATTCACTGATTATCTTGAAAAAGGAAGAACCATCAATAGCGAATATTATATGGCGTTATTGGTGCGTTTGAAGGAACATATTGCGAAAAAACGACCCAAAATGAAAAAAAAATGTGCACTTTCATCAGGATAATACACCGTGACACAAGTCGCTTGCAACAATGGTAAAATTGCATGAATTGCACTATGATTTGCTTCCCCATCCACCGTATTCTCCGGATCTGGAGCGATCCCAGCGACTACTACCTGTTTGCAGACCGAAAAAGAAAGCTCCAGGGAAAAAGATTTGGCTCGAATAAAGAAGTTATTACTGAAACTGAAGACGATTTTAAGGCCAAAAAAAAAGGTATTGAAATGTTAGAGAAGAGTTGGAATCAATGTTTCACTCTTGAAGGAGACTATGTAAATGAATAAAGTAAAATTTTGCCTAAACGTTGTTGTTTTATTAATCATCCTACGAACTTAATGAGTGATGTGTTACAAGGCCGGTCAATGAAATAAAAGGTGGTAGAAAAAAGTTTTCTTTCTTAACTTATTTACCATGATAAATACCATAATATGGTAACATTAACGGGCCTTTAAACATTTTGTTTACAATATAGGGTGTTTGTGGCATCGTTTGTCAAATTAAAATGACCGATAGGAGGGGATCTTTTGCTATCTCCTCAGCCTCCATAAAGTATTATTGAGCAAATAGGTTTTTTTAAATATTTTTTTTGAAACATACCAAAAGTCAGCATTGAAATTTGATTAAAAAAAAAAGTTATTGGTATATACTCCAAATTATTTATTTATTTTAACGTGTAATGTAGGGTTTTATGAAAATCAAAACAATATGCCAGCGACATGTAGTTTTTTTATGGACTCGCAAAGTTTTTGGTAGAAGTAAAAATAAATTTAAAGCTCACCATTAAATTGCATATAAAAAAAACTAAGCCCAATAATGTTTTATGGAGCCTGAGGAGATAGTAAAATTATTTATTATAATTTAGCATATAACGATGCACCAAACCTGCATAACTATCGCATTTTACTAATGTATGTATTTTTAAAGATTTTATTTCCTCCTAATGGTTCGTATTTCGTAAGCGAAAAAATAAACGAGTGAACTAATTTTATACACGTTTTCGCGTACCAATTCTGATAAAATATATATACAATCATCAATAACCATTCATCAACTCATCAATTCAATCAACAACCCATTTTAAGAAAATAACAAAACAAAAGACCTGGAGGTATCCAAACACGTATATGGATGAATTTCAAATTGACCATGTTGCCATTTCGTACCCCAATTATAAAGAGATTTTGAATGTTCAAGTCAGGAAAGGAGCTAACATAGACACGGATCACACTTGACTAGAATCAAACTTAGCTGAAAACCTCGAAAACGTATTCAAAAGAGACTGCTAATACCAAAGTTCGACCCTACGAAAATAAAGCCAACCCTAACAGAAGAGCTTCATAAACAACCAGCACAGAACTGGCAAGAATTGAAACAAAAAATTATTAAAACAACCTTAAAGTTGGTATTAAGCCGAAGTAAAGCATTCAAAGATTGGAACAGTCAAAAAACAGCAATAAATTATATCTTTTTGGAAGTAAGAAAAGAAACATCGAACCTAATTAGACAAACTAAAAGAAAAGATGAAAACAATCAACTTAAGGAAATAGAAAAATATTTCCAAAAAATAACACCCGAAACTTTTACAAAACATTTAAAACTAAATTAACAGGCTATCAACCGCAAAGTCTTTGCTTCCAAAAGGAGAATGGACAATTAGCTCTTAATAACCAAGACAATTGCAAAGAATTTGCGAAATATTTTGAACAACTACTAAACTGTCCTGAGCCTTTAAACAAATTACCAACACAACACTAAACCCTAAACAAACAAACCCAGATTCATTACCACCGAATGAAGATGAAATAATTAGGCAAAACAAGCGACTTAAAAATAACAAAGCTTCTGGTGAAGATGTAATCAATGCTGAACTTTTGAAATCCACTGGTCCAGGTTCAATCAAGGAAATAACCAAAATTTTACAAGAAGTTTGGCGAACCGAACGGATTCCGGAAGATTGGAAAGATGCTTTAATCCATCCACTACACAAGAAAGGAGATAGAAAGGATGTAAACAACTACAGAGGGATATCTCTTCTCCCAGTTTGTTACAAGATTCTATCCCAATGTCTAGTAGACAGACTACAGGGACAGTTAGAGCCTAAAATTGGTGAATAACAAGCAGGTTTTCGACCAGACAGATTCTGAATCTAAAGTTGATCCTAAGACATCAAAAACTGTACAATAAAAATCTCGTCTGTACATTTGTCGATTTCAAAAAAGCATATGATTCTATTGACCGCGAATCTTCATTCCAAATCTTGAAAGAACAAGGACTAGATCTGAAAATTGCTGTAAAACCTTAGTTTTAAAGTAGTCTTTGAGAATGTAAAATCGTCTAAACAAAACTACAGTCACACACATTTTGTTTAAAAATAAAAGTGATAGATAACAAAGTAAATAATTGTTTAATTTCTTTTTTTTAGATCTGAAAACGCTGGCAATTAGTAAAGCAACACTAACACAAGGTCAAAATTTTAATTCATGGGTGACATCTCAGAGCCTGTCGAAATTAAAACTGGAGTGAGACGAGGGGATGGACTGTCGCCACTCTTATTTAACTGTGTTTTAGAAAAAGTAATACAGGAGTGGCGTGTAAAAAAAAATCGGCCCTGAATATTGACCAGCCCATTAACCTGAGGAGAACCATTTCAGAGCCCTTCGAAATTAAAACTGGAGTGAGACAAGGGGATTGACTCTTGCCACTCTTATTTAACAGTGTTCTAGAAAAAGTGATACAGGAGTGGCGTGAAAAAAAGTCAACCCTGAATATTGACCAGCCCATTAAACTAGGGAGAACCAACATCAAAATTGATTGTCTGGCGTTTGCTGATGATCTAGCAATTTTGGCTCAAGATATATTAACGGCACAAAAACAGAATGAAATCCTAAAAGAAACAGCAGAAAAGATAGGACTCCAAATTTTCTTTGAAAAGACACAATACATGACCTGCAACAGACTAAGAACACAATTTCTAAAAACAAAATATGGTAACATCAGACGAGTCTCTCAATTCAAATAGTTGGTTGAAATAATCATGGAAAATGGGTTGGAAAAAGCGGCCAATATGGATAGATGTCAAAAAACGGAAACGGCATTGAGACTTACACAAAATATTTACAACAAAAAACGCATATCAAAAAACACAAAACTGAGACATTACAACACAGTTATTAAGCCAGAAGGTCTATATGGGGCAGAAACATTTATTTTGAATAGAAAGAGAGACATCGAGGACATTGAGAAGAAGGAAAGAAAAATCTTAGGCCCCAAAACAAAAAAATAGCACAACATACCGACTTCGAGACAACCAAGAAATCAAACAATACACAGATATACATAGCGATATGAAAAAAAAGAAGACTTAAGTTTTACGGACACATAAAACGGATGACTCCGAGTAGGTTAATTAGACAAATAGTCGAATTCTATGAAAATAGGAGTAGCGCTAAAGTAGAAATAATTTAATGGATTGCTGCAATTAAAGAGGACCTAAGATCAGCAAATATTACACAAAGTGCAATTCAGGATAGAGGCTGTTTCAGACACAAGGTTAACGTTTGGAAGGTTGACCGGAGAGAAAAATGTAGGAAAACTGGAACAACTTGGTATGACGAAAGGAAAAAAGCTCATAGCGAAAGAGTGAAATTAGTATGGGCGCAAAGGAAGGCTAACAATGACTGAACTTCGCGTGGTCCACCAGAGCCCATACGTGAATAATAATAATAACAATTATCACAAAACACCCACGATTCAGCACTACACATCAAATTAATTTTTCAAACTTATCATGATGCTGCTAACATGGTTAACTACGTACTAACTACGCTAACAACGCACGCCGAGAAGCTAAATAAAGTAATTTAGTGTTTAGGGGCAAATTTTTTCGAATGTAGTACCTCCATACAAGGTAAAAAGTTTCCGACACGCTCTTTCTCATTAAATATAAAAAAAAACAACATATGACGAAACTTGTTTATTTGCCGATTTTAAAATTTTACAGGAAGATCTTTTTTTTTATTATTTATGGAAATGTCTGCTCAACAATTACAATAGTTCTACAAGACAGTGTTGTAATGAAAGTTTTAACATTAACATCACAAATCTATTCTAAATACATATCTTGAGGTAGTTTCCTCTTCAGTCTTGTATGTATGTTTCTGCGTCCTAGTAGATAATGTCCAGTGCTGGGAGATTGCTCTAGCCCCTGATGAAAGATGATCGTTCGTTTTTTAATATACTCTGACACTGTTAGTAGACCGAGTTCTTGGTGCAGTTGTCGATTAGTTACGTACCATTCGGCATTCACAGCTATTCGTAATATTTTGTTTTGAAGAACCTGCATTTTATGTACATTGGTAGGCGATGCGTTGCCCCAGATAACGCATGCATAAAGGATTAATTAGTGATTTGTATAGCAATAAGGTACATTCTGTTTTTAATGAGGATCTCCTATTGATAAGCGGGTAGAGTTGAGAGAGTCTGGCATACCCTCCGTTGAGTTTGCGAATTATGTGTATTCCCCACGTTAATCTGGTATCCAGGTGTTCTCCCAGATATTTAACATATTCTTCGTTTGTTTTCCAAGCGACTGGGTGTTGATTTATGTGAATGATCGGAGGGTTATTGATTCTCCTTAAAGTAAAAATTTTTGCTGCGCACTTTTCTGTATTGATTTTTAAATTCCATTTATTGAGCCATTTTACAATGGTATTTGTAGCTTCTTGAAGTTTGGTTACCCCAAGTTCAAGATTCTGTTCCTTGATTAGAATAGCAGTGTCATCTGCAAACATTAGAAGAGAGCCTTCTGTTTCTGGTATGTCGTGTGTATATAAGTTAAAAAGAATACAGGAAGATCTAAGGCTTACTGATCACAATAAATTTTTATCTAAATGACATTGCACGTTTTAAAATGAAGGTTATATTTGAATACGTGAAGTTTATAACGATTCAACACGGTAATATTCTGCCAAGTATCAGGTTTTCCGGAAACTTCCTAGCAAACTTCCTTCCAACAACAAAAACCTAGTTTGGATTACTAATGCTTATTTACATATTATTAATTCCTATGGTATTTACAATGTTTACGTTCATATTCGCTTTGATTTGCCTGCAGTTAGTTTAGTTGATTTAGATTGAAAATATCGATCAATTACTTGCATGAATCTCATGCATTTTTAACACGCTTTTATTAGCTTCACCTGTATCTATATATGTAACGGAATCTTTGAACGTTCTTTTCATCCACTTCAAAACGTCAGATTAAATTGAAACTTTGCACACTTATCAAGGAGCGAAGACAATACAATAATTTAATAAGTTCGACCCATTATCCTGAACAGGATCGTCAGGATCAAGAATTTGCTTTCGGAGAGGGAGCCTGAGACACGGTTACAATGCCTAAGGAAGGTAGTTCGAAAAGAAAATTTTCAATGTGTTCAAAGTTTCATATTTTTTCGTTGACATCTTAACCTCCAGCTTCAATTGAAATGTTTTGCCTCGTCCACCTCACTCTACTACCACTACCACCTATTTCATTCACTCCGAAATCTATATCTATACTAATATATAAATCTACAGCGGTTTTTACGGATGTTCCATTATAACTACTGAACCATGCATCCGATTGACTTGAAACTTGGTATCCATGTAGAAAATACATGTACTTAATGGATAGGCTTATATTTATATGAGTGTTGGACTCCCTCCCAGTTGCGGGGGCGTTAATGATGAGAATCGCTAATTATCTGATTTTATAGCTTTTATAAACTTATTATTAAAATGAAAATTTGAAATGAATTTTTTCTTTCTTGGGCTATATTAAGACTAATTAAGAAAGTCTGCACCGGATTTCAAACTCCTAAAGCGGTTGTGAGGGCGCTAATGACCAAAAACGCTAAATTTATAATTTCAGCTTTTATCAACTTATTATTGATTATTATTATTATCATGTACATTAACTACTATTATTATTAATTTTAATAAATTAATTATTAATTAAACTATTAAATTAATATTTTTCTGTAGCATTAAAACTTTGTTTTTTTCTAACCTAAACAAATTTTTACCAAATGTCAATTGACTGATTTAAAAAGATATTAAAAACATATATATCTATGTATAAGTTTATATTTATTAATTAAAGAAGAAAAAAAAGAAAAGAAGGAAGCGTGGAATAATTAGATTAAAACGAAAAATTAGTTTCCCAGCATTAAATTAGTAAGATATTTATTTCAACTTTTTATATTGAATTTTCGGTTGTAAAAAGATACTCATTTTTGAAAAATCATAACTTTTTAGTTCTTTGTAGTTTTTAATGTACGTGATTTTTCATGTGCTATAAAAAATATCTAGAATAAAACTTTCATTTGTTGTGTAGATGGTTTATTTATCATGTTTCATTCAAATTTTACACAGCGAACACATTAGGAACCTTATTTTGCGCCACTGTGTATAAAAAAGTGTATATGTTACCTTAAGAAATGCAAATCATTTATTTCCTTCATGCACAGCCAACAAAACTCGGCTCCACAAACGGCACACATCATGTGGTTGCACGAGCCATCATCCATCTTCACTATTAGTACCTGACATCGTGGGCATGGCTTTATATCATCCCCTATAATAAAATATATTCAGGTTATTAACTTTCCAAGGCACCCCCGAAGGTGAGTCGCACCGCGTCGAACATCAGTTCTCGTAAACTGAAGTTAAAGGACGTCGGTCGCGGTCTTTATCTGGAATAGTGAAGATTATATAGGCAACCCAATAAACCTCCCGACACGATAACAAAATCTTTCCAAGTTATACGCGTTTTAGTAAATTTGATTCAGAAATTTTTCATATAAACATCTATTAAGCCCTCAACTTTTATTAAAAATTTATTATTTTTATTTTATGAGTTTTTTTTATGAACAAAACAGATGCTTTTCGTGAAAAATCTATTTTATTGAACAAAAAAATATCGCAGAAAGTTGTGGGGCTTTGAGAGATGATACCGTTTCACACGGTGTTTGTAAGAACAACTTCCAGCAATGCCGAAGCAGACATTTTGCCTTTAATGATGCAGCATTTGGAGCTGAAGAACTAGAAGCAGTGCTAATCTCAGTCTTCAGCGCCACCTGTGAGGGTTCAATGATAAGTCTTCAAGAACTATTTTCACCCTTGTCTTTTAAGGGAACTATTTATACATATTAAACTTGAAGAGATTTACCACTAAACACCAAACCACATTTTTTTTACTTCTGTTTTTTACTCTTCCAAAGCTTTCGTCAGAGAGTCATTTAAAAGCAAAATTGCAAAAAATATTTCAAATAAAAGTCAAAAAATGAAAAATATTTCTAAGATTGTCAAGCGTCTGCGAGAGGATTGTTTTTATTTAAAAGCTGATAAGGGAAATAAGGTTGTAGTAATGGACAAACCTGGTGACTTTGAACGAAAAATGATTAACGAAGTCAGAGATACATTGAAATCTTGTAACAGCCTTATTTCTCCTTCTTTAAAAAGCAAAACACATGTTTCTAGTATCCAAAAGTACTAAGATTGTATGCTCTACCAAAAATTCATAAACAATGAGACCAATTGTATCAGCCATTGATTCTCCAACATACAACTTGGCAAAGTGGTTAACAAAGGAATTTGAAAATCTACCAAACCAACTACCTTCCTGTTCTGTAATAAACTCAACCAAATTCATAGAAAAAGTAAAAAACACACATCTACAGGAAGGTGAGGTTTTGGTTTCCTTTGACGTTTCATCGTTGTTTCCGAGTATCCCGATTCCACATACCTTGAAATACCTGAGGGAGTTACTTGAGTTAAACGGTTTAAATAACAAGATTATTTCTGAGTACATCTCCTTAACAAGATTATGTATGAATGTCATCATATGACCAAAAAACTCATACCATGATAAAAAATATTTTCAATGGCGCCAAATACTTGGATTTTTTTTGGTTTCCAAAACGATTTGCAGACTTTGTTAGAAGATGTACCATTCAATATCTACAGAGAAATGTGGTTTCCACAAGATGGTTGCCCAGCGCTTTATGCCCGTCCTGTCAGGATTATTTGAACAGAGAGTATCCCGAAAGGTGCCGTGGTTCAATTGAGTGGTGTCCTCGTTCTCCGGACCTAAACACCCTTGATTTTTTTTTACTGGGGCTGCATAAATGAAAAAGTGTATTCAAAACTAATACAAAATCTAGACGAACGGTGTCAACAAATTGTTGAAACAGCAGATGAAATAAATGCATGGAGATTCGCACAACCGGTCAAAAGATCTTTTCTGAGACGATGCAGAACATGTGTTCGGGACGGAGACAAACAAGATTAAAAGAAAAGTGTCATAAATAAAAGTATTACAAGAATTCCTTTCATTTCATTTTGATTAAGTTTTATATTAATAAAATAATAAATAAATAAATAATCGACTTATATGACACTATCCCTCAAGTGTGCTAACAAAAACTATACATTAATCAATGCACATCTCCCAGTTAACGAAGAAAATAAATCTAATCCTGAAACAGTAAATAAGTCCTGGGAAATTCTGGAAAAGACTATCTCTAAAATTCCCTCTAACCATGTAAAAATCCAAAATTGGGTGATTTCAACGCCCAACTACGGAAAGAAAAAAAGTACAGGAAAACCGTCGGCAGTTTTCCCGCTCATAAATGGACTAACCATAATGGTAGAAGATTGGTTGAATTATGTTCGCAGTTTAAGCTAAAAATAATGTCAACCCATTTTAAGAAGAAAATAACAAAACAAAAGACCTGGAGGTGCCCAAACACGTACATGGGTGAATTTCAAATTGACCATGTTGCCATTTCGTACCCCAATTATAAAGAGATTTTGAATGTTCAAGTCAGGAAAGGAGCTAATATAGACACGGATCACTACTTGACTAGAGTCAAACTTAGCTTAAAACCTCGAAAACTTATTCAAAAGAGACTGCTAATACCGAAGTTCGACCCAACGAAAATAAAACCAGCCCTAACAGAAGAGCTTGATAAACAACCAGCACAGAACTGGCAAGAATTGAAACAATTTATTTATTTATTTATTAAAACAGCCTTAAAGTTGGTCCCTTTACAAAAACGTAGAAAACATCCGTGGTGGGATGAAGTTTGCGAGCAAGCAGTATTAAGCCGAAGTAAAGCATTCAAAGATTGGAACAGTCAAAAAACAGCAATAAACTATAACATATTTTTGGAAGTAAGAAAAGAAACATCGAAGCTAATTAGACAAACTAAAAGAAAATATGAAACCAATCAACTTAAAGAAATAGAAAAAGATTTCCAAAAAATAACCCCAGAAACTTTTACAAAACATTTAAAACTAAATTAACAGGTTATCAACCTCAAAATAGCTCTAAATAACCAAGACAATTGCAAAGAAGTTGCGAAATATTTTGAACAAATACTAAACTATCCTGAGCCCTTAAACAAATTACCAACACTAAACCTTAAACAAACAAACCCAGATTCATTACCACCGAATGAAGATGAAATAATTAGGCAAATCAAGCGGCTTAAAAATGACAAGGCTTCTGGTGAAGATGGAATCACTGCTGAATTTTTGAAATCCGCTGGTCCAGGTACAATCAAGGAAATAACCAAAATTCTTCAAGAAGTTTGGCGAACCGAACGGATTCCGGAAGATTGGAAAGATGCTCTAATCCATCCACTACACAAGAAAGGAGATAGAACGGATGTAAACAACTATAGAGGGATATCTCTTCTCCCAGTTTGTTACAAAATTCTATCTCAATGTCTACTAGACAGAGCACAGGGACAGTTAGAACCTAAAATTGGTGAATCCTAAGACATCAAAAACTGTACAATAAAAATTTCGTCTGTACATTTGTGGATTTCAAAAAAGCATATGATTCTATTGATCGCGAATCTTTATTCCGAATCTTGAAAGAGGACTAGATCTGAAAACGCTGGCAATTATTAAAGCAACATTAACTAACATAAGGTTAAAAGTTAAATTCATGGGTGACATCTCAGAGCCCTTCGAAATTAAAACTGGAGTGAGACAAGGGGATGGACTCTCGCCACTCTTATTTAACTGTGTTCTAGAAAAAGTAATACAGGAGTGGGGTGAAAAAAAGTCGGCACTGAATATTGACCAGCCCATTAAACTGGGGAGAACCAACATCAAAATTGATTGTCTGGCATTTGCTGATGATCTAGCAATTTTAGCTCAAGATGTATTAACGGCTCAAAAACAGATTGAAATCCTAAAAGAAACATCAGAAAAGGTAGGACTCCAAATTTCCTTTGAAAAGACACAATACATGACCTGCAACAGACTAAGAACACCATTTCTAAAAACAAAATATGGTAACATCAGACGAGCCTCTCAATTCAAATATTTGGGTGAAATAATCATGGAAAATGGGTTGGAAAAACCGGCCAATAAGGGTAGATGTCAAAAAATGGAAACGGCATTGAGACTTACACAAAATATTTACAACAAAAATGCCTATCTAAAAACACAAAACCGTTATTAAGCCAGAATGTCTATATGGACAGAAACGCTCATTTTGAATAGAAAGAGAGACATAGAGGACATTGAAAAGAAGGAAAGAAAAATCATAAGAAAAATCCTAGGCCCCAAACAAATAAATAGCACAACATACGACGACGAAATCAAACAATACACAGACTTGAGTTTTACGGACACATAAAACGGATGAATCCGAGTAGGCTAACTGGACAAATAGTCGAATTTTATGAAAATAGGAGTGGAGCTAAAGTAGAAATAATTAAACGGATTGCTGCAATTAAAGAGGACCTAAGATCAGCAAATATTACACAAAGTGAAATTCAGGATAGAGGCTGTTTCAGACACAAAGTTAACGTTTGGAAAGTTGGCCAGGGAGAAAAATGTAGGAAGGAGAAATGTAAGAATAAAAGTTCATAGCGAAAGAATGAAATTAGTATGGGCGCAAAGGAAGGCTAACAACAAACGCCTCTAATTGTACTTCGCGTGGTCCACCAGGGCCCATACGTGAATAATAATAATAATAATAATAAAATAATAAACCAATTATTAATTTGACTTACACACATTGCCTTTGTGTTGAGTTTTTTTGAAATAAGGTTCTTTTGCAAAAAAAGGCAACAATTTTTTTTTGGAAAGAAAAATGTCAATTGTATCATTTTGAAATCTTCACTAAATGGGACATGTTAGTCACAAAAGTATTTTTTATTATGGTATGAGTTTTTAAAATGTGGTCCTTTTGCAAAAAAAAAAACAAGTAATAATGTACAGTCCCCAAATTTCGTTCCCGTCGGTTTCTTTTTTTTTCTGACCAATGTTATCTAATTTCGATAACCCGAACTAAAGTTAGTGACCTCAATCGGTCATTGTAAACAATTCGCGATGAGACGCAACTTTTTTTGACAAGATATTTAAAAAAGGAAAAAACTGTTCAAGGTGAACTTTTGATTGAAATATTATCGTAATGGTTTAATTATAGATATGTTTGATATACTGTAATGATTTTGTCGAAATAAATTGTTATTGCATAGATGTAAATTGATAGGAAAACGTTTAGTTTACGACATGTGCTTTTTGCCCCCCCCCCCCCCCCCCACTTTTTTCTATATTTATTTAGTTTATTTTTAAATGTCAAGGAGAAAGCTGTGGGATCCTGAAGCAATGAAAAAAGCTGTTGAAGCTGTACGAACGAAAGAAATGGGTTATAAAAAGGCAGTTAAGTTATTTAATGTTCCGAGGGCTACTTTGAAAGATTGCGTAAAAAATCTGAAAAATCTATAGAAAATGTAGTTTCTGGGGAAATGGGAATAAAACCAAAATTACCAATAAAATTAGAAGAAGAGTTGGTAAACTATCGCTTGCAAATGGAGAATTACTATGGTATCACCGTTACTGTTTTAAAACGAATGACTTTCCAATTGACTATCAGGAATAATATTTCTCACCCATTTTCACAGACCAAAAAAAAAAAACAGGCAAAAAATGAATGAAGCTATTTATGGCACGTCATCCTGACTTGTCATTTCGTAAACCAGAGTCATAATCACGAGCTCGTGTACATTAGTAACGATTATAACTTGTATGTCAGCTTCTGGTCAGTTTATTCCTCCATTAATTGTGTTTCCAAGAAAAAACATGAAAGCTGAACTGCTTGATGGAGCACCTCCAGACACCATTGGTGGATGTAACCCGTCCCGGTTGGATTCAACCTGAGCTATTCACAAAATGGCATTTCGTGTTCCATCTAAAGAAGACCCTGTTGTGTTGTTGTTAGGTCATTACAGCCATACGAGAAATTTAGACGTGATTGACATTGCGCGTGGCAATGGGGTGTCTGTGATCTGCCTCTCCCCTACCTGCAAAATCGATACGGTTGTAAATTTCGGAAAACAGGAATATTTCCACTTAACAAAAACATTTTCGTCGACTCATCATATGCTCCTTCTTCCACCGATGCAAGCAATACAACATCTTCGGTAAATGATGTCCCGTTACCTTCGGACTCCACAAGATCAACCCCAAAAACTTAAACTACCTTCCTACAATTGGGTAACACTCCATCCCCATTGATAGTTCCAGTTAATGTGCAGCCAATTCCTATTGTTGAGCCACCTACGACGTCAATTGGACGGGGTAAAGCAATGGAAAACAAAGGACGACAGAAAAGAAGGAAAAAAAGAGCTAGACACGTAAAAACAGGCAAAACAGTAAGAAACAACAAACATAGAACCAAGAAGCGACGAAAGGGCCAGTCTTCTGATGAGGACACATCTGATGATGACTCAATTTTGACCCAACAAACCTCTACTGACGAAGAAGGCAGTGACAATGATGACGCTGAATGCCTTGTGATAAAAGCTTTTCCCAGGATTGAAAGGGAGATAAATGGATAAGATGCACCAAATGTTTCCAATGGATGCATGAGGTTGCCAATCCAGGACCAATTACAAATATTTGTACAATGTGTCTGGTGAATTAAACTTTTTTAAACTATACCAATAAGTCTAAGCAATGGTTAGTTGCTTGATCGGGAGGAATCCCCACCCATCCCTTACATTGGAGAGCACATGTTTCGCCTGTTGGTGGTAAGACTCATCTGGGTACCGATATATGCTCTCTCGCTAAGAATAGGGAGTCCATCTCCACAATCAAACAACCCATATTTTCGCCGACTTCTCGTCGGATGGCTTATAAATGGAGCTTTTTGGCTTCTTTAGACTGCGTCCGATTCAACAGGCAACTTGTGCAAAAAATTAGGGAAAAAAACAGGGAAATTAACAAAGCTAAGCAGAAGCTAATAAAGAAAAGAACACAAACGGTTTTCCTTAATGCGTGAGGGTGGTACAATATGCCGGGAACGGGCGGAAATGTTAGAGGTTGCCCGAAGATTTTATTCAAAGTTATATGAGGACCGGAATCAAACAAGAACAGCAATGCCCACTGAAGAACAAGTGCCGGATATCCTGGTGAAGGAAGTGACAAAAAAACAAAGAAAACAAAAAAAACACTAGCAAAATTATACTCAAAATGTCTCAAACAACAAGAAGTACAAGTTATGGAAAAATGCAGAAGTGATTCTTCTACATAAGAAAGGAGCACGGGAAGATTTAAAGAACTACCGTCCAATAAGCCTCCTATCAGTGATGTACAAAGTTTTCACCAAGATAATATCCAAAACAATACTAAGAAAACTTGACGCACAACCAAGGGAGCAAGCAGGATTCAGAAGTGAATCCACTTCTGAAGTACAATGGATCACATCCAGATTCTACAGCAGGTCATAGAAAGACACAACGAATACACTATGCCACTGTGCTTGGCTTTTATCGATTTTGAAAAAGCATTTGATTCAAATTCAAAGCGGGTCATAATGGATGCAAGGTGTAGAGAAAGCCTATGTAAATCTACTAAGATCGATATAAGATGGAGCTACAGCGACAGTCCACCTTGACGATCTTGAGGATGGAATAAATGTAGAGCGGGGCGTACGGCAGGGTGATGCAATATCACCTCTTCTTTCCTCAGCCTGGAGGAAGTGTTCCATAATCTGGATTGGCAACAGGATGGAATAAGGATTAATGGTGCATACTTAAATCATCTTAGATTAGCAAATGATATCGTTCTTCTTTCACAAGACCCAGAGGAGCTGCAAAGACACGTACAAGAGCTGCAAAGGGCTGGGGAAGAAGAGTCAGGTCATGTTTAATAAATTTGCTGAGGACAAAAGGATCTCTATTTTAAGAACGGATTTGGAAGTTGTGGAGCACTATATGTCTGGGAGGTGGAACGACGCGTTAAATGTGGCTGGCAGGCATTTAGCAGGCTCAACAGAGTGTTTAAGAGCAAACTACCCCTTTGCTTGAAAAGAAAAGTCTTTGATCAGTGTGTCCTGCCCATTATGACATACGGAAGTGGGACCTGGACACTCACATCATAGTCAGTTCAAAAACTTCGAGTAGCAAGAGGGGAATGAAAAGATGTATGCTTGACATTACTAGACGGGATACAACGACCTGCATATGGATTAGAGAACAAACGAAAGTGAATGACATCATTGGAAAAATAATGCAATTGAAATGGAAGTGGACAGGCCATGTAACGAGGAGATGGGACGAAAGATGGACCAGGGCTGTCCTGGACTGGATACTGCTTGATCACCAACATCCACGGAGAAGACCAAAAAAACGATGGATTGATGACATTAAGTATGTCTGTGTATATTAAGTAGACATATTAAGTATATTGGACCCGAATGGCAGAGGAGAGTTCAGCACCGCGAGAGTTGGAAGCATACTGAAGAGGCCTTCATCCTGCAGTGGATTGATATGGTTGATGATGTATATATATATATATATATATATATATATATATATATATATATATATATATATATATATATATATATATATACACCTTTATTCCACCTTTTCTAAGACTATTTCAGCAACACGTTTATTTCCAGATCTCCATGTATCATTTTCAAAAATGTATTCGCACCATTGGTTATGTAGGCAACGACATTCATTATTATTAGGCCCAATATAAATTCCTAAGAATAACAATTGTTAAGTGCTATTAATAATAAACTACATTTTTCCTGCATAATATTTCATAGTTGACGACCTTGATGGCAGCATTTTTCCCATATTGTATTATATTAAACGCGATCTACTCCATGACTATATCGAAATAATAAAGTGATATTATTAAGAATGTTGTAAAGTATTTCTCGAAACTTGTGACTGAATGTGCTCGATCGAAAGCCAGATTTAGTTCAAATTGTTTGGTAAACAAAGCAGTTTTTTGAGAGCTATTAATAGTCGGGAAAAAATCTGGTTCAAAACATCTGTTAAAAAATCGAAAGGTGTTTGCGTGTTCGAAATTCAGTAGTTTTAAAATAATTTCCTGGGTAATACTTCTACTTAATGACCTAATTAAGCATTTTGTACGGTGTGAAACACAAAATTCAGAAACCACTCAACTTCATCCAGATTGATCTTTATAATGTCCTGATGATGCTAACAGGATTAGCGAAACGAGCACCGAGAAGTTAAGTAAAGTGATTTGGTGTTGTGAAAGTGGAAAATCTCATCGAGTTTAGTATTTTATTGCCAGGTTCTGCGACATGACTAGATTTTGATGACGACATAAATACAGTATGAAACTGTTTATACAGAGCTCACATTTTTCAACCATTTTTGGTTCTCTTATTAGGTCTTTACAGTTTAATTTTCGGCTTTATGGACTACGTTAGCCATTTTAGAAAAAAAAATAATACTTCAAACTTAACCTCCCTCACTTTATATACACTGTCGCCGATTTTCATGCAACTTTCGAATCCTGGAACGAAAAACTTAGTCAAGTCAGCAGTTACATCAATTCTTCTATTGGTATCTTCGGTGTGAAACACTAAACTCGAAGAGATTTACCACTAAACACCAAATCACTTTTTTGGACTTCTGGACGCACGTTTCGCTAACCATGTTAGCATTATCAGGATTGATTAATCAGGATGATTTAATCTAATTCTAAAACTAAACTATGTTCTATTTATATGAACAAACTACCTAACGAAGCGTGTAAAAATCATGAATCGTGAAGTTTACTGAGCCTTTTCATCCCCGACTTTTCATGTTGGTTTACTTTATCCTTTAGATTACCCAGAACTTCTCTTAATTTATCGTATGATTTGTACACAACCAATTATTTTTGACGATAGATTTCTAAGTAATCGTTTATATCGATCGTCTTGAATTAAGCCGGTCGCGTTGGTGCGGCGGTAAGAGCGTCTGCTTTGCCGAATCCGCGCTGGAGCGGTAGCTGGTTCGATTCCAGCGCTCGGATGGTTATTTTTCTTTCTTCTGTCCATTTATCTTTCCTAAATGTTTGTGATTGTTTCTAGGCAAGAGTGTAAAATCCGACTACGAATTACCCCTCAGTCACGCCAGTTAAAGGCTGGGTAAGGCCGGATGCCTTCTGAGAAGTGTTCAACGTTGGTCACTCGCCAGTCGGTAGGTTTCCTGGTAGACTTATGGGTAGGCACATAACCAAGGGTTTATAGCCTGAGGGGGGTGCTGGCCTGGGTTTGTCGGTAGCTGATGACCGTGGTTCGGAACCCACGTTAAGCTGTAGGTCGAATCGCTAAATAGCCTAGTTGCTGATGCGCCTCTAACCCAAACACTTTACTTTGTTGAATTAATTTTTCAACGCATTCAGAGCAATTAGATTTGTCCATTACTACAATCTTATTCCCCTTATCAGCTTTTAACTCCGCTATGCCAGTCACAAGCCTGGGGCCTTACCGTTGCCATCTGCCATGCAAAAGGTAAGGTAAGGAAGGAGGAGTGATCGAGGAGTAACACCTCGCTAAAAAACCAGGGTTCATCTGGCCCGGATGATAGTACCCTGTGAGGGCCCCTGCCTAGGGTACAGGCGAAGATGAAGCCAATGGTCGGAAGGCGGAAGAGGATAACAAAATCCCAACGGTGGAAGAGCAAATGAGCTGAATCAAAAGGGCAGACGGAGGTCTATAGTCATGGCCGACAATCAGCCTAGGGGAAGAACACCCCGAAAACAAAATACCTGGCCCTCCAGGTTGGGGGTTGAGGCATCGGGCTAACTCCCTGATACTCGGAAAAATTTAACTGTTAAAAAACCTAATCTATGCCTCGGATTAAAAGACCGGATTAAAGGACAACGAACACTGCAACGAAAAAGGACTATGATATGTGGTACATGGAATGTACAGGGATGTGGAAATAAAATTGAAGACGTTCTACAGGAAATGGAAGAACATAGGGTAGACTTTGTAGTTATCTCGGAAACAAAGAAAAAAGGACAAGGAACACAGGCCTGCGGAAATTATATTCATATATATAGCGGCGTAAAAAAGGAAGAGCGAGCAAAGAGAGGAGTATCTTTACTTATTAACAAAAGGTACAAAAAGAATATCTCCGAGTGGGAAGCGGTGAACGAGAGAATATTAAGAGTAAATGTATGCCTGAGGGGAATAAAATTGTCGATAATTGGGGTATATGGCCCGAATGAGGACGCGAGAGTTGAAGAAAAGGAAAATTTCTATAAACAACTGGAGGACGTAATATCAAATATAGGACCCTCTAGAGAGATCTTAATACTCGGAGACATAAATGCCAGAACGGGAAAGAAAACACAGAATTTAGTGGTTGGACCTCATGGAGAAGAGACACTGAATGATAATGGGGTAAGATTGATTGAACTATGTCAGCATCAATCATTAACAATAACGAATGGCTTTTATGCACATAAAAATATCCACAAATATACTTGGATCCAAAGGACCAGAAACCTAAAGTCGATAATTGACTATCTAATTATCAAGCAAAAATCAAGTATTAAAATACATGACGTCCGGGTATGCAGAGGAGCTGAATGCGGAAGTGATCACTATCTCCTAAAAGGAAAAATAATTTTACCAATATATAAGCAAACCAAAGGAAACAGCCATCGACAACCTGAAAATGAAAATCTGGAAAGCAATACAGATCCTCGATACAACCTATCAAGCCTAGAAAATGAAAGTACGAGAACCTTATATAAGAATAGACTAGATGGAAGATTAATAAAGGTTCCCGAGAATAGTTCAACTGAATCTCTACTTAAAAATGTAACAGAAGGAATACACCAAGCAGCCAAAGAATCCCTAGGAATTAAACAAACATATCCCAAAGCTAGGAAGTACTGGTGGAACGATCAACTACAACAAATGAAGAACAAAAAACAAAAGCTCCATGAAAAATGGATGAGTTCAAAGAGGCAAGAAGACAGACAGAAATACAAAGAAGCTACATCGATATTCAAACAAGCTGTGGTTCAAGCAAAGAATCAAATTTGGGAAAACAAATGCCAAGAATTAGATGGATATATAGGTGGGCGTAAATCTAGTGAATCATGGAGATTTATAAAGAATCTAAGGTCACAAACGAGAAATGAAATAAATATAAACCCAATTACAGCCCAACAATGGGAGGAGCACTATAAATCACTTCTGACAGAGCAAAGAACAGAATATATGAACAAGTCTCCCAAGAAAATCCGAATTGTTGGAGAACCCATAGCTCTTGATCTGGACAGGACAAAGAAAGCCATATACTTATTAAAAAATGGTCGGGCCGCAGGCCCGGAAGGTATCCCTGCAGAACTAATAAAAAATGGAACGGAACAACTTTTTAAGATCCTGACAGAAATTTTCAACCGATGTTTAAATGGGGAACCAGTTCCACAATGCTGGAAAGAAGGCTGGTTTACATCTATACATAAAAAGGGCAACAAAAAGAACTGCAACAACTATCGAGGTATAACGGTGACGAGTACATTAAGTCGACTTTATGGAAAAATATTAAAGGATCTCATATGTGAAGAATATAATCCCTACGAATCTGAAGAACAAAACGGCTTTAGGGCAGGTAGATCAACAATAGACAATATTTTCTGCCTAACACAAATTATTGAAAAGAAGACAGTGCGGTCACAAGATGTACACCTACTTCTAGTAGATCTAACAAAAGCATACGATACGGTCCCTATTGTGAAACTATGGGAAGTCCTAGAGAAATCTAATATTAATGTGACTATTACAGATGCCATTAAGGAATTCTATAGAAACACAACATCTAGAATAAAAATGGGTAATAAACTTTCAAAAGGCTTCAACGTAACTAAAGGCTTACGCCAGGGATGTTCTTTGTCACCTACCCTATTTAATATATACATCGATGAAGCGCTGAGGTTATGGAAACGGAAGTGTAATGGCATGGGAATAACAATAGAGGACACAACTCTATATACATTACACTACGCTGATGATCAGGTGGTGATCGCCCAGGATAAGGAAGACCTGGAATATATGGCGCGGAAACTATTCGAAGAATATAGGAGATGGGGATTGCAAATTAACACAGAGAAGACACAATATTTGAACATTGGACAAGAACAACTATCAGGAGATCTGATTCTGGACAACGAATATATCAAGTGCTGCGAGGAATACGTATATCTGGGCTCAAGACTCAACAAGACTGGCCGAAACAACGAAACAATAAAAGACAGAATAACAAAGGGAAAGAAGGTTATCGGAGCATTGAACTCAATATTATGGCAAAAAAATATTAGAGCACAGACAAAAAAGAAAATCTATAACTCTATATTACAACCCACACTGATTTATGGCTCGGAAGTATGGCAGCTGACAAACAAGCAAAAAAACAGCCTACTTGCAGTGGAAATGGATTTCTGGAGAAGATCGGCAGGTAAATCTAGACTTGAACATGTTAGAAATGAGGACGTCAGAAATTTAATGAGGGTAGAACACACAATAATTGATGACATCGAAAGGAAACAACTAGGCTGGTATGGACATGTGAGGCGAATGCCAAGGGAAAGACTACCTAAAAGGATTCTGGAGTGGATGCCTACGGAAAGGAGGAAAAGAGGAAGACCGCCCATAACATGGTTGCATGGAATAACAAAAGCTATGTCGGCAAGGAATCTCTCGGAGGATGACTGGGAGGATAGAAATAACTGGCGATTAGGAACCCAAAGGCGGATAGCGCTATAAACGGGATATATGATGATCAGCTTTTAAATAAAAACAATCCTCTCGCAGGCGCCTGACAATCTTAGAAATATTTGGCCTATGTTGACTTGTATTTGAAATATTTAAGAAAAAAGTACTTTGGTGTTTAGTGGTAAATCTATTCGAGTTTAGCAATTACAGTCACAACATCCCAGGCATCCCTCAAACACATTAAAAATCTGTTTTTAACACAAAAACTGATATGTAATTTCCTAACGAATCCTAAACTGTCTGAATCCCAACGAAATTTCGGTGAAACGTCGACAAGAACGAAAAACATCCGAAAGAATAACTTTGACATTTACGCCATCGCATCCTCCTGATTTATCTTCTAGCGACTAATTTCTGTTTCTTGAATTAAAAGTGTGGTGACAAAACGCTAAGCAAGAAATGTTGCAGAAAAATTGGAAAATCGTGTATCGAGCTAAAAGGATATTATTACGTCGGAGAATAAATGAAAAATAAACTGTTTTATTGCGATTACTGAGAATTTTTCAATCCATGTATTAACGTTCGGCATTATTTATAAAGTATTTGATAAATATAAAATATAATCGATCAAAAATGTTCGATTTATAGGGCATATAAAATTAATTAACAAAAATTATATCGTAACATCCTGTGATAAAAACAACTGTTGATACTTTCATTGTTATTAGGAAGAAATAAAAAATTATCCTAGCTATAGTAGTATATCAAATGCAACATTAGTTTAATTTTTACTAATAAATGCGCTATGCGCCTGATGAGGGTGCCAGAAAAACTAAAAAAGTAGAATTCAGGAACACACTATAAAACACTATTGAAGAATGCGCAGGAACACAAAGGTCAGCTAGAGACCTCCAAATCATAAAAAGCGCCCATCTTAGGGTTTGAATCTCATTAGAAACTAGTAGGAGCCTCCGGGCTAACTAAAAAACCTGGCTGAGGAAGTCGAAGTGCGCAGGAACACTTTTATAACAGGTGACGTCAATGCTAGAGTGGGAAGAAATATAGAAATATGGGGCGATCTAATAGGACCTTATGGAGAAGAAACGCTGAACAAAAATGGGAAGCTATTACTAGAATTTTGCCTTAACAATAATTTAATAGTCGCAAATGGTCAGTTCCAACATAAAGTCATACACAAAATAACAAGGAAACTAGCATCTAGAGGGGAAAAATCAATAATAGATCATACCATACTGAGAAAAACTCAACGGAAAGAATAAACGATGTAAGAGTAAGGAGAGAGTATGAAATTGATACTGACCACTATTTGCTGGAAGCGACAATTAAAATCAGGAACCAGGGAGTCGAGCACCCAACTGGACAAAGAAAAAAAAATAAAAAAGGACTAATGCCGTGACCATACCAATACACAAGAAAGAAAAGAAAAGAGAATGCACGAACTACAGAGGTATATCATTAATATGTATAATAGCAAAAATGTACGAAACTATATGAGAGAGAAGATTGGGAGTGAAAATTGACAATACACTACTAGACAAGCAAAGCGGATTCAGGATAAACCATTCTGTGCAGGACAATATTTTCACCCTTCAACAGATAGTAGAAAAAGCGAGAAAGAAAAACAGAACAGTATATCTATGCTTTATAGACACGGAAAAACCTTTTGATTCAATAAAAGGAAAAACCATCTGGAACAACTTAAAGAAGAAAAATATAAACAAGGATCTTATCGCAGCCACTAAAAGCATGCACCAAACCACAAGAAACCAAATTAGGTCTCACAATAGAGTATCTGCTCCTTTTATCACAATGGAAGGAGGAAGTCTGAGTCTGCTACTGTTTATAAACACAATCGATGAAATAATCAAAATATGCAAGAATATATTTAAGAAATTCTACGTGGGATGGATAAAGATGAAACCAGTTAAAGTAGAAATGCGAATACTTGCTGACGATATAGTCCTCATGGCAGAATCTGAGGAAAAATTAAAATTCAACATAGGAGTATGAAACGAAGCAGCTGAAAAGTTTGGTCTACACATCAATAAGATATAATAAATAAGATATTGACAAATAACCAAGAATATTGCAAGGAGAGAACAATGACTTTAAACAATATGGAAATCAAACACACTGAAAAGTATAACTACTTAGGCACTATTATTAATAAATAATAGAGGCAACCAAGACAACGAACTGAACAATAAACTGGCGAAATCAGGGAGATTGCTCCAGTCGCTTAGCAGAGGCTCTTAAACAACAAACAAATATTTAAAAAAAAACAAAATCAACAATATATAATACGATATATATCCCCACACTAACTTATGGATGCGAAAATTGGGTCTTGAATGAACGTCAAAAGAGTAGAGTTCAAAAAAAGAGTAGAGTTCAAAAAAAGAGTAGAGTAGAGTAGAACGACAAAAGAGTAGAGAGGGATATCTTCTTAAGGTACAGGGAATAAAAAGAATAGCCGAGGTAAGGAATAACCGAGTCAGGGACAACTTTTAAATTAATTTTAATTTTTTTTTTCATACAACTTAAATACGAGGTGTGGCTATTAAATAACGAGACTGACGCTGCAACAGAAGAAGTACGCATGCGCCAGCGATCAACAGCTGTTTAGCGTAAAGCCTTCTCTTTCGAATGCAGTACCTCTCGCTTCTGTAAATAAATCCGTATAACCGTAGTCTTCGTTCGCTTTAAGCTGCGTCCTCACTTGAGCAGGAACGCGAATGAGGCAAGCCGAGCCCGCGCCTAATGTCTCGGATCAGGAAAAATATCTGCAACGATACAATTTTTGATTTTCTCACCGAGAAAATGTCGAATGAACAATTATCAGTGGCTTGTGTCAATTTTATATACATTTATAACTTATTAAAAAATAAAAAAACGTAAAAAAACATAGACGTAGATGGTCTTTCCAATTAAGTCGATGCTGCACCACGCGCGCCAAACACGCTCAAACTATTCGCCTCAAAGCCTCGTAGCGATCCAACTGTTTTGGATCGCTACGAGGCTGTGCGGCAATTGAGGAAAATGGTCGCTGGGAGACCGACGAATACGATGCATGTGAAAGGTGTGTCCGGAAGCACCACTATTGGGCCAGTCATTTTCTTTTGGGCTATATGTGAACGTTTATGCACGGTTAGCTTGAAAAGCACCTTTCAATTGGTCCAGTGGTAAAGAGTAATATTTCCCGGTGACTGTCCTGCTTTTTCACAGGTAATCTATGACAACCACGCTATAAGAATCCCAGAGAACGGCAGTCTTGACTTTTCCAGTAGATGTAACTAATTTTTCTAACTTTGGTGTACTTTTGATCTGCTTCCCCTCACTGGATGGACCATTGCTTCGTTTCTGACACGAATGGTGAATCCATGCATAATGAAACGTTGAAGAAACCCACCATAATCGCTTTTATATAAATCTAAATACTCTTGAGAAATACTGATTCGGCAGTCCACTATTTACCATAGAACGGAAGAGAGAAAAATAATATAAATTCTTTAGTATGTTCGTAGGGGTTACAACTCCCAAAACAAAAGTCTTCAAAACACCTTGAATTTCAGTGGTATCCACTTGGCTCGATCGCCACTAATAAGCATTTAAACGAACGCGTTTCAAACTTCGTAGCATGCCACTAAACGAATCATAGTTGATATCATAGATGTCATAGTCATTTGGCGATACTGGCGCCATCTCTGTGTCAGTCCAACTACTTTTCGAAGAGACTCGTGTAGTTTCTAGTAGAACAATTGTATTTTCTGGTGATGGATGCTTTTTAAAACAAAACATCCACGAACTAAGTAACCAAATAACATAAAAGCACGGCTACTTACTATGCTGCGAATCCAAACTATACGCTATCGAGGACGACCTAATGTTGGGCGATCGTTGCGCCCTAGCAGCATCGCACGTCTGATTCGGGTGCCACTCAGCCTTGCAATGGTAGCAAAAGTATGAATCGCATCCTGGTCGTTCGCAGCGTAATTTCGGACAGCTGGCGCACTCTGACGCTATAACGGCGAAGCTACAGTCGGGTGCGGGACACCACCTAAAACACAAAAAAAACATTTTTACTGAGGTAGCCGATACTTGATGGCAATTAATTTTAAATAATCGAACGAGGTTGAACAATTGAAGGGATGGGTGGGGCTCGTTTCCAGTATAGCAACCAACAAAAATGTTCGTTTGGGCGGAGACGCAGGTTGTTGTGTTCCCCATGAGATTGTGGAACCCAACACTACACACACACACACACACACACACACACACAGATATATATATATATATATATATATATATATATATATATATATATATATATATATATATATATATATATATATATATATATATATATATATATATATATATTCATGACCGCTTAATATTATTATTATTTTTTTATTTATTGGGACTTTCGGTCAGTTAATAAGTTTTAATTTTTTTATTGTTAACGTTTCAGTTTAAAAACGAACCATCCTCAGAACATTTCTACAATAAACATTATTTTTATAAAAAACACAAATTTACACCTAAAAACCTACCAATATATAATTAAACAATTAATTTTCCAAATGTTTTAACTAATATGTGCCATTTAACAAAACAATAAAAAAATTAAAACTTATTAACTGACCGAAAGTCCCAATAAGTGAAGAAATGATAAAGGAAGAAATTCACTTGCACACTTACATCATTGTATGCTATTTTTGTTCGATCAAGTAATGAAGGCAAACGAATCAGTAAAAAAAAATATCGATACTTGTGTCATAGATTGTTTAAAAATGGAAATAAGAATCTCGAAGATGCCGCACAAGGACGACCCCAAAAATTAGATGATGATATTCTGAAGGCGATGGTGAATTTAGATCCTCGTCAAATAATTGAGGAACTATCACTGAAGAATGGCTGCCCATGGTCTACAGTTCAGGATCATCTTCGTCGCATAGGAAAATTGTACAGGCAAGGAATTTGGATTCCTCATGAATTGACGGAGACGGCGCTCGAGTCGAACCATCTGCACGTCTCTTGTGTCTCGGCATGAAGCCGATCCGTTTTTGCGACGAATTGTAACTGGAGATGAGAAATGGGTGCTATACAATAATGCTGTACGAAAAAGATAATGGCTTTCTTCCGGAGAAGCACCTGTTCCGACACCTCGACCATCACTAACAATAATGAAGGTCCTTGTTTGTGTGTGGTGGGATTTATCTGGAATCATACACTATGGATTGCTTAAACTTGGTCAGACCGTTACAGCGACAGTGTATTGTGAACAACTCGAGCGAATGAGGCAAGAGCTCATAAAAAAAGACCTGTTTCGGTCACTAACAAAAAAAGGATCCTTCAACACGATAACGCGAGGCCTCCTGCTGTAAAAATAGCACAGCAAATTATAATAGAGCTTAGATTGGAACTTTTACCTCATCCGTCCTATTCACCAGATCTCGCGCCGTCGGATTACCACCGTTTTAGATCGTGAGAGCATACATTGAGGTAAAAAAATTAACAACGTTGAAGAAAGGAAAACGGACTTGGAAAAGTTTTTTAATGAAAAAGCGAAGGACTTTTTTTAAAAAGGCAATCGAACAACTGCCTTTAGGCTGGCAAAAAGTATTAGAATACGATGGAAATTATTTTGTTGACTAGTATTTAATAAAATTATTTCGTGAATAGTTTCTTTAATAATGAAATGTTTTTCGTCAGCAAAAAAAATTGATTACTTTTCGGTCCCTCTAATACATACATATAGTTAAATTTCCGTACATCTTATATTATTATTAAAAATGATGTTACAAACTGCCCCGCGTTCCCCGTTTGAACGATTTTACACTGAATTCCCCTACGTAATATCGATAAACTGGAAAAAAAATTACTAATACACCCCAGGCCAAAAGTTTAAAACCACTACAATTATTAATAAACTTTTAAAGGTGGTCTTAAGTGTATGTGTATATATCGAACATTATATATATATATATATATATATATATATATATATATATATATATATATATATATATATATATATATATATATATATATATATATAAGCATATTATTACTAAATATGATTATCTAAACTACCCCATGTTCCCCATGTGAACGAATTTACACCGAATTCCCCTACATAATATCTGAATAAACAACAAACTGAAAAAAATTACTAATACAGCCCAGGCCAAATGTTTAAAACCACTACAATTATTAATAAGTGTATGTTTATATATCGAACATTGTATATATATATATATATATATATATATATATATATATATATATATATATATATATATATATATATATATATATATATATATATATAAATATATATATATATATAATATATATATATATATATATATATATATATATATATATATATATATATATATATATATATATATATATATATATATATATACAATATATCTCTCTTCAGCATGTTTCCAACTTTCACGGTCCTGGGCTTTCCTCTACCACTCCGGTCCAATATACTTAATGATGTCATAAATCCATCGTGCTTTCGGTCTTCTTCGTGGACGTTTGCGATCAAGCGGTATCTACTCCAGGATTGCCTTGGTCCATCTGTCATCCCATCGCCTCACTATATGGCCTGCCCATCTCCATTTCAATTGCTTTACTCTTCCAATGTCACAGACTTTCGTTTGTTCCCTGATTCATGCGCAGGATTTTCTGTCCTGTCTTGTAATGCCAAACATACATCTTTCCATTCCCCTCTGTGGTACCAGAAGTTTTTGAATTTATTGAGATGTGAGTGTCCAGGTTTCAGTTCCGTATGTCATAACGGGTAGAACGCACTGATCGAAGACGTTTCTTATCAGGCAAAGTGGGAGTTTGCTCTTAAACACAATGTTGAGCCTGCCAAATGCTTGCTAGTCACATTTAACATGCCGTTCCACCTCCCGGGCGGTATTCCCCTCCATTAAAATCCTCTGCCCAAGATATATAAAGCTGTCCACAATCTCCAAATCTCTTCTTAAAACCGAAATTTTTCTGTCCGAAGCGAAGTTATTGAACATAACCTGACTCTTTTTCAGGTTTATTTTCAAGCCAAATGGTTCGCCAGCCCTTTGCAGTTCTTGTATGCGTCTTGGCAGCTCCTCTTGGTTTTGTGAAAGGAGAACGATATCATCTGCAAACCTAAGATGGTTTAAGTTTGCACCATTGATTTTTACACCATCCTGTTCCCAATCCAGTTTACGGAATACTTCTTCAAGGCCAGTCGAGAAAAGAATAGGCGATATTGCGTCTCCCTGCCGTACACCTCGTTCTACATTAATTCCCACTTCATTCCATTATCAAGGTGAATTGTGGCTGTAGATCCATCATATATCGATTCTAATAGGTTTACATGTGCTTTATCTACCCCTTGGCTAAGCAGTGCATCCATTATTGCATGTTTTGAGATGGTGTCAAATGCTTTTTCGTAGTCGATAAAAGTCAAGCAGAGTGGCATGGTATATTCGTTGTGCCTTTCTATGGCCTGCTGTATAACATGGATGTGATCCATTGTACTGAATCCAGTTCTAAACCCTGCTTGTTCTCTTGGTTGTGCGTCATTCAGTTTTTTATTCATATCCTTTTATAAATTATCTTAGTATATATATATATATATATATATATATATATATATATATATATATATATATATATATATATATATATATATATATATATATATATATATATATATATATATCTGTGTGTGTATGTGTGTGGGTGTATGTGTGTTTGTTGGTTGCTTGACCGGAAGCAAGCCCCACCCATCCCTTCAACTGGACCCAATGATGTTCTACATTACCCCATGTTCCCCGTTTGAACGATTTTACACATAATTCCCCTACGTAATATCTGAATAAACAATAAACTGAAAAAAATTTGCTAATACACCCCAGGCCAAAAGTTTAAAACCACTACAATTATTAATAAACTTTTAAAGTGTATGAGTAGATATATACATATATATATATATATATATATATATATATATATATATATATATATATATATATATATATATATATATATATATATATATATATATATATATATATATATATATATGAGCATTTTTGTTGGTTGATGACTGAAGACGAGCCCCATCCATTCCTTCAACTGGAGGGAATATGTTTCGTCTCTTGATGTTTAGACTCTTCAGGGCACCTACACATGCTTCCCCCTCAATAATAGGGAGACCCTATCCGCAACCAACAATCAATGTTTTCGCCGACTTCCCGTAGAATGGCGTATATATGCAATGCATATATATTGACATATATAAGACATTGCATATAATATATATATATATATATATATATATATATATATATATATATATATATATATATATATATATATATATATATATATATATATATATAAAGCATATTATTACTAAATATGGTATTCTAAACTACCCCATGTTCCCCGTTTGAACGATTTTACACCGAATTCCCCTACGTAATATCGAATAAACTAAAAAAAAATTTTTTTTCACAAAAAAAGTTTACAACATTATTGCCTTCTTATGTGTCATATGGTTCAGTTTTATTTTGTACCTCGAGTAGTAAACGTCGTATATATTTTACTTCGTTTTACTAGTGTCCCCAGTGTAGTGTAGTGTAGTGTAGTGTCGTGTAGTGTCGTGTGTAGTGTAAGTGTAGTGTCCAGTAGCAGTGCACCTTTAGAGGCTTCATTGAAGCTGACATAAGGTAGGTGAACTATTGTAGAGTATTTTTGTTATACGGTAATATAATATGTGAAACAGTTTTTGGTTATTTTCCACATCTAAATTATTTCGAAGAAACAGGGGTGCTATTAAAATTTAGTTCGACATCCTTCGAAATTACTCATCTTTTTTTTTAAACGGGTTATACATGTTCCTAAATCATTCCGGGTGTCGATCCGATCGTTCTGTGAAGTGTCACGACGTTTCGGCAACAAAATTTGTTGGGAACGTGCAGACGTTTCGCCAAGGTCACACTTGCCATTCTCAATGCTTGACTGAAGACTCGGAACATTCACTTTTCTTACAATTAGCTTAATTTAATTATTCAATAAAGTAAAAATTTATTCTTGTTTTCTGTTGCAGGTAAGTATTGAAGAGACCATCAGAGACCGAGAATAGGCCATCATTATCAGGGGTGGCTAACGTTCACCCTTGACACAGATTCTTCGGGCTTTAGGTGCTAAAGCATCTAAGGCCATAACTATAAGGGGCGGCTAACGTCCGCCCTTGACTCAGCTTTTTCGTGGTTTAGGTGGTGGAAAATCAGGGGTGGCTAACGTTCACCCTTGATACAGATTCTACAGACTTCGGGTGCTAAAGCATCTAAGGCCATAACAATAAAGGGCGGCTAATGTCCGCCCCTTGGCTCAGGTTTTTCGTTATTTAGGTGGTGAATAGATTTAGATAAATAGCAAAAATAGATTTAGATAAATAGCAAGAGAAGAAAAGAAGTTGATAGATAATATCGAGAGAAAGTGTATTATCTTGTTGGTTTGATATTATAGGTTTGATATTTCATTTTGATTTTCCGATAGATAATTAGAAATAAGTGGTATATAACTTGTACTTCTAAGACATAACCCTTTCAGATATACTTAAGAAATTATATGAAAGAAAATGAATTGGGCAATACATTGTTAGCCAAAAATAGATTTAGATAAATAGCAAGAGAAGAAAAGAAGTTGATAGATAATATCGAGAGAAAGTGTATTATCTTGTTGGTTTGATATTATAGGTTTGATATTTCATTTTGATTTTTCGCTAGATAATTAGAAATAAGTGGTATATAACTTGTGCTTCTAAGACATAACCCTTTCAGATATACTTAAGAAATTATATGAAAAAAAATGAATTGGGCAATATACTGTTAGTCAAAAATAGATTTAGATAAATAACAAGAGAAGAAAAGTTGATGGATAATATCGGGAGAAAGTGTATTATCTTGTTGGTTGTATCATCCTGTTCGGAAGGATGTAACAATCAACCGGATAATAAACTTTGAGGTGGTTTTTTAGTGGGTATGCCCTAATGGGAGAGTCCCACACTCCGGCTATAAAAGCTTTTTCCACCTATAAAAAAAAAAAAAAAAAAACAATATGTTAGTATTAATTTATTATTTTAATTTTCTCTAGAAGCATAGGGTATAAACCAATTTTTAAAATCTTATTCTTATATAACTATTACATAAATATTCTTGTTAAAACGATCTTATTTCTTTGTTTTCAATTTTTCTTTGAATTTCTTTTCATCATATTGCATTTTCTTTCTAGCGCAAATTTATTTCAAAATCGGGGTAGTTTAGTCCCCTATAAAGCTGGGAATATTTTGAGTTCAAAATAGAGAAGAGTCATAATTTCTACGTAAAAAAGTTACCTTTTGTTAATATCGATATCTCACGCCGTTTGCGAGATATTCGTGTCGAATATTCTACTGCACATCTTGTCGATGGTTGAAAAATATGCAATTCACAAAGCGTGTCTTGAATGTTGTGTACAAATTTTTACGTTTCGATGACAACTGTCATTGTTTTCTATATCTCCTATTAAATTATGTGGAAACAAGTTTTTCCGATAATAGGTTCTTTTCCCAGCATGCGGATTTTCTACTACCCAAACATGGTTGTTGTGGAAATGATAGTAATTATGGTAAAATTTTCATTTCTGTTGTACTGATGTCAAAGCCACTGGCAAAATTCAACTCTTCTAGGATAATCTTCGGGTTGTAACGCTTGTACTTGTTAATGATAGTGATAAAATTGTTCTACTATGACCAACTTCAATTTGCTACAGACCTAGTTTTCGTTGTTGGCTGTTTTCCGCAATTTCTCAAATTTCTTCCTCTATCTCCATTTCCTCCTCCTCTTCCCATTTCGTGTGGAGGTCTTCCAGCGTGATCTCCTCCGTGTGCATTTAAGTATCCTGATTCGCATTAGGAGACATTTACCGAAAACGTGGTTAGCGAAACGTGTTTAATATTTTTTTCCTTTATTTGGGTTTTTCGCCACTATCTAAAACTCAAAAATTATCAAAATACCTGTTCTTGTTTAAAGAAAGAATCACTGGGTAAAAACAAAAAACCAAACGGTGACAAATTTCTTAGTGATTCTTTTTTGTAATAAATTTGCCTAACAAACAAAATTTTAAAGATATAAAAATGTTATAAAAATGTTTACAAACTTTTAACGTTAACGTTTCGGAGGGTACTCTCCCCCCGTTTTCAAAACTAAACTAAAAAATAAATTGTTTAATTGTATTCTTAAGAATCAAGAACCAATTTCAATTTTAAATCTACCGAAGGCATAGCAATAGAGTTATTTTTATTTAAATTAATTATAGCGGTTTCTTTTAATCTTCTGTATTTTATTAGCGATTCTTTTAATACCGTTTTGGA
The DNA here is from genome assembly GCA_031761425.1 of Cosmopolites sordidus. Classification (NCBI taxonomy): domain Eukaryota; kingdom Metazoa; phylum Arthropoda; class Insecta; order Coleoptera; family Curculionidae; genus Cosmopolites; species Cosmopolites sordidus. The sequence continues at coordinate 625,645 of JARFXV010000501.1, forward strand.
ATTATTCCAATTGATTTTATGACCCGATTCCCATGCGTGTTACTACGTTACGGCAGTTAATGTGGACCGGATTCGAATCTCGTACTAGGCAAAAAAGTTTTTCTAAAATTCTTGTGAATGTTTCTAGGTAAGAGTGTAAACTCAGACAAGGAATCACCCCTCAGTCACGCCAGTTCGAGGCTGGGCAAGGCTGGATGCCTTCTGAGAGGTTTTCTACGTTGGTCACTCGCCAGTCGGTAGGCTTCTCGAGATTCTTTCGGTTAAGCACAAAACCAAGGGTTGATAGCCCGAGGGGGGTGCTGACCGGGGTTTTCGGTAGCTGATGACCGTGGTTCGGAACCCACGTTAAGCTGTAAGTCCAGTCGCTAAATAGCCTTTTCAGTTGCTGCTGCGCCTCTAACCTCAAAACTTTACTTTTACTTTATCTATTACAAATTAATATAATTTATTTTTTAGTTTAGTTTTGAAAACGGGGGGAGAGTACCCTCCGAAACGTTAACGTTAAAAGTTTGTAACATTTTTTATAACATTTTTATATATTTAAAATTTTGTTCGTTAAGTAAATTTATTACAAAAAAGAATCACTGAGAAATTTGTCTCCGTTTGGTTTTTGTTTTTACCCAGTGATTCTTTCGTTACATAAGAACAGGTATTTTTGATATTTTTTGAGTTTTAGATAGTGGCGAAAAACCCAAATAAAGGAAAAAAATATATGAACACGCCACAATCATTCAGACATTACTTAAACGTGTTTAATATAAAAGGTGATTTCTTTAGCGTATCGCAACTTCCAATAGGCGTCCCAGTCAAACGAACTGTAAGTTTGACATTCAGTGACAATGACAGAAACCTATGACAACTTAGCAACCATACTAGTCGCGTTAAATATTGACCGTATTATTGGGATATCTGTCTAGTTTCCGAATCTAAAGGAAAGAATCTAGGAAAGGTCTTTCATCAAGGCTTTCAGCAATCTCTGATGTTGCCAAAAAGGATTTTACTCGTCTTTACAGCACGTCCCATTTTCAAGTATCTGATTCTCCTTTAAATCATGGCATGGAAATTATGTACCTGATCTTCTCTTTCTTTCTTCTGAACTTCTTTTACACCTGTTACTTTAAACATAAAGTATTCCCCGCCTTGTTAACCCAAAAACGGTGTTTCTTCGGCCTCTAAATGAATTGACTGCTTGGATGTGTTTTGTAGGTGTAGCGAAATGATTTCTGGACAACAAGAGAGAAGGGAAATATAAAAAACTTATAGGTGAACTCTTGAAAGCCTATGAAATACTACGAGGAACAAGGAGAGAGGTTTCACCAGGACATCAGGACGATGGACGCAAGATCGCAGGGACGCTGGAACCCATCTATGTTGGGTGACTCACTGCTCGTTTTTAAATAGAGATGATGCTACAGAACACAGGAGAAAAAGATTTTGTCGTTATATGATATCTCATGTAATATTTTTTTTTCACATAATCGTCAGTAATATCTTTACATAGATTTATTAACATGATTTTGACAGTATCGTCGTCGATCAAAGATAAACACCCAGAGCGTGGCTTATCAGAAAGGTTGAAATTACCTATTTGAAATTTTTCGAAGCATTTTCGTATTCGAGAATTTCAGTAGTAGAGAATATCAAAAAGTCAGGTCTATTTAACTAACTAACTATATAACTTCTATATTTTCCAAATTTTATATAATTGATTTTTGGTAACGTTACTTATATTTACGAGCTCTACAACCTGTTAAAATAAATGACCCAACTTTGAGAACACCCAGTACAATAAACACCCCCCAATAAATACCCGTATAACACTGTAACAATTTCTTATTTCCCAATTCAACTGACCATTTTCTTGATATTGATATTCATTATTTTTAAGTGAAAATTAGTTGGTTTCAGCTGCTGTAGAATGACATATACGTACATATTTTTAAAATGCTAATTGTAACCTGGTTTATTCAAACTAATAACTCAATTATTCACTAGACCGAATCAAGTCCTGATGATGCCAACATGGTTAGCGAAACGCGCGTCGAGAAATTAAATAAAGCAGTTTGGTTTTCTAGTGGGAAATCTCTTTGAGTTTATTTAAACTGATAACTACTTGATAAAAGATTCTTACCTTGTATCAGGATCAACAGCTAGCACCCTACGCACCATGAAATCTTCGTATTTTTCGAACAACAGTTGGTTGTTCAATATATTCCTGATTTCTGCAAGAGAGTAAGGCTGATAAATAGAAAACAAACAGCGAGTAAATAACGATGATCCGATTGGGCCAGAACGGAGAAATCGCTTACCATTGGGATGCATTGGTTCGAGGCACTCTGGACAAGCTATGCACACTCTGGACTCGGTGATTTCAACGCGCAGGTACTGCTTGAAACACGAGATGCAGGCCCGATGACTGCAAGCATTCAGCTCGAAAAAATCCTCGGGTGCCAGTTCGGCAAGACAAAGAGGGCATTCCAAAATCTGACCCGTTTCCATACTCTGAAAAGACAAGACATTATTCATATTTCAATTACTTTCAACACTAAAATTATCTCAGATGGAGATTCGCATCAGGAGACGTTTCAATCTAGATTTGAATCATCTCCCGATGATGCTAACGTGGTTAGCGAAACGTGTTTAATATGAAAGGTGATTTTTTTAGTGTATCGGAACTTTCGATAGGGATTTTACTCTCAACATAATTTTGACAGTATCGTCCTCGATCAAAGATGAACGCTCAGAGCGTGGCTCATCAGAAAGGACGAAATCATCTATTTGAAATTTTTCGAAGCATTTTCTGCATGTTTCTATCAGACACTGTACCTTCACCAAACACTTTCAATAGATTTCTACACGTTTCTGTGGCATTTCTTCCTTGTTAGAATACAAAATCTAGATTTGAATCATCTCCCCATGATGCTAACGTGGTTAGCGAAACGTGTTTAAAATGAAAGGTGATTTTTTTAGTGTGTCGGAACTTTCGATAGGGATTTTACTCTAACATAATTTTGACAGTATCGTCCTCGATCAAAGATGAACGCTCAGAACGTGGCTCATCAGAAAGGACGAAATCATCTATTTGAAATTTTTCGAAGCATTTTCTGCATGTTTCTATCAGACACTGTACCTTCACCAAACACTTTCAATAGATTTCTACACGTTTCTGTGGCATTTGTTCCTTGTTAGAATACAAAATCTAGATTTGAATCATCTCCCGATGATGCTAACGTGGTTAGCGAAACGTGTTTAATATGAAAGGTGATTTTTTTTAGTGTGTCGGAACTTTCGATAGGGATTTTACTCTAACATGATTTTGACAGTATCGTCCTCGATCAAAGATGAACGCTCAGAACGTGGCTCATCAGAAAGGACGAAATCATCTATTTGAAATTTTTCGAAGCATTTTCTGCATGTTTCTATCAGACACTGTACCTTCACCAAACACTTTCAATAGATTTCTACACGTTTCTGTGGCATTTGTTCCTTGTTAGAATACAAAATCTAGATTTGAATCATCTCCCGATGATGCTAACGTGGTTAGCGAAACGTGTTTAATATGAAAGGTGATTTTTTTTAGTGTGTCGGAACTTACGATCGGGATTTTACTCTAACATGATTTTGACAGTATCGTCCTCGATCAAAGATGAACGCTCAGAGCGTGGCTCATCAGAAAGGACGAAATAATCTATTTGAAATTTTTCGAAGCATTTTCTGCATGATTCAATCAGACACTGTACCTTCACCAAACACTTTCAATAGATTTCTACACGTTTCTGTGGCATTTGTTCCTTGTTAGAATACAAAATCTAGATTTGAATCATCTCCCGATGATGCTAACGTGGTTAGCGAAACGTGTTTAATATGAAAGGTGATTTTTTTTAGTGTGTCGGAACTTTCGATAGGGATTTTACTCTAACATGATTTTGACAGTATCGTCCTCGATCAAAGATGAACGCTCAGAACGTGGCTCATCAGAAAGGACGAAATCATCTATTTGAAATTTTTCGAAGCATTTTCTGCATGTTTCTATCAGACACTGTACCTTCACCAAACACTTTCAATAGATTTCTACACGTTTCTGTGGCATTTGTTCCTTGTTAGAATACAAAATCTAGATTTGAATCATCTCCCGATGATGCTAACGTGGTTAGCGAAACGTGTTTAATATGAAAGGTGATTTTTTTTAGTGTGTCGGAACTTACGATCGGGATTTTACTCTAACATGATTTTGACAGTATCGTCCTCGATCAAAGATGAACGCTCAGAGCGTGGCTCATCAGAAAGGACGAAATCATCTATTTGAAATTTTTCGAAGCATTTTCTGCATGTTTCTGTCAGACACTGTACCTTCACCAAACACTTTCAATAGATTTCTACACGTTTCTGTGGCATTTGTTCCTTGTTAGAATACAAAATCTAGATTTGAATCATCTCCCGATGATGCTAACGTGGTTAGCGAAACGTGTTTAATATGAAAGGTGATTTTTTTTAGTGTGTCGGAACTTACGATCGGGATTTTACTCTAACATGATTTTGACAGTATCGTCCTCGATCAAAGATGAACGCTCAGAGCGTGGCTCATCAGAAAGGACGAAATAATCTATTTGAAATTTTTCGAAGCATTTTCTGCATGATTCAATCAGACACTGTACCTTCACCAAACACTTTCAATAGATTTCTACACGTTTCTGTGGCATTTGTTCCTTGTTAGAATACAAAATCTAGATTTGAATCATCTCCCGATGATGCTAACGTGGTTAGCGAAACGTGTTTAATATGAAAGGTGATTTTTTTTAGTGTGTCGGAACTTACGATCGGGATTTTACTCTAACATGATTTTGACAGTATCGTCCTCGATCAAAGATGAACGCTCAGAGCGTGGCTCATCAGAAAGGACGAAATAATCTATTTGAAATTTTTCGAAGCATTTTCTGCATGATTCAATCAGACACTGTACCTTCACCAAACACTTTCAATAGATTTCTACACGTTTCTGTGGCATTTGTTCCTTGTTAGAATACAAAATCTAGATTTGAATCATCTCCCGATGATGCTAACGTGGTTAGCGAAACGTCTTCCTTGTTAGAATACAAAAATACAGTTGGGTACAAAATACAGTGGCATAAATGAACTTTATCAGTAGCCATGCGTATACGATAGCGTCTCACTTAATTCTAATATGAATCATCTTCGTTTTAATTCATTTGCTAGATCAGTATGTATACATTCACTGATAAAAAGAGAGAGAAAGCATCAAACATCAAACTTGCGCCATATTTGTATGAGACTAAAAGCTTTTCTAATGATTCTCGTATATTTGAAACAAGATTACCTCCGGAACGACAATAATGAAAACCGTTTTATTTGCTTTCTTCAATCTGCACTGATAATATCCTAAAAATAAATCATTTTTACATTACGAATCGAACAATCAGAAACGATAATTCGCCATTTACATAAGCTCTTTGTGTGTCTGTGTTGTAAATTGCCGTTCGTAAAATTATATAAATATGTGTGTTCCTTTCGGTTTTCTCTGTCTCTCCCGCCGGTTCGCCCAGGCGCGGTTTCGTAAGTGCAAAAACGAAAGCAAGTCTTTGCCGTTGACCTAGATAAATGGGAAATATTGTGCCTCGTTACGGCTTTGCCGATTATTAGACGAAAAAAATCGTAGTTACGATTTGTTTTAGCAATTTACAGTCGTACTTGCGTACATATATAATGACTCATTATATAATTAATGCTCGGTTAAATAATCTAGCTTTATTGGAGTATGATCTAGATTAATTTTACCATCCATAAAGTGTAGTAACTTCACTCGTAGTAATTTTAATTTATGTTTATAAGAAATTACCTTGCAATTCAATACATTTAAACCAGCTGTAATATTGTTGAGTTGTAATTAATTGTTTCATCATCATCCTATTTATTCATCCAGGTATGTCCAAATGTAGGTAGCCAAAATGTAGTATCTTCCAGTTATTTCCATTTCTGCCTGTTTTGTGTCTATTCTCTTCATGTCATCCACCCACCTCATTTGTGGTCGTGACCTTCATACGGACGCCAGTTTTGGATGACATGGTTCTACCTATTGTTTGAGATTTTGATTGTGTCCTGGGAATTCCCATTTAAGTCTGGCAGCATGTTCCGCTATGTCTAGAATTTTGGTCGTTTGTCGTATCTATGTATTTCTTTGTGGTCTCATAGTTATATTCAGCATTCTTCGTTCCATAACTATCTGTATATTTCGACTCTCTGTCGTCAGTTTGTCAAGGTTGGATTTAGTAATGGTTTAAGTCTGAGCTTCATACGTCAGCACAGGAAGTATTAATTGAATATTTTAGTTTTATATTCAACTGAAAACTTCTTGTCCTTCAGGATGAAAGAGAGTTTGCCGAACGATGCCCGAACCCATTCGAATTCTTTTTATTTCGGTTGCTTGATTCTCTCTATTCAGTGTAACTGATTGACCCAGGTATATAAAGGGACTACCAATAAAAGTGATGGAGCTTTATTGGAGTATGATCTAGATTAATTTTACCATCCATAAAGTGCAGTAACTTCACTCGTAGTAATTTTAATTTATGTTTATAAGAAATTACCTTGCAATTCACTACATTTAAACCAGCTCTAATATTGTTGAGTTGTAATTAATTGTTTCATCATCATCATCCTATTTATTCATCCAGGTATGTCCAAATGTAGGTAGTCAAAATGTAATATCTTCCAGTTATTTCCATTTCTGCCTGTTTTGTGTCTATTCTCTTCATGTCATCCACCCACCTCATTTGTGGTCGTGGTTCGAATTCGAACCATTCGAATTCTTTTTATTTCGGTTGCTTGGTTCTCTTTATTCAGTTTAACTGATTGACCCAGGTATATAAAGGGACTACCAATAAAAGTGATGGAACTTCAAAATTAAATAGAACATACATGTTTTACTCAAACTGGATTCGGATTGTTTTATTTAAGAGATTCAGATATGCAATTTATGATTTGAAAGCTCGCGCCAGTTTTCGATGACCCTGGCTTTATCATTTTGGGCTGTATGGCGACTATGGCTTGGCGAATGTCCAAGTCGCCAATAGACGCGGGTTTATTGCTATAAACTTGTGTTGTCACATGTGTTCAGAGAAAATAATCTAAAGGAGGTAAATCGCATGATCTCGTCGGCCAATAAGGTCATCTTTACTCGGGAATTATGGGTTGGTGCGCCATCCTGTTGAAAATAAAGGTCATCCAACCGCTTGTATTGCTCGGTATTGATGGTAATGGTGGCTCCCTCCGTATTTTTAAAGAAATGCCGACCGATGACACTCTTCCATGCCAAAATCCACACCAAACTGTGATTTTTTGCGGATGTGAATTTTGTTTATTGACAAAGCCATTGAGCCAGAAATGAGCCTCATAGGAGATGATTTTGCGATTAAGTTCATTGTAGACTTGCATCATTTTGAGGGCCCAATCAGCAAATTCACGACGAATGTATGTTCGTTCCAACTAGCGTCAGAAACAGATTTTGACAGTCAGAATTCGGCGTAGTAACTAACAACCGTTCCAACCATCGTTACTACACCGAATACTGACTGTTAGAAACTGTTTCTGACGCTACTTGGTGAGAGGCCTAACTCTTCCTAGCGGTGAACAACCGAGCCATTGTCATTTTCGACTACGCTTGCTTGAACGGCGGCAATATTGGGTAATATAACAAATATGGGTACCACTTCTGGAATCTTTTTGTCATACAAGCACCACACTATCGTGGAAAGTAAACTCACGTTCAAATTTTCTAATAACACGATCAATAGCCTGTACAGAAGGACCACCACGTTGAGTAGCACGAGAGGACCGCGACTATGCGTAATAAAACTGTACAATTATCAAGCATTCTTCTATAGTGAAAAGAACCATGATTTAATTGCAAACCTTTCGGAAAACAACTGACAAAGCATATCAAAAATTGGTAAACAAATATAACCACCATGAACTATCAAAGTTCCATCATCCTTAATAGTAGACCCTTTATATTTATTCGCCGGTTCCAGTTGGGTGCCGTACTGATACCGGGAACACTGATATGTCCGAGGTCGTTTGTGTTTTCGCCAGGTTCATTCTGAGACCTTTGTAGGTTCACACGTGTTAGAGCTCATTAACTATTTTTTTAATATCTTCATAATTGTTTGATATTATTATATCGTCCAGATCTTAGATGGTTTAAACGTTTGCCATTTATATTCATTACCATAAATCTTCCCAGTTTAGTTAGTAAGACTTAAGTAAGTTAGTAAGACTTTTAGTAAGACTTAAAAAATTCAAGAAAAAAATTACCATGACCCGATTGTATCGTGAATTTCACGAGTCAGAATAATCTCTCTATCAGAACAGAATCTAATATCAAAAGAACGAGAGCTTCTGTTGGCCGCCCGCAAACAACAGAGTTTTTTGAATACATTAAACCCCACTTCTTGAATGCTACTAACTCGTCTGTGTATAGTTATGATGAAACCAACATAACTGATGACCCGGAAGTAGAAAAGTCTTGGTACCTCGAGGTACCAACAGCTATTAGCAACATGGTTTGTGGAAATACTCACTGCGACCTTCCTCCACCAATGATTGTTTACAAAGCCATGAACTTATATGATAATTTGACTTCTGGGAGACCTACAGGAACAATATGCAAACAGTTTGAAAGTTTGAAAAACATTAAAAATATGCCAGTGTAACCCCAGTTTACGGTATCCATTTGTACAGTCATTTCAGATGTTCTGTTAATATTTTGTATGAGGGTCTTGTAGCGATGATCTATTCTGCAAAAAAGCTTTACCGTAGTCCACAAATGCACAATAGAAAGGGAGACTGTATTCATCGGTCTTCTATATCAATATACTTGGAAACTGGTAAAAAAAATAACAGATGACAGTAAGCAAAATAAGTGTGTATTGGAGAGTTTTGCTTCGAAATATGGTGATCCTATTAAGACCGTTAATAGTCTAAAAAATTATTTTGTGGGTTCATGTTTGAATATGAGTCCGATTACAGCCTGCAATGCTTCAGTTTCCTCGATGACTCAGACAATATATTTGGCACCTACGGATTGGCATGAGGTTTCGAAAATAATAAAGGAATTAAAGAATAAAAAATCAGTCGGGGATGACAATCTTCCAACATAAATAATTAAAGAGATTTAAAGAGAGTTATTTCCAAAAATGTATGAATATATGCAGCAATTTCGGCGTATTACGCATTCGTTCGGTCTAGCATAGGATACGGATTGATTTTTTTGGGGAAACTCACCTGATATGCATAGAATAGTTCAGCTTCAAAAAAGATGTTATCTTTTTTAAAAAAAGGATTTTTACTTTGGTAAGCATGTATATTCATGATTCTTTTATGTTTGTATATAACAACAAAGAACTTTTTGAGCCATTCCAAAATGTACTTGAGTATGCGACACGATATAAATCCGATCTTTTACCATTAAGATATAATTTTAGTTATATTCAAAAAAATGTTAACTTTATGATTATAAAAATATACAACAGGTTTCCTCTAAATTTCTGGTTAAAGTCCAAAATTGCAGCAAATAAAAGTCTAAAGAAATACTTGTTTAAAAAAGCGTATTACTCATTAAGGGATTTTTTTAGTGATATGGACAGATTTAATATAAAAAACTTGAAGAGATTTCCTCCTGATGATGCTAACATGGTTAGCGAAACGTGCGTCGAGCAGTTCAAATAAAGCGTTTTGGTGTTTAGTGGTAAATATTTTCAAGTTTAGTATTTCACACCAAAGATTCCAACAGAAGAATTGAATTACACGTCCACGCAATACGTCCACGCAAATTAAAGCTAAGATAGATGCAAATACAATGCAAGAATTTAATGACGGCATCTTTATATTGAGGCTGAAAACTTCAGACTCTATTTTAAGGGTTACTAGATGGTCCGTTGTGTCGTACCCTCGCCGGAATCCTCAAACTTGTTGGTGAATCTGTTTGTTATTATTTTGGAGAGGCATTTTGTAGGGCTATGACAACAGATAAATTGGTCTATAGTTTCCCATGTTATCAGCGTCGTTTTTCTTCAAAATTAGTATTGTAAGAGGTTGATTCCAGTCACTGGGTACATCTTTTTCAGTCAAACATTTAATAAGAAGTATTTTGAGGTATATTATAACTCTCCTGTCCTCCATTAATCAGTTCAGGTACTATGCTATCCTTTCTATGCTACTATTACTTACGATGCTTCGTCTTCGCTTATATCTGGCATTTTTTCTCAGTTTCCATTTGCTTTAATACCTTTCTGAATTGTTCCTTTGGCTCGTTTTTCTATTCATCGAGTTTACCATAAAACTATCGTCCATTTCTCCTATGAAGTTCTTCTTTCCTTTCTGCTGTCTTAGGTTTTTGTTGTCTTCTATGATATCATCATAGAAGAATTGTTGTTTAATATATTTTATTTGTACAATATTATTCGCAGTAGATTTACAATGTGTTCGAGAAGTTTTCAATTGAGTTCCTTGACGTTTTATATTCACACCATGAGCGAGAATCAAACCCAAACTGACTGTAACCGTCGAGTGTGTGATTTATTGTTCGAACAGCTAATATTTACTTTCGAGTTCATTATCGAAACAAACAGCGCTCGAAAGCGTATGACGAATTGATATGTAGCCAGATATTGATGAAGAACAGTGTAAACAAGGACATGAATCGATGTTTGCCTCGGAGAAATAAATTGTTCAAATAGTATAAATTACCGCGTTTAAAAAACATTATTATTTCAGTGAATCTAAGTCCGAGTCTGCTAACTGCTAGGGAGTAACGAAAATATTTGCGTTTTATCTTTTCACCAATTTTCAAAGGTTTAGTTCAACTTTTTGCTCCGGCAAATAGACATACCTGTTACGGTTTTTATGTATTAAAATGAGTGAAGATTAACTTAAGATATTTCACAAAAAGACTTCAAAGCGAGTGACGCCGCTCGTAAGATTTGCGAACTACATGGGGAAGGTGCCATATAAATCCTCAGCGTCCAAATCCGGTTCAAAAACTTTCAAAAGGGATCGACTGATTGCGCGGTTGGCTTTTGATGCAATAAAGTAACAATGATAATGATTCAAACACTTGGTATTTGTTTCACAATATATTCAGGATATTGTGACATGTCCTCGCGACCATTCTCAAAGCGAATGTTCGTTGAAGGTGTTTCCAAAAGTAACCGACCTGGCGTATAGATGGCAATTGTCGTTTGAAAACAATGACTATGGTAGAAAGAACCAACCTTATAAAGCTTAAGTTTGACGACGCTACGTTATTTAATATTTGCTTGGCAGCCATTAATAGTGAACGCTGTCTGTGAATTTGTAAACATGGTAAAATTGGTCAACGTTATGTAATACAATACTTTCATTTGAAAAATCTCAGTCCAACCGATATCAAAGCGGAGCTAAATTCTACTTTGGAATAATCGGCTTCTTCGTTTACAATAGCAAAATATTGGGCCGCAGAGTTTAAACGACGACGTACGAGATGAAAAGACGAACATCGCAGTGGTCGACCAAATGAGGTGACCACGCCAGAAATGGTGAAGAAATTCCACAAAATAGTATTGGATGACCGTAGACTTGACTGAAAGTGCGCGAGCTGGCAGACATGGTACATATTGGCTGAAAATTTGGACATAAGAGAGCTGTGCGGATTATGGATGAAGCGATTACTCACAATGGAACAAAAAGAGAGTCGTGCGGATATTTCAATCCAGTATTTGGCAAAGTTTCAGAGGAATAAATATGAGTTTTTGCGTCGATTCTTAACCATGGATGAAACATGGGTCCATTACTTGACACCTGAGACGAAGGAACAGTCAAAACAATAGACTGAAAGAGGAAAATCAGCTCCAAAAGTGTTTTGCAGCAAGAGAGAACTAGGTTGAAGGAAACAAAATAAATATGAATGAATAAATAAACATTTTGGATTTGGAAGTCCCGTTACTTTTTGATCATACTAGTACATAAAAATATTTCTATTTTTTTCTTTCAAGACATCTTCTGTAAAACAAAAAAAATTCCCCAAGTTATACAGGGTGATAGGTAAACATGTGGCAAAAATTAAAGGGGTTATTCCTTGACTTATTCTAAGAATATTTTGTTGTATGATGATTTTTGAAAAACCCCTTTGTTTCGAAGATACAGGGTGAACAAAATTTACGACATTAACAACATTTTATTATCAAAAAGTACATGTAAAGTTGCTCAATCTACAATAAATGTTCGAAATGACTTCCTCCAGCCTTGATACAAACATTCAATCTTCTCGTCATTGACTGCCGAACTCTTTCAAACACACCAGGGTCGTTTCTAATTGAGTTACACCCAGCAATTACCCGATTTCTCAAATCATCCAAATTCTTCAATGGAGTAGCGTAAACTAATGACTTCAGATATCCCCAGAAGAAATAATCCAGGGGGTTTAAGTCCGGCGATCGAGCAGGCCATGCGTGTGGCCCACTTCGACCAATCCAGCGATATCCGTATGTTGCTGTTAAAAAATCACGAGCAACCAAACTGAAATGTGGTGGTGCACCATCGTGCATTAACCACATTTCATGCCTTGTTGCCAATGGTACATCTTCCAGAAACTCAGGCAGCGTTGCTTCCAAAAAGTTGCGATACACCTCGCCAGTAAGTCTTTGTGATAGAAATACCGGTCCAATTAGATAGTCACCTACAATTCCAACCCAAACATTCAACGAGAACTGATGTTGAAAACTATCTTCGCATACCTGATGCGGATTTTCATCTGCCCACACATGGTTATTATGAAAATTCCTTATTGCGTTTCTTGCGAAAGTGGCTTCATCGGTGAAAAGAATTTGTGTCAGGAATAGAGAGTAAAGTTTGCAATATCCATTGACATAATGCAATACGTGGAGGAAAATCAACAGGTAGTAGTGCCTGAACGCGTTGAATGTCGTATGGATACAACAAATTGCCCTTAAGAATTTTCCAAACTGTCCAGTGAGTCACATTCAAAGTACTTGCAATTTTTCGCGTAGAACTACCAGGCTCTTCCGCTATCATGTCCAGCACATTCTGTTCCAATTGTACCGTTCTTACAGTCAGTGATCTTCCTGACCCTTCAGTTCATTTCAATGTGCCTGTTCCACGTCTATGAATGTGTTCGAAGATATTTTGGTCAGGGACATTACGGGCTGGAAATCGTTCACTGTACAATCGCCTAGCTTGTAATGCATTGCCATCAGCAAATCCATACATGAAGTGCATGTTAGTCATCTCAGCGTTTGTATACATTATGATAGAGGACTTCACTCACTATTTAAGACAAGTCAAACAGCCAAACGTCACTCAATCTATGTAAACAAATGCGACCGATGAAATCCACTTACTAGATAAAACAGCCTTTTCAAGTGATCGAGATCGAAAAAAAAACTTTTTGTACTTGATAAACTCATTGAAGTATACCCTACTTATTTACATTAAGGATTTCAACAAATATCGAATATGGTTATCACAAATTTTGTTCGCCCTGTATCTTCGAAACAAAGGAGTTTTTCAAAACTCATCACAGGACAAAATATTCTTAGAACAGGACAAGGAATAACTCCTTGCATTTTTGCCGCATGTTTACCTAACACCCTGTATATAGAGTAATACCTTATCGTGGAATGTTAAATACTGATAATGCACATTGAGTTAAATACCAATATTTTTCAGTAAACCGATTAAAATCTTGTGCATTCCTCGCAATCCAAACAAGACTATAAATACAGAGGACCACGAGACAGAATTAAGAATTCAACTATTAGCTGTCACGCGAAAGTCAGCTGCTAGTGTTCGAATCCAGTGTACCAGTACCTCCGAGGGTAGTGATGGGAAATACGGATCTTTTTGGAGAGTGGCATCACCGGTTCCGATTCAATTCAAAGATCCGGATCCCTGAGTCTGTTCTTGGATCCCACTGAAAAGTTTCTCGTATAACTGGTTGCATAACTTAGTTGCATAGACAGATAAACAAATATTTTACGATTGACAGTAGTATGCCCGTATATGAATTATTTTTCGTATGAATTATTAAAAGTTTTCGGTCTATCATTGACATCAAAAAGCAATAATTCACTCTCTCACATGGAAAAATCTTGAAAACAGAGTAGTAAATGTAAAAAGTTGTAGAAACCCTACGTCAGCAGCTATTAATGAAATAGAAAAATATTTAAATGAGCCCTTAATCGATCGACACGAGGACCCCTTAATATGGTGGTTTCAAAGAAAATTTATTATGGTGGTTTCAAAGATATTTATCCAAGACTATATGAATTTGTCCAAAAAAGGCTCTGCCTTATGTCTACTTCTGTGCCATGTGAAAGAACTTTCAGTAAAACTGGTCAAATTGTGACAGAAAAAAGAAGTCGATTGAAAACTAAAAAGATAAATTAAATCATATTTTTACATGTAAATATGTAATTGTTTAAAAATTTTAATTTTTAAAAATTAATTTTAAAATTTGATGTACTTATTGTGTTTTACAATTTAATCTATTTATGTAATATATTTTAATGTATATTATATATATAAATCCATGTGAGCCATACGCTAAATAAATAAATGTAATTGTTTAAAAATAAATTAATATATTTAATTATTATGTGTATTATTCTATATATTTATATATTTAGGTACATAAAACAATAATAGATTGAAAATTTTAAGCCACAGTACTAAACGGAACTAAAAAAGACCCGAGACCCGTCCGACCCGACTACTACTATCTTTTTCTATGCGATAGGTGCGGTTATAGAACATAACCTTTCTATCCTTGTCCTTATCTAAGACCCAACAGAACCGAGAAACGTCTGGGATCCGAGAACCGTCTGGGATCCGAGAGCTGTCTGGGATCCGAGAGCCGTCTGAGATCCGAAAGCCGTCTGGGGTTCGAGATCCGTATATCGTAATTTTAGGAACCGGTTCATTCGGCTCTTTTAAAAGATCCGAATCTGCGAGTCGGATCAGATCCGATCCGGAAATCTCTATCCGAGAGTCAAGTCTCCGAAAACCATTACAAAGACAAGTGCGTTACGATTCAAGGCGTGCACTACTGTCAGTGGGCCATAACAATTGAAGACGTTTGAAGACTCAGAAAGACCACACCACACCACACAAGCTATTTTTATTTTGTAACAGTTATTTTTTCTTCACGTAGAATTTACTGTATATTTATAAATAAATTAGTTTTTCGAAACGGAACCACGAATGGTATTTATATAATTCCCAACAATTTTTTTCTAAACAAATTGGTTTCATTACTTTTATTTCATTATTTAATTTTTCAACATAATTTACTTTAAATAAAATATGTTACACTTTATGCATATATCGTAATCAAAACGCTCTATATTCTTAAAATAAATAAATCTGCGTCTAATCTTTGAATTCGTCAAGTATTTCTGACAACAAACAACTGATATTGTAGATACTAACCACCACTTCTCCGATCACAAATGCAAGTGGAATACGCAGCGTAATTTCCTATTACGATGCATCAGCTGAATCATTAGTTCGGATATAATTCGAAATGAGTCAGCACCACTTAAACCTAAAAGTGTTGGGACTCATTTAAACTTTGAAATGTAATGTAATGAAATGATATAAAACGACTTTGTATGTAGCTAATAACATGTTTTTTCGACAGGTGGACATGTTTTCTTGCAATATTGATGAGAATGCTCTTTTTGCTTTTCATTTAGATAGTTATTAAAATACCTCAAAGAAATGGCCTAGCAAGTCCCATTTTCATATACCTGCTTCTCCTTCATCTCATAGGATCATTGAAACTATTTGCACCGGACTTTGGACTAGACAATGTAAGAATTATCACAAGACCGTAGAGGGAGTATTTCTGCAATGTTCTACGCACCTTTAAAGGAAGTTTTATTGTTATCTATAGTTTTAGTTTGTTTCCTTCTCGTTAACAGTACAGTCAAGGGTTTTTATATAAAATGGCAAGTTCTAGTGGTCGATTTTGTGTTTTGAAAGTACAACTGAAGAGTCCAACATCAGTCAGTGGAAGCGGACAACACTTGAAAATTCCTAACGAGATTATATATATATATATATATATATATATATATATATATATATATATATATATATATATATATATATATATATATATATATATATATATATACCCCTTTGTGGATCAGACCTAGACTTGGTAAAGGGGTTTGAATAGGACAATGAAGCTTTGAGCTATGCCGTCTGGAGCGTAAGTTCCTGGGAGGGTCACCCCTGGCGGACAGATCGAGGCAGAGGCCTCGGACTAACATGATCCAAAATCTGCCAACCCGCATAGGACCACCGTGGCAGATTACGGTCCATGCCTTCATCATGACAGTACAACTTCAAATACGGCCCTCATTCTCCGGAGGCCAAGGGGCAATTACCTACGGCAGCGGAAAGATCTGCCCCAAGGCAAAGGGTGCTAAGAATCACCGGGTTAGTTCAAGCTGCCATTGGAATTTTGACATTGCTACGCTTAATATACGGACAATGAAAACGGAGACACTACTACAAGACCTGTTAATCGAACTTGACAACATACATTGGGATATTATTGGGCTCTGTGAAATACGAAGAAAGGGCGACTAGTTAATCAAATTAGAACCAACTGGTCACGTACTGTACACCCGAGGTACGGATAATGAACGATGTGGTGGAATTGGATTCCTCATCAATCGAAAGCTGAAAGACAGTGTAGTCAAACTTGAAAGTATATCCGACAGATTAGCCCAATGCGTCATTCAGCTGAATAAAAAGTTTAAGCTTCAAATCGTCCAAGCTTATGCACCAACTATAAGCCATAGAGATGAGGAAATTAAGGAATTGCATGACGATATGGCACTACTTTTAGACAAAGAGAAGTGTAGGTATAAAATCCTGATGGGCGACTTTAACGCCTGAATCGGAGAAGCAAGAACTGGTGAAATGCAACTGGCCCGTATGGAAATGGTGAGCGGGACAATAGAGGTGACAGGCTGGTTGACTTCGATGAAGGATGGTACAATATGAAGCGAACGGACAGAAATGTTAGAGGTTGTTCGAAGATTTTATTCAAAGTGATATGAGGACCAGAATCAAGCAAGAACAGCAATGCTCAGTGAAGAACAAGAGCCGGATATTCTGGGCTCCAGGAGAGGATAGTATAACTGTGGAGATGTTAAAAGCTGATGGTCAGACTTTACATAAAACACTAGCAAAATTATATTCAAAATGTCTCGAATAACAAGATGTACCCTGCTTATGGAAAATGCAGAAGTGATTCTTTTACATAAGACAGGAGCACAGGAAGATTTAAAGAACTACCGTCCAATAAGCCTCCTGCCCGTGGTGTATAAAGTTTTCACCAAGATAATATCCAAAAGAATACTAAGAAAACTTAATGACGCCCAACCAAGGGAGTAAGCAGGATTCAAAAGTGGATTCAGCACAATGGATCACATCCAGGTCCTACAGCAGGTCATAGAAAGACACAATGAATACACTATGCCACTGGGCTTGACTTTTATCGATTATGAAAAAGCATTTGATTCAATCTCAAAGTGGGCCATAATGGATGCATTGCTTAATCAAGGTGTAGAGAAAGCCTATGTAAATCTACTAGGATCGATATATGATGAAGCTACAGCGATAGTCCACCTTGAGGTGACGATCTTGAGGTTGGAATAAATGTAGAGTGGGGCGTACGACAGGGTGACGCAATATCGCCTCTTCTTTTCTCGGCCTGCCTGGAAGAAGTGTTCCGTAATCTGGATTGGAAACAGGATGGAAAAAGGATTAATGGTGCATACTTAAATCATTTTCTTCTTTCTGCTAGCTGCAAAGACACGTACAAGAGCTGCAAACGGCTGGGGAACCATTTGGCTTGAAAATAAACCAGAAGAAGAGTCAGGTCATGTTCAATAAATTTGCTGAGGACAAAATGATTTCTATTTTAGGAACGGATTTGGAAGTTGTGGATCACTGTATATATCTTGGGCAGAGGGTTTCAATGGAAGGAGATACCGTCCGCGAGGTGGAACGACGCGTTAAATGTGGCTGGCAGGCCTTTGGCAGGCTCAACATAGTGTTTAAGAACAAACTATTACTTTGCCTGAAAAGAAAAGTCTTTGATCAGTGTGTCCTGCCCGTTTTCACATACGGAAGTCAGACCTGGACACTCACATCACAGTCAGTTCAAAAACTTCGAGTAGCACAGAGGGGAATGGAAAGATGTATGCTTGGCATTACTAGACGGGATAGAACGACCTGCACATAGATCAGAAAGCAAACGAAAGTGACTGACATCATTGGAAGAATAAAGCAATTGAAATGGAAGTGGGCAGGCCATGTAGCGAGCCGGTGGGACGAAAGATGGATCAGGGCTGTCCTGGACTGGATACCGCTTGATCGCAAACGTCCACGGAGAATACCGAAAACACGATGGACTGATGACATTATTAAGTATATTGGACCCGAATGGCAGAGGAGAGTAAAAACCCACAGGATTGAGATTTGAACCTTATGTCATAATTTAGAAGCGATTGATACAAATTTTCGTAGAGTTGATATTAAGCACATATCAACATAACATTTTTAATTTTATATATTATTCATCTCATACTCAAGTATATATTGTAATAAATGAGTAATTTACAAAGTTCTTAGTTTATAACATAACGATTAATTTTATAAATGAGGTAGGTAGCGCAGTTTTAATTTAATTCAGGACTAATCAGTGCCCGATATTCTTGGTTAACTTGTCTTTTGCTAACACAAATAGATTCGATGGTTTTTCCACACATAAGCATGCAACCTATTTAAGCCGCAGATAGATATTGTTTGGCCTTGAGACTTACGATCATGGCGAAAGCTAAGCGAATTGGAAACTAAAGCTTTTTGAATGGTATCGCAGATTCTGACGGTATTATTGGAATATATTGGAAAACAGGACCGCTCCTTTAAACTTTCCAGTCAAAATGGTTGCTTTAAGAATATTTCCGGTGATCTTTTTGATGACCAAACGTGTACCGTTGCATAATCGAGGTGGATTCAAATTACGCAGAAGAATCATAAGTGAACCACTCTTCAACCGAAGATTATGGGGTGGCATATCCAGATAATTTCATAATTCAATTGGAAAATGTACAATTTCGTTTTCATCAACAACAGTGTCGATTGATTTACAAGACATCGGATTACCTAGCATTAACTGTTGTATCTGAAAGTTAATTTCGTCAAAATCAACATTTTTGGCTGGCAAAATAGCCTGATTACTGAGCCAGTTATGATCCAAGTGATTATTTTGTATGTCCGGAAAGATACTCTCAATTAATTCATTTTTTGTCTGAACAACAGTGCAGAAATTGTCTGGCAATTTAATGCATTACGTATTAGGTTGCAGTTCTATTCTACCGTTTCCAACATTTAGCAATTGTTCGGAAAATATTTGTGCCGATGGACCATTTTGCAATCGTACGCACATGTTTATGGTGAATTGAAGTGTTTCGAAACTTCGCCATAAGACCAGAGAACAACTGAAATTAAATGAAAAAATAATGTACCAAAAATTTAAGTAATTTTTGAACACACGTGTGACGTGAAAATAATTGTAGCATAAATGAAATTTTTGGACTCTTAACACAGCGCCATCTATTGGATACTACCCAATCTGGACACTAAAGAGTTGAAGCGTTATGTCGATTAACTAACTTACACCGCTCTCTGTTAGAAACTTATAGAACTCACAGATAATTATAATCCTTTGTCATATAATAAACAAATAATTTGCAATAAAAAAATAACGTGACTATAAATTGAGATAAAAATTATCCTATCTCTCAAGTTGGACCAAACTGCACACAGTGTCCAAATTTCTTTAAAATCGGTTCAGTAGTTTAGGTGTTCATCGCGGACAAATAACGTGACACGAAATTATATATATATATATATATATATATATATATATATATATATATATATATATATATATATATATATATATATATATATATATATATATATATATATATATATATATATATATATATATATATATATATATATGTACGAGGGTCGATCCAAAAGTAAGTTTCCCTTCATTTTTTCAAATAGACAACTATGTTTATTTTCATTAAAATTTACATCGTCGGAAAGACGACATAATCGCCATTTCGATCAACACATTTTTGTAGACGGTGCTCCAACTTTTGTATGCCCATGTCGTACACCTCCGCCGCCAAACCCTTAAGAAAGCGCTGCACCTCTTGTTTCACTTCCTCGTCGTTCCGGAAGCGTTTGCCACTCAGGTGTTCTTTTAACTTGGGGAACAAGTGATAGTCGCTGGGCGCGAGGTCCGGACTGTAAGGTGGGTGGGGCATGACAGTCCATCCAAACTGCTCCAAAAGTTCCTGGGTTTTGCGGGAAGTGTGAGGTCGGGCGTTATCGTGAAGCAGCGTTACACCTGTTGTCAGGCGTCCTCTCCTGCGGTTCTGGATAGCACGCCTGAGTTTAGTGAGTGTCTCACAATACCTGTCCGAGTTTATTGTTGTCCCGGGTGTCAGGAACTCGATCAGCAGTATCCCCTTGCGATCCCAAAAGACAGTGGCCATGATTTTGCCAGCAGAAGGAGTTTGCTTGAACTTCTTTGTGACTGGTGACCCTGAGTGACGCCACTGTTTAGACTTTTCTTTGGTTTCGGGGGTGAAATGAAAAACCCACGTTTCGTCACCGGTCACGATGGAGTCCAAAAATTCTTCCTTATCGTCTTGACACTTTTGAAGAAACTGTCGAGCACAATCGAGGCGTTTCTCCTTGTGTTCTGCTGTCAGCATGCGCGGTACCCATCGAGCGCAACACTTGTGATACCCCAACTTTTCAGTCAAAATTCTTTCCACTGTACCGTAAGAACTCCCAGGAATCCTATCAACGAGTTCACGGATGGTGATTCTCCGGTTTTGAAGCATTTCGCGTTCGATCTTCTCGACAATCGACTCCGAAACTGCAGGTCTTCCACTCCGCTCTTCGTCGTGAACCTCCTTCCGTCCGTCACTAAATTCCCTGCACCAATGTCGGACCATTTGAACGGACATACACTTGTCGCCGTAAACTTGTGTCAACTTTCGATGAATTTCCACAGGTGGAATTCCTGTCGCATGCAAAAACCGAATAACCGATCGAATTTCGCACCTGGCGGGATCAACAATAAGAGGCTCCATCGCGAACGGCTGCTGAGCCAAGACTGAGCGGCGTAGCGCAGCGCTCGCGGGCGGAAAAGGGAGTGGGGGATCTGCCGTGCACAGCGGTGTTGTCGAATTTCGCCTAGCAGCTTCCAACGCTGCTGCAGCTCTTTGGGAAACTTACTTTTGGATCAACCCTCGTATATATATATATATATATATATATATATATATATATATATATATATATATATATATATATATATATATGTATATATGTATATATGTATATATGTATATATATATATATATATATATATATATATATATATATATATATATATATATATATATATATATATATATATATATATATATAGATATATATAGGCTAAACAAGCAGATCTCTCAATGATAGGGTAAAATAACATAAATATTCACTTTTACATAATCAAAAATAGACGGGAGTTGCCAAATATTGTATAGAACAGAACAGACTGGATACCGCTTGATCGCAAACGTCCACGGAGAATACCGAAAACACGATGGACTGATGACATTATTAAGTATATTGGACCCGAATGGCAGAGGAGAGTAAAAACCCACAGGATTGAGATTTGAACCTTATGTCATAATTTAGAAGCGATTGATACAAATTTTCGTAGAGTTGATATTAAGCACATATCAACATAACATTTTTAATTTTATATATTATTCATCTCATACTCAAGTATATATTGTAATAAATGAGTAATTTACAAAGTTCTTAGTTTATAACATAACGATTAATTTTATAAATGAGGTAGGTAGCGCAGTTTTAATTTAATTCAGGACTAATCAGTGCCCGATATTCTTGGTTAACTTGTCTTTTGCTAACACAAATAGATTCGATGGTTTTTCCACACATAAGCATGCAACCTATTTAAGCCGCAGATAGATATTGTTTGGCCTTGAGACTTACGATCATGGCGAAAGCTAAGCGAATTGGAAACTAAAGCTTTTTGAATGGTATCGCAGATTCTGACGGTATTATTGGAATATATTGGAAAACAGGACCGCTCCTTTAAACTTTCCAGTCAAAATGGTTGCTTTAAGAATATTTCCGGTGATCTTTTTGATGACCAAACGTGTACCGTTGCATAATCGAGGTGGATTCAAATTACGCAGAAGAATCATAAGTGAACCACTCTTCAACCGAAGATTATGGGGTGGCATATCCAGATAATTTCATAATTCAATTGGAAAATGTACAATTTCGTTTTCATCAACAACAGTGTCGATTGATTTACAAGACATCGGATTACCTAGCATTAACTGTTGTATCTGAAAGTTAATTTCGTCAAAATCAACATTTTTGGCTGGCAAAATAGCCTGATTACTGAGCCAGTTATGATCCAAGTGATTATTTTGTATGTCCGGAAAGATACTCTCAATTAATTCATTTTTTGTCTGAACAACAGTGCAGAAATTGTCTGGCAATTTAATGCATTACGTATTAGGTTGCAGTTCTATTCTACCGTTTCCAACATTTAGCAATTGTTCGGAAAATATTTGTGCCGATGGACCATTTTGCAATCGTACGCACATGTTTATGGTGAATTGAAGTGTTTCGAAACTTCGCCATAAGACCAGAGAACAACTGAAATTAAATGAAAAAATAATGTACCAAAAATTTAAGTAATTTTTGAACACACGTGTGACGTGAAAATAATTGTAGCATAAATGAAATTTTTGGACTCTTAACACAGCGCCATCTATTGGATACTACCCAATCTGGACACTAAAGAGTTGAAGCGTTATGTCGATTAACTAACTTACACCGCTCTCTGTTAGAAACTTATAGAACTCACAGATAATTATAATCCTTTGTCATATAATAAACAAATAATTTGCAATAAAAAAATAACGTGACTATAAATTGAGATAAAAATTATCCTATCTCTCAAGTTGGACCAAACTGCACACAGTGTCCAAATTTCTTTAAAATCGGTTCAGTAGTTTAGGTGTTCATCGCGGACAAATAACGTGACACGAAATTTATATATATATATATATATATATATATATATATATATATATATATATATATATATATATATATATATATATATATATATATATATATATATATGTACGAGGGTCGATCCAAAAGTAAGTTTCCCTTCATTTTTTCAAATAGACAACTATGTTTATTTTCATTAAAATTTACATCGTCGGAAAGATGAAACTTTCCTCTATTTTTCGACATAATCGCCATTTCGATCAACACATTTTTGTAGACGGTGCTCCAACTTTTGTATGCCCATGTCGTACACCTCCGCCGCCAAACCCTTAAGAAAGCGCTGCACCTCTTGTTTCACTTCCTCGTCGTTCCGGAAGCGTTTGCCACTCAGGTGTTCTTTTAACTTGGGGAACAAGTGATAGTCGCTGGGCGCGAGGTCCGGACTGTAAGGTGGGTGGGGCATGACAGTCCATCCAAACTGCTCCAAAAGTTCCTGGGTTTTGCGGGAAGTGTGAGGTCGGGCGTTATCGTGAAGCAGCGTTACACCTGTTGTCAGGCGTCCTCTCCTGCGGTTCTGGATAGCACGCCTGAGTTTAGTGAGTGTCTCACAATACCTGTCCGAGTTTATTGTTGTCCCGGGTGTCAGGAACTCGATCAGCAGTATCCCCTTGCGATCCCAAAAGACAGTGGCCATGATTTTGCCAGCAGAAGGAGTTTGCTTGAACTTCTTTGTGACTGGTGACCCTGAGTGACGCCACTGTTTAGACTTTTCTTTGGTTTCGGGGGTGAAATGAAAAACCCACGTTTCGTCACCGGTCACGATGGAGTCCAAAAATTCTTCCTTATCGTCTTGACACTTTTGAAGAAACTGTCGAGCACAATCGAGGCGTTTCTCCTTGTGTTCTGCTGTCAGCATGCGCGGTACCCATCGAGCGCAACACTTGTGATACCCCAACTTTTCAGTCAAAATTCTTTCCACTGTACCGTAAGAACTCCCAGGAATCCTATCAACGAGTTCACGGATGGTGATTCTCCGGTTTTGAAGCATTTCGCGTTCGATCTTCTCGACAATCGACTCCGAAACTGCAGGTCTTCCACTCCGCTCTTCGTCGTGAACCTCCTTCCGTCCGTCACTAAATTCCCTGCACCAATGTCGGACCATTTGAACGGACATACACTTGTCGCCGTAAACTTGTGTCAACTTTCGATGAATTTCCACAGGTGGAATTCCTGTCGCATGCAAAAACCGAATAACCGATCGAATTTCGCACCTGGCGGGATCAACAATAAGAGGCTCCATCGCGAACGGCTGCTGAGCCAAGACTGAGCGGCGTAGCGCAGCGCTCGCGGGCGGAAAAGGGAGTGGGGGATCTGCCGTGCACAGCGGTGTTGTCGAATTTCGCCTAGCAGCTTCCAACGCTGCTGCAGCTCTTTGGGAAACTTACTTTTGGATCAACCCTCGTATATATATATATATATATATATATATATATATATATATATATATATATATATATATATATATATATATATATATATGTATATATGTATATATGTATATATGTATATATATATATATATATATATATATATATATATATATATATATATATATATATATATATATATATATATATATATATATATATATATATATATATATAGATATATATAGGCTAAACAAGCAGATCTCTCAATGATAGGGTAAAATAACATAAATATTCACTTTTACATAATCAAAAATAGACGGGAGTTGCCAAATATTGTATAGAACAGAACAGACTGGATACCGCTTGATCGCAAACGTCCACGGAGAATACCGAAAACACGATGGACTGATGACATTATTAAGTATATTGGACCCGAATGGCAGAGGAGAGTAAAAACCCACAGGATTGAGATTTGAACCTTATGTCATAATTTAGAAGCGATTGATACAAATTTTCGTAGAGTTGATATTAAGCACATATCAACATAACATTTTTAATTTTATATATTATTCATCTCATACTCAAGTATATATTGTAATAAATGAGTAATTTACAAAGTTCTTAGTTTATAACATAACGATTAATTTTATAAATGAGGTAGGTAGCGCAGTTTTAATTTAATTCAGGACTAATCAGTGCCCGATATTCTTGGTTAACTTGTCTTTTGCTAACACAAATAGATTCGATGGTTTTTCCACACATAAGCATGCAACCTATTTAAGCCGCAGATAGATATTGTTTGGCCTTGAGACTTACGATCATGGCGAAAGCTAAGCGAATTGGAAACTAAAGCTTTTTGAATGGTATCGCAGATTCTGACGGTATTATTGGAATATATTGGAAAACAGGACCGCTCCTTTAAACTTTCCAGTCAAAATGGTTGCTTTAAGAATATTTCCGGTGATCTTTTTGATGACCAAACGTGTACCGTTGCATAATCGAGGTGGATTCAAATTACGCAGAAGAATCATAAGTGAACCACTCTTCAACCGAAGATTATGGGGTGGCATATCCAGATAATTTCATAATTCAATTGGAAAATGTACAATTTCGTTTTCATCAACAACAGTGTCGATTGATTTACAAGACATCGGATTACCTAGCATTAACTGTTGTATCTGAAAGTTAATTTCGTCAAAATCAACATTTTTGGCTGGCAAAATAGCCTGATTACTGAGCCAGTTATGATCCAAGTGATTATTTTGTATGTCCGGAAAGATACTCTCAATTAATTCATTTTTTGTCTGAACAACAGTGCAGAAATTGTCTGGCAATTTAATGCATTACGTATTAGGTTGCAGTTCTATTCTACCGTTTCCAACATTTAGCAATTGTTCGGAAAATATTTGTGCCGATGGACCATTTTGCAATCGTACGCACATGTTTATGGTGAATTGAAGTGTTTCGAAACTTCGCCATAAGACCAGAGAACAACTGAAATTAAATGAAAAAATAATGTACCAAAAATTTAAGTAATTTTTGAACACACGTGTGACGTGAAAATAATTGTAGCATAAATGAAATTTTTGGACTCTTAACACAGCGCCATCTATTGGATACTACCCAATCTGGACACTAAAGAGTTGAAGCGTTATGTCGATTAACTAACTTACACCGCTCTCTGTTAGAAACTTATAGAACTCACAGATAATTATAATCCTTTGTCATATAATAAACAAATAATTTGCAATAAAAAAATAACGTGACTATAAATTGAGATAAAAATTATCCTATCTCTCAAGTTGGACCAAACTGCACACAGTGTCCAAATTTCTTTAAAATCGGTTCAGTAGTTTAGGTGTTCATCGCGGACAAATAACGTGACACGAAATTTATATATATATATATATATATATATATATATATATATATATATATATATATATATATATATATATATATATATATATATATATATATATATATATATATATATATATATATATATATATATATATATATATATATATATATATATGTATATATGTATATATGTATATATGTATATATATATATATATATATATATATATATATATATATATATATATATATATATATATATATATGTATATATGTATATATGTATATATGTATATATATATATATATATATATATATATATATATATATATATATATATATATATATATATATATATATATATATAGATATATATAGGCTAAACAAGCAGATCTCTCAATGATAGGGTAAAATAACATAAATATTCACTTTTACATAATCAAAAATAGACGGGAGTTGCCAAATATTGTATAGAACAGAACCATTTTTTGAATGCAAATTGTGTCAAATTAATACATAGTAGCAATTAAAGCAGGCTGTTAAATTATTTGGAAATTTCCGAAATTAAAAAGGCCATATACGACGGTAAAAACCAAAGCCACGTCCTAAATTGAGCACGAACGCGAATGAGACAAGCTGAGCCCGCACCGAATGCCAATTTTTGATTTTCTCCCCGAGAAAATGTCGAATGAATAATTATCAGAGTCTTGTATCAATTTTATATACATTTATAACTTATTAAAAATAATTAAAACGTAAAAAATATAGACGTATAGCCTGTACAAAACTAAAACCGTTGCACGTCATCCATGACGCTATTAAAGAACAGCAGAAATACCACTACAAAAATTAAATAATAAAATAATCAAATGGAATGTATTCAATAAATTTCAAATTTAGGGGCTGGGTACGGTTGGCAGCTTATGCGACGTTGTCGGGTTTAAAATTTGTCTTGTTGATATTTATTGACACGTTTGGAGGTGATCCTATTTGTATCTAAACGCTTACTTTCATTTTTACCTTGCGATCGAAAACAGTTGCTTTAAGAGCTTAAATCGCGCCTGTAAAATGCCAAATCATTTAAATCGTAGTTGTCAAGAGTTCGTGGCATCTCTAATATTCTATTTTGAACAAGAACGAGACAATAATGGTCCATTGTTACTCTTTGCGCTAATACTTGAATATATTTAGTCATAGTTATATAGAAGTCATAGTTTTTAGCGTGTTGCAGCAGCCTTAAGGTTGAGTATGTCCACTGTTAGTACTATTTCACAAAAAGTGAAAAACAATTAAGTTTTAAAATTGCCTAGAAAACATAATTTTACTAAGAGCCTTACCAATACTGAGGCTTTGGATATAAGTTATATTCGTCATACCATTTATATCATGTATGAACACAGTAAGTATTTATAACCTAAGAATTGCAGAAAAGACTTCTTAAACCCATCATAAACACTCATAGTTTATTTTTATTTTCAGGGCAGCATGTAACTTTGAATTCCTTACATGATCAATTAAAAGATAAACAACTGTTTGACAGATGACGTATATTATTGAGCAACGTATTGAAAGAAGTAGGTTTTAAATAGAAAAAGATGATCCAAGACGAGACATTATGAAACTTCCCAACGTTACCCTAAAACGTATAGATTTTTGAGAGGTTATACGAAGGAAAGAAAAAAAGTCTTGTACAAATTTGGCTTCTGGAACTGGAACTGGAAACTGAAAATGGAACTGTAAGTGATTCGTGACAAGATAATAATAAGAGAAGTGTAAAAACCATCAAAGTTGACGGAAAAAGGTAAATTAAATAAATATGCAAAAAAAATGGGAAAAGTATTGATTGAAATTCTTTATTTTAGATAGTTCTTCCCTTAATTATAAATACTGTAGATGATAGCAGTGATTCCAACCAGTACTTTTCAGACTCCAATTAATGAAAATGAAAATGAAGATGAAAATAAGTGCATGCAAATATAACTCGTATATTATATATCACTGAACTAACTACTGGTGAAGGCCTAAGGCAAATTAACACGGAGATATTAAAGGCTATAAGACGCGACATTAGAACACACAACCAAAATCAGATCGAACAAACAATAGAGAATAATAAAAGGGGCACACTACAACTAACCGGGAAGATATTCTAAAAATAGTTGAGGACTTTTACCACCTCTTATATAAAAGCCACAATGAAGTAAATGTAGACTCAGAAACAGAACTAGAGATATTGACAAGGGAAAAAGGCATCGTTAGTCAAGGGTCAGAATTAATGCCTGATATTACTCTGGACGAAATAAAGCTGGCACTGAGGAAAAATAAAAACAATAAGGCCCCTGGAGAGGACTGCGTAGATGCCGATGCAGTAGTAGTGCCGATAGGTGGTAACTGTTTATTCAAGAAAATAGCAAAACTTTTTAATCTCTGTCTTTTTAACAGCACCATACCAGATAGGTGGAACAACGCCATCGTGATCTTGATCTACAAGAAAGGAGATACAGTCGAACTGGAAAACTATCGGCCAATAAGCTTACTTAGTCACCTTTATAAACTCTTCACGAGAATTATTACTACACGACTGGAAAACAAATTAGATTTTTATAAACCAATAGAACAAGCCGGATTCCGTAGAGGATTTGGAACCAGTGACCATCTTCAAAGCATCAAAACTGTAATCGAAAAATCAATGGAATACAATAGACCGCTTGTCATTGCCTTTGTGGACTTCCACAAGGCCTTTGACACAGTTGAGATAAGTGCAGTTTTAGACTCCTTACAAAAATGTCGTGTCGACTATCGTTACACTAAACTAATATATAACATATATAAAAAGCTAATATGATGGTAGAACTGCACGAAAACACCAATCCCATAAGAATCGGTGGAGGAGTACGACAAGGTGACACTATGTCACCCAAACTATTTATCACCGTTCTGGAATACGCCTTCGGGATGCTCGAATGGAGCGGAAAGGGTTTAAACATAGATGGCTTAAACCTAACAAATCTACGCTTCGCGGATGATATTGCTTTGTTGTCTGACAACCTACAAGATATCAGAAAAATGCTGGAAGATCTCAAGGAGGTATGTGCTCAGGTTGGGCTAAAGATTAATATATCAAAAACGAAGTTTATGACGAATCGGGTCCCTAGTGGAAATATTAATATTGGTGATTGTGAGGTGGAGTTGGTGGATAGGTACACATATCTTGGTCATTAAATACAGATCTCGAGAGACAGCCAAACATGTGAATTAAAAAAGAAGAATCACGCTGTCTTGGGCTGCATATGGCAGACTTGGGGAGGTATTTAAGAGTAATCTCCCAATTTGTCTAAAACGAAAGGTTTTTAATCAGTGCATTTTGCCGGTTATGACCTATGGCGCCGAAACTTTAACTCTGGCAGTCACATCTGCTAAGAAGCTTAGAATAACACAACGTAAGATGGAAAGATCGATGCTCAGTGTGTCGACTTCGTGACCACGTTAGAAATGAGGACTTACGAGAGAGAACGGGAGTCACGGATGTTATCTATCAGGTGGCTAAGCTCAAATGGAATTGGGCTGGACATGTGGCCCGCATGACAGATGGACGATGGACAAAGAGGCTGTTCGAGTGGAGACCAAGAGCTAACAAGAGAAGCAGGGGAAGACCTCCCACGCGGTGGACGGACGATATTAAAAGAATAACCACAGACTGGATTCAAAGCGCTCAAGATAGAAGACAGTGGGCAGAAATGGGGGAGACCTATATCCAGCAGTGGATGCAGAGGGCTGATTGATGATGATGATGATGATTATATATCAATAAATGTCACTGATAATTATATAATCTTTTTACTTTAATAACCATTCAAATATTAAAAATTTTGTTGATGGTTTTTTTAGAGTCGATGATATATTTAGAGATACTAAATCAACGACACTTGCAAGACTTTCAACATTTATTATAATTTTGTAACTTACTTTGTGATTTGCATTTAATTTGGAGATAATTGTTATTATTAGTATTGGTGGATGGTCCTGGTGGACCACGCGAAGTACACTTAGAGGCGCTTGTTGTTATTAGCCCTCCTTTGCGCCCATACTAATTTCATACTTTCGCTATGACCTTTTTTCCTTTCGTCAGACCAGGTTGTTCCAGTCTTCCTACATTTTTCTCTCTGGCCAACCTTCCAAACGTCAACCTTGTGTCTGAAACAGCCTCTATCCTGAATTTCACTTTGCGTAATATTTACTGATCTTAGGTTCTCTATAATTGCAGCAATCCATTTAATTATTTCTACTTTAGCTCTACTCCTATTTTCATAAAATTCGACTATTTGTCTAGTTAGCCTACTCGGATTCATCCGTTTTATGTGTCCGTAAAACTTAAGTCTTCTTTTTCTCATATCGCTATGTATATCTGTGTATGTTTGATTTCTTGGTTTTCTCGAAGTCGGTATGTTGTGTCCAATGTCCTCGATGACTCTCTTTCTATTCAAAATGAGCGTTTCTACCCCATATAGACATTGTGGCTTAATAACTGTGTTGTAATATCTCAGTTTTGTGTTTTTAGATAGGCATCCAGTATACCTCCTACCTAAATCCAGTATACCTCGCCTAAGGTACTGGACGGGTCACGGGTGGTGCTAGTGAAAGTTCCATTAGATATTAATGGACAGCTGCGAATATCTCAAAATAAGCAGCCCCGAACCAAGGTAAAAAAAAAACAAATCCACTTAGGGTCTGACTTGTATCAAGCGGTTGGGTGGTCAGCGTCTGTTCACCAGTGGTGCGGCTGATATTTAAATTCTGGAACTAACCCCTCCAGTCTTAAACCCCCAACCGTTACGGTTCAAACCTTTAATTCAAAGTACAAGATACTTGTTTTTAATTGTTATTAAAGTAAAATTGTAAAAATGATTCGCTTAGGTAAGGTTATGATGTTTAATCGCAATCTGGCAACAGCGCGGCCGAAATTTCACTTGCTTAGTGACGTGCAACGATTTTAATTTTGTACCAGCTAGAGATGATCAATTCTTCTATTGGAACCTTTGGTGTGAAACACTAAACTTGAAGAGATTTACCGCTAAACACCAAAACACTTTTTTGAACTGCTCGACGCACGTTTCGCTAACCATGTTAGCATCATCAAAAGATGATTTAATCTAATTCTAAAACTAAACTATGTATTATTTATATGAAAAACCCCACCTAACGAAGCGTGTAAAAATCATGAACCGTGAAGTGTACTAAGCCTTACATTAATAATTGAAAGAGTTGACTGAAAGGAATCAGTCCTTTATCTCGGTTCATGATTTTCTTACATTTTTCTATTTGAATGCTTTCATATGCATCCAAAGCCCTATTATTATTAACACTTTTAATTAGTCTTAAATTATTAATATCTATACCACCAATTGTATCAGCCATTGATTCTCCAACATACACCTTGGCAAAGTGGTTAACAAAGGAATTTGAAAATCATGATTTTTACACGCTTCGTTAGGTATGGGTTTCATATAAATAGAACACAGATTAGTTTTAGAATTAGATTAAATCATCTCCTGATGATGTTTTGTTTTTTCCCAAAGTGTTTTGGTGTTTAGTGGTAAATCACTTCAAGATTAAGCTATAGATGGTCTTTCTAATTATATTAACATACTCGAATGAACGCGCATGAGGCAAGCCGGTGCTGCACGCGGCGCGCAAAACGCCCTCAAACTAATCGCCGCACAGCCTCGTACCGATTCAAAACAGTTGGATCGCTACGAGGCTGATCACAGCTGTGCGGTGTTAAGTTTGAGAGTGTTTGGGGCGCCTCGTGCAGCACCAGCTTGTCACATGCGCATTCATTCGAGTTAATATAATTGGAAAGTCCATCTACGTCAATGTTTGTTACGTTTTTTGTGTTTTAATAAGTTATAAATGTATATAAAATTGACACAAACCACTGATAATTGTTCATTCTACATTTTCCCACCGAGAAAATCAAAAATTGTATCGTTGCAGCTATTTTTCCCGATCCGAGGCATGCGGTGTGGGCTCATCTTAACAAACACCCAGCTAGACTTCAGATATACCCCAATTATTGAAAGAGTCATAAATTTAATGAGACAAAAAAAACGACCTCCATTAACAGCACTTTGAAACTTTAGTTTAATTTATATATCGGTCTTTGAGAATAGCCGTGAGGCCGAAACATGTCAGAGAATATATTGTGAAACACATACCAAGTGTTTTAATTAATATTGTTTACATCTGACAATTTCAACATAACCTTTTAGTGGGGTCATCTTTTGTCAAACGGCGAAAACTTATTTGTACACCTTTTAGGTTTTTTTTTTCGTTGTTTTAAACAGTGTGATTTAAATATTATAATCTACTCTAGGTATTTTCGATTTTACACGAAATCTCATCAATAATCCATTTAAAATTTATTTTAAACAATGGCTTGTATAATTGCTCTACACCTATAGAAATGATTGAATTGGTATTTCCTTAACTAGCAATGAATATTAACGGATTAATCATTAAATGGTAAGTACTATTGTTTTACCTAATTACATTGTATAGAGACAATT
This sequence comes from Cosmopolites sordidus, assembly GCA_031761425.1. Taxonomy (NCBI): domain Eukaryota; kingdom Metazoa; phylum Arthropoda; class Insecta; order Coleoptera; family Curculionidae; genus Cosmopolites; species Cosmopolites sordidus. The sequence goes on from JARFXV010000501.1 coordinate 658,738, forward strand.
ATGTTGTGTAATCAGTTTTAAAATTCTAAAGGTTTATCCAATAACAGTGTCAGAACTTAAATACTACAACTGCCAATCCGGAAAATTTTGTTTTATCCTGAAATACAAATGATGGCAAGTTTTGAAAATAATGTAGTTTAAATGTCCCTCTCGGTTTCGTTTGATATAATTCATGAATCACTTGAGGATTTACCTCGGCCCAAATCTCGCACTTATGTTTGTTTCCGACCGCATTAAGAAAAAAAGTGCAGTTCGTTTATTGGTGAATGTGTATTTTCCATTGTGAATTGACACAATGATGGTGGACACATCAGTCTATCAGTGATATTGACATTTCAGTGTAACGTTATACCTACGGAGGAAAACTTCAACAATATTTATTTCGGTAATAATAATTAAAACGCTTGGTATCTGTTTCACAATATATTCGAGATTTAATTTAATGAAGAAACGGTGGGCGATGAGAAATGCAGGTAGTCCTTTTAGCAGGGTCGAGTACACTGAGCTCTGCAAAACTATAAGAAAACGTTTCAGAGAGAGCACGCGCCGATTCAACATGCAGCTAGTGCCAAAAAACCCTGGAAGAATACAAAGCAATTAACAAGGCTAAACAGAAGCTGAGAAACAAAAGAACGCAAATATATGCCTCAAGGCGATAAGGCGTGATTTCCAGTTATATAACTGGTTCTGATATCTTGATTCCGATATTCATATGAAGATTAGAACTAATCAAAGGCAACAATACCCACGGAAGAACAAATGCCAGATATCCTAGTGGAAGAAGTAACAAATGCTATAGAATCGATAAAAAACTGCAAGGCTCTAGGAAAAGACAGTGTAACTGTCGAAATGCTAAAAGCTGGTGGTCGGACGTTACATAAAACACTGGCAAAATTATACTCAAAATGCCTCAAAGAACAAAAAGTACTTAATGTCACGTAAGTTTTCAGTAAGATTATTTCTAAAAGAATATTAAAAAAACTGAATGACGCACAACAACGAGAATAAGCAGGATTCAGACCTGGATTCAGTACAGCGGATCACATTCAGGTTGTACAGCAGGCCATAGAAAGGCACAACGAATACACCATGCCACTGTGATTGGCTTTTATCGACAACGAAAAAGCATTGGACTTCATCTCAAAGCATGCAATAATGGATGCCCTGCTTAGCCAAGGAGTAGAAAAAGCATATTTAAACCTATCAGGATCAATAGTAGGTGGAGCTACAGCCACAATTCACCTTGATGATCTTGAAGTGGGAATTAATGTAGAACGAGATGTACGACAGGGTGACGCAATATCGCCTATTATTTTCTCGGCTGGTCTTGAAGAAGTATTCCGTAAACTGGATTGTGAACAGGATGGTGTAAAGATCAATGGTGCAAACTTAAACCATCTTAGATTTGCAGATGATATTGTTCTCCTTTCACAAGAACCAGAGGAGCTGCAAAGACGCATACAAGAACTGCAAAAGCCTGGCGAACCATTTGGCTTGAAAATAAACCTGAAAAAGAGTCAGGTTATGTTCAATAACTTCGCTCATGACAGAAGAATTTCAGTTCTAGGAAGGGATTTGGAGATTGTGGACAGCTTTATATATCTTGGGCAGATGATTTCAATGGAGGGGAATACAGCCCGGGAGGTTGGACGGCGTGTTAAATGTGGCTGGCAGGCTCAATATAGTGTTTAAGAGCAGACTCCCACATTGCCTGAAAAGAAAAGTCTTCGATCAGTGCGTTCTGCCCGTTATGACATACGGAAGTGAAACCTGGACGTTCACGTCGTAATCAATTCAAAAACTTTGGGCAGCATAGAGGGGAATGGAAAGATGTATGCTTGGCATGAAAAGACGAGACAGAAAGTCCTGCGCATAGATCAGGGAACAAACGAAAGTCTGTGACATCATTGGAAGAATAAAGAAATTGAAATGGAGATTGGCAGGCCATATAGCGAGGCGATGAGATGACAGATGGACCAAGGCAATCCTGGAGTGGATAGCGCTTGATCGCAAACGTCCGCGAAGAAGACCGAAAGCATGATGGATTGATGACATCGTTAAGTATATTGGATCAGAGTGGCAGAGAAAAGCCCAGGACCGTAAAATTTGGAAACATGCTGAAGAGGCCTTCATCCTGCAGTGGATCGGCACGGGCTGATGATGATGATGATATTCAATATATTCTCTGACATGTTTCGGTTTCGCCACCATTCTCAAGGATAGTTATGTATAAACTGATAGAGTTACAGTTGAACCGCTAAAAGTTTACCTACCTGATCCAATGACGTCATAAATTTCCTATGCCATAGATATTGTCTCAATATGTTCTTTTTCTTTACCGAACGAGAGAGGAGATAAATAATCAATACATATATTTTCGGGTAAGAGCGGTACTTTCGATAGTGTATAGCGGGGTAGAAAGAGAAAGTAACAAATAATTAATAGGTATTTGTTCGTAACGATTGTTAAAAGTTCCTCTATTGAGTTCAGTCATTTGACTCTTTTTATTATTGTGTTTTGATGAAATTTGGCGTTGTAAAGTCCAGTTTTATTGTAGTGGGAATTAATGTAGAACGAGGTGTACGGCAGGGTGACGCAATATCGCCTATTCTATTCTCGGCTGGCCTTGAAGATGTATTCCGTAACCTGGATTGGGAATAGGATGGTGTAAATATCAATGATGCAAACTTAAACCACCTTACATTTGCAAATGATATCGTTTTCCTTTCACAAGGCCCAGAGGAGCTGCAAAGACACATATAAGAACTGCAAAGGGCTGACGAACCATTTGGCTTGAAAATAAACCTGAAAAAGAGTCAGGTTATGTTCAATAACTTCGCTCAGAACAGAAGAATTCCAGTTTCAGGAAGGGATTTGGAGATTGTGGACAGCTTTATATATCTTGGGCAGAGGATTTCAATGGAGGGGAATACCGCCCGGGAGGTTGAACCCCCGTGTTAAATGTGGTTGGCAGGCTCAACATTTTGTTTAAGAGCAGACTCCCACATTGCTTGAAAAGAAGTCTTCGATCAGTGCGTTCTGCCCGTTATGACATACGGAAATGAAACCTGGACACTCACATCGCAATCAATTCTACAACTTCGGGTAGCATAGAGGGGAAAGATGTATGCTTGGCATTACAAGAGGAGACATAAAGTCCTGCGCATGGATCAGGGAACAAATGAAAGTCTGTGACATCATTGGAAGAGTAAAGCTATGGAAATGAAGATGGGCAGGCCATATAGCGATGCGATGGGACGACAGATGGACCAGGGCAATCCTAGTGTGGATAACGCTTAATCGCAAACGCCCGCGAAGAAAACCGAAAGCACCGAAAACCGAAAAATTATTTTTACTTAAGTATTATTGTATGCTTTATATAATTATATGAAATTATATTTGTAGTAAATGTCTAATGCAATTGTTTAAAGACCTGAATATTCCCATACCTTGGTAAAGTTTTCATCATATTAAAATTAGTCTCGACAATAATGTTTATAAAGTAAATAAAATGATTTGGACCAATAACCAATTAATTCATTGACTACTTTCCTAAAACTTCCTAATAACTTGCAAGTTGTTCGTACAATTTTAACCTACAAAATTCTTCGAACGATCTATGACATAAAACTTTACAATTTCATGATAAACACTCGAAATTTTACGTTAAAATATCGATTTATAACACGACGTTTTATATCATGTTATAAATATACAAATAAATCTAAAAATGAAATAAAGATATTATGGAGTACAAAAATATCTTATTTCTTTTAAAAGTTCTAAACAATTAAAATAAACTAACTATAACATCTAATACTAAATATACAAAACAAAAGATGAACAAACCTTAGTACTGGACGCATATACCGATGATTTGCTACTTGCTCTTGGTAATTCTACGTGGGTTTTATCACTATCTTTCGATGTATTGGCCAATTTTCCATCTGGGACATCCCTCGCTGCAACAAAGACCATTATGAGATATTAAAACAATCAGCCTGATTGCACAATAATGAATAGAGTGATGATTATGCATTTCGTTACGATACGACTAGTACGTTTATTTTTATTCCAACAAAACAAGACAGAACCAAGTCTTACTGCATTTTGTTTTGAATTTTTCGCAAACAAAATAAAACTATTACAACAATCCAAACATAAAGTCAACGAAATATCGACTCATACAATTCTAAAAATAATTATCAACATTTTTTTTTATTGATAAACTCATATGACACTTTTCTAGTTATTATCTTAAAATAGCGTATCAGGATAGGTGATAGCGGAAACCGGACTGATCTGGAGTGGTATTAGTATTGTTATTTAATTAAAATGCACATTATTTAATACATTAAATGTATTGGGGTGAGGAGGGGGGGGGGGGGGTACCACCTCAAAACCTGCACCACCTGTACCACCTCAAAAAACCGGTGACCCGTTAGTGTTTCGTCGAAAGTGCTTGAGACATCGATGAAAACCAGTGGTAGTCGGAAGGGGCCCAGTCTGGTGAGTACAGCGGGTGGGACAAAAGTTTCCAAAGTTTCATGTGTGTGATGGGGGCGTTGTCGTACTGCAAAAATCACTTTTCTGTGTCTTCTAGCCCCTTCTCGACGCTTTTCAAACAATGCATGATTCAAATTAATTATTTGTTGACGGTAGCGAACGGTATTAACTGTTCCATCTGGTTTCACCAGCTCATAGTACAAGACCAAATAAACAGCATTGTCTTCTTTCCAAAGTGATTCGGTCTTGTGGACGATGTTGATGGTTGTTAAAATATATACCCAGAACATTAAAAATTATTAACTACTATACTTAACTTGAACCTTTTTACCCAGAGACTCTATTCCTATTCGGTAGTACGATGAGTCCTTGGTGGCGAGTTTTACTTTTTCAGTTTTGAATTTTATCCTAACAGAAAGCGAGTCATAGATCGGAGCAAGTGGTAATCTGAGGGAGCGAGGTCGGGGTTGTATGCCGGATGAGGGAGAAGTTGATGGTTGTTAGAATATACCCAGAATAATAAGAAATATTAACTACTACACTTAACCTGAACCTCTTTACCCAGAGACGCTATTTCTATTCGGTACTACGATGAGTCCTTGGTGGTGAGTTTTACTTTTTCAGTTTTGATTTTTTCCTAACAGAAAGCGAGTCATAGATCGGTGCAAGTGGTAATCTGACGGAGCGAGGTCGGGGTTGTATGCCGGATGAGGGAGAAGTTGATGGTTAGAATATACCCAGAATATTAAGAATTATTAACTACTACACTTAACCTGAACCTTTTTACCCAGAGACGCTATTTCTATTCGGTACTACGATGAGTCCTTGGTGGTGAGTTTTACTTTTTCAGTTTTGATTTTTTTCCTAACAGAAAGCGAGTCATAGATCGGAGCAAGTGGTAATCTGACGGAGCGAGGTCGGGGTTGTATGCCGGATAAAGGAGAACTTAATTTATAACAGATAAACTGTAGCGTTCACAAATTCTTGATCGCTACAGGTAGCATTCGTAAATTGTTGATCACCACTGGTAGGTTTATTTCGGACAAATTCTTAACTGAAAGAGCTCCGGTATCGTTTGGACAAGGCAAGACAGTCTAACTCCAAATTTCCAGGTGAGCGGACGTTTTCGCGCCTTACCCTTCCGACCGAGGTACGTAGGTTTGCTGGCCAAGTCACGCTTGGGTTGATTTTTCTGATATTCTTATAGAGGGTTTTACGACCCGGCAGCAGAGAATCCGATCAACAGACAGCAGGCCATTGAACGACCACCTGTTACAAAGCCCGACCATCGTGGAAACCTTACACCTTTTTGGGGCCACATGGCACAGTAACCGGTTGGTCAGATCGAGATTATTTCGGGACCCCAGCATAGGGATACCGGACTGCTCGCAGTCGTACTCAGTGTTTTTGGACACCCAGTACCTTGACAGGCAAGGATAGACAACATCAGGAAATAATTTTGATTGATTGCGCGGTTGGCTCTTGGTGAAACATAGTACGAATGATAATAATTAAAACACTTGGTATTTGTTTCACAATATATTCAAGATATTCTCTAACATGTTTCGGCCTCGCGACCATTCTCAAAGAGAGAGTTTATACATAACTCTCTTTGAGAATGGTCGCGAGGCCGAAACATGTTAGAGAATATCTTCAATATATTGTAAAACAAATACCAAGTGGTTTTAATTATTATCATCAGGAAATAAGGCCAGATAAACACTTTTTTTATTATATTTTCATGTACCGTTAGGGATTGCAGTTACCATTTATATTTCACAAATACATTTTTACCATAATTTCTTATACTGATAATGGTCACGTTATCACCTTATATTTTGTATCTATTTGCCGTCTGACCATTCTTGGTTACCCTAGCGTTAAATATTTATCTTTTTACTATTGTCAGAATGGAGCAAATAGCCTCTAGTTTGTAAGTGTAGGGACATAGAGACCAGCTGGTGTAATTCAGAGCTGTGTATTTGATTTTTGATTTGTTTCACGGTAAGGTTTGGAGAACCACCTTCCCTAAACCTTCTTGTGTCTTTTGTTTGATAGTTTTAGTTATTCCTTTTTTTATGTGCTTTCTGTCGTATATATATATATATATATATATATATATATATATATATATATATATATATATATATATATATATATATATATATATACATTAAAAGCACACTCAAAAAAGAACGACCCAAAGCACATATGTGTAAGCACACATGTGTAAAATTCTAGTAAACCGTTTTATTTCAGATAGACCCCTTCCCGGTTCCAGGGTCTTTTCAGATATATGAAGTAACCGGGTGGCGCACAACTTTTGTCGAGGCTTCATTCTGTCCTGGACCTTCTTCCCGGTGCTGCCGGCAAACAGCTGGCGTCGCTGTGATCTATATATTTTAATTTAGTTCCAAATGAGAAAATAAAAGGTCACAAAACAACTGTTTAAGCGGCCTTCCGACTGAAACATATCCCCACAAGCTGGAAACGATGTCAAATCTTATAGGCCTATTTCATTGTTGCCAATTATCTCAAAGTTATTTGAAAAACTGCTATTAAAACGGTTGAAACCACTGATTGAATAGTCACTGAGGAAATAGAACGTGCACTGGATGGAAAACAGATATGCTGTGCAGTCTTCCTAGACGTGGCTCAGTCAAGTGTTTGCTCTGTCACGTGAAGGTAGAACATTTAGGAAATCACTAACAAATCCTCCGAGTATCTCCAGATATCCAGCCTCATTCAAATCTTCATCGTACACTTGATCTTCGGTCATTTTTATGCACATGAACTCGCAAAAGTCGACTCGTCTTGCCTTTAGCATTTTATGTTTTCTTATTATTCTTAATATTCTGTAGATTGATGCTTTTCAAATACCTAAATCCCGCGCTGCTGCTGGAGTTGAACTCCATGGATAAGCTGGCAACTGAGCCAACACATTCACCTCGTTACCTTCATTATCTATTACGGGTTTAAGGCGAAATTTTAAAAATCACTAAAATTGTAAGTAGATACCTCACGAATTTGTGAGCTGATTCTGCTCTGACATAAAATCAACATTGTTTCAATTCCTGTCAAAATCAAGGCTTATTAGATAGGACTTTTGAAAACTGTTGAAAATAAAGTAACTTCTATCAAAATTTTCAAAAGAATTAAGATGTTTAAGAAACAGTTCAAAATAGGTATAGGAAAACCTGATGGAACTCATCGTGAAATTTTCTCAGGAATCCAAAAATGAAATATACCAACTGTTCCGTTTAAAATAAGGAAGTTACTGGCAACTTCCAGAGGATCGGATGTGCTATTGCCCTGAAAATATTTTAAAATGAAAGAGAATCTTAAATAACGCTGAAGTTTTTTCTAGCCATGAAAACTTCTAACGAACGACTACCATGAGAAACCTGGTATATCGGGCAGATTCCTCAGAATAAAGCTAGAAAATGAATGTTCTGACTTGAAAGAAATAAGAGTGGGAGTTCTTCAAGGAGGCGTTCTTGGTCCCGTCCTTTCTCTATTGTATACTAGCGACCTACCAGCTCTGAAAGACACTGCAATAGTCACATTTACTGACGATACATACTGTTGAATGACAAATACCTGAGCATGACTGACTCTTGATGCCAAATTAAGGTGGAAAGAGCATGAAGAAAAGAAAAAGTTGAGCTGGATCTGAAATAAAGAAAATAAATACAGGAAACTCTTCAACTGCTGGACAACCAAAAATCATGTCGGAAGACTGAAGAAAACTAAATCTCGTGACCTCGTCGTGTAGTGTGTTGTGTACAAAAACAGAGCATAGTGCGCGAGTGGAGTAACATAATCATTAGAACAATTTAAAGAACATAGATGGATTAACTTTAGTTTATAAATATTTAGGTTAAAATTCGTCAGAGAAAAATTAATGGTTAGTCTTTTTAACTAGTTTTAATAGATTTAGAAACTAAAAAATATAAACAAAATAGTATCATATTATATAAATGTTTGTGGTGTGTTCATATATTTTTTCTTTTTTTGGATATTTCGCCATGATCTAAAACTCAAAAAATCTCAAGAATATCTGTTCTTATGTATATAAAACGGAGACTAATTTATCGGTGATCCTTTTTCTGTAATAAATTTGCCTAACGAACGAACACAAATTTAAAAAATTCCAAATTTTCTAAAATAAATTTCCCAGTGATTTTTTATTTACATAAGAACAGATATTCTTGGTATTTTTTGAGTTTTAGATCGTGGATAAAAACCAAAAAAAGAAAAAAATACAGGGTGTTTGGTGCATTAAAATAGCCAAAAATTTCCCAAATTAAAATGGCCGATATGAGGAGTCTTTGGTATCTCCTCAGCCTCCATGAAGCATTATTGGGTCCACAGGTTTTTTATGTTAATTTTTAAATCTTCTTTTGAAAACTTCCAAAAGTGAGCATTGAAACTTGAATTAAAAAAAACTTATTGGTATATTCTCCAAATTATTTTTTTATTTTAATGTGTAATGCTGTAGGGCTCTGTGAAAATCAAAATTACATCCAAGCGACATCTATTTTTTTCTTTTATGGAACTTTAAATTGCATATAAACAAAACTAAAAGGTATCATGTTCATTGAATTATTTTAAAAAAATCTCTGGGTTATCCTCTTTCTAACGGTATGAATTCCTGCCATAAAAACGTTTTACTAACTGCAGTAATTTGCTAATGTTGAGTATTAGAGCAAAGCCAGAGATGTTTTTAAAGCATTCGAAGACCATGATCGCTTTCAGTTTTTTTAATATGCAATTTAAAATTGAGTTTTAAATTTATTTAAATTACACGTTAAAATAAAAATAAAATAATTTGGAGGCTATACCAATAACTTTTTTTTTAATTCAAGTTTCAATGCTGACTTTTGGATTTTTTTAAATAAAGAAATAAATAATTAACACAAAAAAGCCTGTGGGTCCAATAATGCTTTATGTAGGCCGAGGAGATACGAAAAGACCCCTCCTATCGGCCATTTTAATTTGGCAAAACGATGCAACAAACAACTTGTATTTATAGAGTCTAGATGATTCAGAAAGATGACATCTAAGAAATAATAATCGTTATCTAAAAAGAAATAAAAAGCAGCAATAAAAACGATAACGCATACTTCAGATATAATAAACCAATTATAAAACATTCCAGGAATATATCAACCGAGACAATGAAACCCCTTCCCGAAAATCACTTCAGAGCTGGAATAAATGAATTGGAGAACTGCTGGAAAAAATGTATTGAGCTTAAGGGAGAATATACGGGAGAATGAAGTAATTTTTATAACTATAAAATTGTTTTATGAAAGGAAACTGAATGTGTTCGAATAATATTAATGACCTCTTGATCTTATATTTTCTGTCTATATTTGTTTCATAAAATTAAGATATCTTCGAGTGTTTATCACAATTTAACAAGGTCAACATTGGAGCACATAATTTGGAGCTAAAATGGAAAACTTAAATTCTTAACTGTATCGTAAAAAAAAATCCTAACGGTTATAATTAACAAACTGCTGCTTCGACCTCGAATTTTATTAAGTTGGTTTAAGAGACAGTAGAGAGTAACAAGATACAGTATTAAGCAGATTGTCTCAGAGATTATCGAAAAAAGTTGGCATATAGATTGTTTACAATCCAAGTAAAAAGTCATCTAAACGTTGCCATGTCAAAAATAATGTTTTTATCAGTGTCATCTGAACTTACCAGTTGTTCCATGATCGACCTTCCGATGCGTCTTCGACGTCCCGACCCCACTACCCGAGCTGCGTCTGCGCGTCAACGGGGATGAGTAGATCAGCTGGCGCAACGACCACCTGCCCGGGAAGCGCTTCTTAGAGCGCGTACCCGCCACGCACGGCGACAAACCGCCCGAAGCGCCACCGCCGCTCCCCTCGCTGCCATTATCAAACGAACCTCTCATGACGTTACCAGATTGGGAGGTTAAGTTTGGTGTTGTTGGGAGTATATTAGACGAGCGTACATCGCTAGAAACCCAGGAACGTATCTGGAATAAAATATATATATATATATTAATTTATGCCTTGCAGTCAGAAAACAAAAAATTGTTTTATTTTTTTAACAACATTTATTTTTTTTTGTTTTAAATTTTTAACACACACGCACATGAATGGTAAAAAGTACTGAAAATTATAAATTCGTGAATATATTTGCTTTATAGTACATAGAAAAGGAAAAAGGCACTTCTTGGATTACCATACAAATCAAAAGGAAAACTGTGGAAGATTCGAACAATACCTCAAATATATTAGTCAAGAAATATCTTGATCCCAGTAGGCAGAAAGCTGTCAAGGTCAAGCCCCAAATTGTGTATAATACAAGTGTAGATCACACATACTCGAATGTTCCTCAGTTATTGTCAATTAATGTAAAGCAAGATTTAAAAAATAAAATTGAAAAAAACAAATTAAGACGAATAATTTACTAGAAGACTAGAAATTGAAATGTTTGTAATATATAGAGTATATTGACCAATTTCATGTGATATATATATATATATATATATATATATATATATATATATATATATATATATATATATATATATATATATATATATATATATATATATATATATATATATATATATATATATATATATATATATATATATATATATATATATATATATATATATATATATATATATATATATAATGAAAAACAGAAATTTTTCATCCGTACTTCCACGTACCTCCGCTCGTCTCAAATCAGTCGCCGTCACCATGCCGAGACAAGTACCTCCCAGCACCGGTTTCTAGCCTACAGCCGTCATCAGCTGGGCTCGAGCTCAACGCAGTGAGACAGCTGTAACGAAACGAACAGAGCAAGACCAAGTCAACTGGTCATATCGATGGCGGGTCGCAATCTCAATAAAACTCGCGCCATCCTACGGTGAATGTTCGCGGCAGTCAAAAACTACGCGACACATTCTTCCCACAACCTTGGATGTAGGTATAAGGTTTGCTCAAAAGATAGCGTAGTGGGGCCGTGGAGAGAGATATTTGAAAAACAGAAATTTTTCATCCCTACTTCCACGTACATATATATATGTATATATATATATATATATATATATATATATATATATATATATATATATATATATATATATATATATATATATTTAAGTATTTTATAGTTTATATTTTGAACCTTTTATAACAGAAGCGTATTGGGGCGTACAGGGTGTTGCCAACTTAAAAAAAGGCACATTTTCTATATTTTCTAGAAAGATTGTTTCAGATTGTACCAGCGATACATCCTTAAAACGCTCCAAGATGATTGAATTTGTGTTATACAGAGTGTAAAGGAAAGTAGTGGAAGAAAGTGGCTGTTGTATACTTGAACAAGAACGAAATATGTACAAATTGATGTCTCCGTAACCACTTTTGCTTTAAAAAGTTTTTTCTAAACTATTATTTGAGAATGTTAAATCGTTTTACGAAACTTCAGTCACACAAATTTAAAAATAAAAGTGATAGATAACAAAGTATGAAGTTGTTTTATTCCTAAAAGAAAAAACAAAATGAGCTAGTAATCTGGCATTTTAGCCCCAAGGGCGAGCGGTATCGGGTTGAACTTCAGTTCTCGATAATTGGAATTAAGCGAGGTTCGTCGCAGTCCTGATCTGGTCGGGTGACCGGGTTAAACCAATTCACGGGTCAACTTGGATGGAGTGCTTGAAACAAAACGTGGCATTTTATCATTTATTTCAATTATTAACTTTATACGAACACAGAATAATGAAGGTAATACCATGATAACCAGACGTCATGAATGACATTAATTAACATATAATTCATTATAATATAAATTATTGCACTTAATATTCAAAACAATACCATTATTTATAATTTCATTGCAATTACATTTAAAAAACATATATATTTTATCTAAAGCTACATTACTTTCTGGCCGACTCACAATATGGAAGAAATTCACAATTTTTGGTCATTCGAGCCAACAAACAATGAGAAATAAAAATATAAATTCTAGGCATTGTGTTGGCACGTATTTCATAAACACTCACACTTTACCAGGGTCACCTGAAAGGTTGTCACCATGACAAATAAAGAACAATATTTTTGGAAATAAAATGAGAGAAACGATATATTAAAAATTAATATATTTAGACCAATGACGTTCAATCAATTTTTCTATTAGAACGTTAGCATCATCAGGTATGGGAGTGTACGGCGGATGACTCAACAATTCGATGTTTTTACTGGTCAAATCTTAAGTTGTTCAGTCCGAGGTCTGAGAGTTCGCGTTGTTATGATGAAACAAAAAATCCTTCAAAAACTTCTGGCAAACAAATGGTTGTGTACCATTCAAAACTGAAGTCGAACTGTAGCCTCATGCCAATTTATCCGCAAAAAAACAGGCGCGTGACCCATACCATGGTATGGGTCACGAACAATTTCACACAGTTGTACTTCTACGAAACACCGGATGGGGTGTGGGAGCTGGATTTAGATGCTACTTTACATCCGACCGATATATATGGTTAGGACCTTTGGTCAATCCTTCAGTTGCTTTCGAATGTTCAAGTCGAGCCTGACTGATGACGGTTTAAGGCCAGAAACCTATCTCGGGAGACGGTTGTTGACATTTGATGGTGACTGAAGGATTGGGGAAATTTTACCTGAAGCACGGGAAAAAAATCACCTTTTTTAAATATGCTTAATAAATGATAAACCATGTTGAGTATAACCAGAGTGATTCTCTGGTTTAAAAGATTGCGAATGATCAATTCTAGTCACTGGAGCTTGAAGTATGTGTAAAATGCTATTTTTCATATTCATAACAATTTTATTATCATTGCTGGATTTAATCAGACGAGAAGCGTTTTTTAAAGATTTCTTTCATAGTCAACATCGATTAAAGAAATTCGCCCTGACCTAAAAACTTACGATTGGTCAATTTTAGTGACTGGAGCTTGAAGTGCATGTAAAATGCTATTTTTCATATCTATGGCAAAATTGTTATCATTGCTGGATTTAATCTGTGACGTGATGTGCAATTTCCTCCATAGTCGACATCGATTAAAAAAATTCGCCTTGATCTAAGAACTTACGATTAGTCAATTTTAGTGACTGGGGCTTGAAATGCGTGTAAAATACTATTTTTCATATCCATGAGACATTTTTTAACATTGCTGGATTTAATCTGCGACGAGATGCGCGATTTCAAGATTTCCTCTATAGTCGACATCGATTAGAAAAATTCGTCCTGGTGTAAAAACTTACGATTGCTCAATTTTAGTGACTGGAGGTTGAAGTTCGTGAAAAATGCTATTTTTTTATATCTATGAGAAAATTTTTAATATTGCTGGGTTTAATCTGAGACGATATGCGCGATTTTAAGATTTCTTTCATAGTCGCCATCGATTAAAAATCCGCCCTGATCTAAAAACTTTCGATTGGTCAATTTTAGTAACTGGAGCTTGAAGTGCGTGTAAAATGTTATTTTTCATATCTATGACCAAATTTTTATCATTGCTGGATTTAATCTGTGACGAGATGTGCGATTTCCTCCATAGTCGACATCGATTAAAAAAAATCGCTTTGATCTAAAAACTTACGATTCGTCAATTTTAGTGACTGGAGCTTGAAGTGCATGTAAAATGCTATTTTTCATATATGTGAGGAAATTTTTATCATTGCTGGATTTAATCTGAGACGAGATGCGCGATTTTAAGATTTCTTTCATAGTCGACATCGATTAAAAAATTCGTCCTGATCTAAAAACCTACGATTGGTCAATTTTAGTGACTGGAGCTTGAAGTGCATGTAAAATGCTATTTTTCATACCTGTGAGAAATTTTGTATCATTACTGTATTTAATCTGAGACGAGATGCGCGATTTTAAGATTTCTTTCATAGTCGACATCGATTAAAAAACATCGCCTTGATCTAAAAACTTACGATTCGTCAATTTTAGTGACTGGAGCTTGAAGTGCATGTAAAATGCAATTTTTTATATCTATGCGAAAATTTTTATCATTGCTGGATTTAATCTGAGACGAGATGCGCGATTTTAAGATTTCTTTCATAGTCGACATCGATTAAAAAATTCGTCCTGATCTAAAAACCTACGATTGGTCAATTTTAGTGACTGGAGCTTGAAGTGCATGTAAAATGCTATTTTTCATACCTGTGAGAAATTTTGTATCATTACTGTATTTAATCTGAGACGAGATGCGCGATTTTAAGATTTCTTTCATAGTCGACATCGATTAAAAAACATCGCCTTGATCTAAAAACTTACGATTCGTCAATTTTAGTGACTGGAGCTTGAAGTGCATGTAAAATGCAATTTTTTATATCTATGCGAAAATTTTTATCATTGCTGGATTTAATCTGAGACGAGATGCGCGATTTTAAGATTTCTTTCATAGTCGACATCGATTAAAAAATTCGTCCTGATCTAAAAACCTACGATTGGTCAATTTTAGTGACTAGAGCTTGAAGTGCATGTAAAATGCTATTTTTCATACCTGTGAGAAATTTTCTATCATTACTGTATTTAATCTGAGACGAGATGCGCGATTTTAAGATTTCTTTCATAGTCGACATCGATTAAAAAACATCGCCTTGATCTAAAAACTTACGATTCGTCAATTTTAGTGACTGGAGCTTGAAGTGCATGTAAAATGCAATTTTTTATATCTATGCGAAAATTTTTATCATTGCTGGATTTAATCTGAGACGAGATGCGCGATTTTAAGATTTCTTTCATAGTCGACATAGATTAAAAAATTCGTCCTGATCTAAAAACCTACGATTGGTCAATTTTAGTGACTGGAGCTTGAAGTGCATGTAAAATGCTATTTTTCATATCTGTGAGAAATTTTGTATCATTACTGTATTTAATCTGAGACGAGATGCGCGATTTTAAGATTTCTTTCATAGTCGACATCGATTAAAAAACATCGCCTTGATCTAAAAACTTACGATTCGTCAATTTTAGTGACTGGAGCTTGAAGTGCATGTAAAATGCAATTTTTTATATCTATGCGAAAATTTTTATCATTGCTGGATTTAATCTGAGACGAGATGCGCGATTTTAAGATTTCTTTCATAGTCGACATCGATTAAAAAATTCGTCCTGATCTAAAAACCTACGATTGGTCAATTTTAGTGACTGGAGCTTGAAGTGCATGTAAAATGCTATTTTTCATACCTGTGAGAAATTTTGTATCATTACTGTATTTAATCTGAGACGAGATGCGCGATTTTAAGATTTCTTTCATAGTCGACATCGATTAAAAAATCCGTCCTGATCTAAAAACTTACGATTAGTCAATTTTAGTGACTGGAGCTTGAAGTGCGTGTAAAATGTTATTTTTCATATCGGTAAGAAAATTTTATCATTGCTGGATTTAATGTGAGACGAGATGCGCGATTTCAAGATTTCCTCCATAGTCGACATCCATTAAAAAAAATCGCCCTGATCTAAAAACTTTCGATTGGTCAATTTTAGTGACTGGAGCTTGAAGTGCATGTAAAATGCAATTTTTTATATCTATGCGAAAATTTTTATCATTGCTGGATTTAATCTGAGACGAGATGCGCGATTTTAAGATTTCTTTCATAGTCGACATCGATTAAACAATCCGCCTTGATCTAAAAACCTACGATTGGTCAATTTTAGTGACAGGAGCTTGAAGTGCATGTAAAATGCTATTTTTCGTATCTATGACCAAATTTTTATCATTGCTAGATTTAATCTGTGACGAGATGTGTGATTCCCTCCATAATCGACATCGATTACAAAAATTCGCCTTGATCTAAAAACTTACGATTAGTCAATTTTAGTGACTGGAGCTTGAAGTGCATGTAAAATGCTATTTTTCATATCTGTGAGAAATTTTGTATCATTACTGTATTTAATCTGAGACGAGATACGCGATGTTAAGATTTCTTTCATAGTCGACATCGATTAAAAAATTCGTCCTGATCTAAAAACCTACGATTGGTCAATTTTAGTGACTGGAGCTTGAAGTGCATGTAAAATGCTATTTTTCATACCTGTGAGAAATTTTGTATCATTACTGTATTTAATCTGAGACGAGATGCGCGATTTTAAGATTTCTTTCATAGTCGACATCGATTAAAAAATTCGTCCTGATCTAAAAACCTACGATTGGTCAATTTTAGTGACTGGAGCTTGAAGTGCATGTAAAATGCTATTTTTCATATCTGTGAGAAATTTTGTATCATTACTGTATTTAATCTGAGACGAGATGCGCGATGTTAAGATTTCTTTCATAGTAGACATCGATTAAAAAATCCGTCCTGATCTAAAAACTTTCGATTCATCAATTTTAGTGACTGGAGCTTGAAGTGCGTGTAAAATGTTATTTTTCATATCTGTGAGAAAGTTCTTATCAATGCTGTATTTAATCTGAGACGAGATGCGCGATTTTAAGATTTTTTTCATAGTCGACATCGATTAAACAATCCACCCTGATCTAAAAACCTACGATTGGTCAATTTTAGTGACAGGAGCTTGAAGTGCATGTAAAATGCTATTTTTCGTATCTATGACCAAATTTTTATCATTGCTGGATTTAATCTGTGACGAGATGTGTGATTTCCTCCATAATCGACATCGATTAAAAAAATTCGCCTTGATCTAAAAACTTACGATTAGTCAATTTTAGTGACTGGAGCTTGAAGTGCATGTAAAATGCAATTTTTTATATCTATGCGAAAATTTTTATCATTGCTGGATTTAATCTGAGACGAGATGCGCGATTTTAAGATTTCTTTCATAGTCGACATCGATTAAAAAATTCGTCCTGATCTAAAAACCTACGATTGGTCAATTTTAGTGACTGGAGCTTGAAGTGCATGTAAAATGCTATTTTTCATACCTGTGAGAAATTTTGTATCATTACTGTATTTAATCTGAGACGAGATGCGCGATTTTAAGATTTCTTTCATAGTCGACATCGATTAAAAAATCCGTCCTGATCTAAAAACTTACGATTAGTCAATTTTAGTGACTGGAGCTTGAAGTGCGTGTAAAATGTTATTTTTCATATCGGTAAGAAAATTTTATCATTGCTGGATTTAATGTGAGACGAGATGCGCGATTTCAAGATTTCCTCCATAGTCGACATCCATTAAAAAAAATCGCCCTGATCTAAAAACTTTCGATTGGTCAATTTTAGTGACTGGAGCTTGAAGTGCATGTAAAATGCAATTTTTTATATCTATGCGAAAATTTTTATCATTGCTGGATTTAATCTGAGACGAGATGCGCGATTTTAAGATTTCTTTCATAGTCGACATCGATTAAACAATCCGCCTTGATCTAAAAACCTACGATTGGTCAATTTTAGTGACAGGAGCTTGAAGTGCATGTAAAATGCTATTTTTCGTATCTATGACCAAATTTTTATCATTGCTAGATTTAATCTGTGACGAGATGTGTGATTCCCTCCATAATCGACATCGATTACAAAAATTCGCCTTGATCTAAAAACTTACGATTAGTCAATTTTAGTGACTGGAGCTTGAAGTGCATGTAAAATGCTATTTTTCATATCTGTGAGAAATTTTGTATCATTACTGTATTTAATCTGAGACGAGATACGCGATGTTAAGATTTCTTTCATAGTCGACATCGATTAAAAAATTCGTCCTGATCTAAAAACCTACGATTGGTCAATTTTAGTGACTGGAGCTTGAAGTGCATGTAAAATGCTATTTTTCATACCTGTGAGAAATTTTGTATCATTACTGTATTTAATCTGAGACGAGATGCGCGATTTTAAGATTTCTTTCATAGTCGACATCGATTAAAAAATTCGTCCTGATCTAAAAACCTACGATTGGTCAATTTTAGTGACTGGAGCTTGAAGTGCATGTAAAATGCTATTTTTCATATCTGTGAGAAATTTTGTATCATTACTGTATTTAATCTGAGACGAGATGCGCGATGTTAAGATTTCTTTCATAGTAGACATCGATTAAAAAATCCGTCCTGATCTAAAAACTTTCGATTCATCAATTTTAGTGACTGGAGCTTGAAGTGCGTGTAAAATGTTATTTTTCATATCTGTGAGAAAGTTCTTATCAATGCTGTATTTAATCTGAGACGAGATGCGCGATTTTAAGATTTTTTTCATAGTCGACATCGATTAAACAATCCACCCTGATCTAAAAACCTACGATTGGTCAATTTTAGTGACAGGAGCTTGAAGTGCATGTAAAATGCTATTTTTCGTATCTATGACCAAATTTTTATCATTGCTGGATTTAATCTGTGACGAGATGTGTGATTTCCTCCATAATCGACATCGATTAAAAAAATTCGCCTTGATCTAAAAACTTACGATTAGTCAATTTTAGTGACTGGAGCTTGAAGTGCATGTAAAATGCTATTTTTCATATCTGTGAGAAAAATTTTATCATTGCTGGATTTAATCTGAGACGAGATGAGCCTTTTTTAGATTTTCTCCATTGTCAACATCATTTCAAAAAATTCGCCCCGGTCCAAAAACACCCGATTGGTCAATTTAAAACCTTATGATTGGTCCACTTTAGTGACTGGAGCTTGAAGTGCATATAAAATGCTATTATTCTAATTTATATAAAAAATATAATGGTGAGATTTAATCGGATGTGCGATTTAAAGATTTCCTCCATAGTCGACATCGAATAAAAAAATTCTTTCAGATCTATGAGAATATTTTTACAATTGCTAGATTTAATCTGAGACCAGATACGCAATTTAAAGATTTCCTCCATAGTTGACTCGGTAAAAAAAAAATCAAACAAAAACAAATAAAACGATCTGTCAAAACAAACTCGCTTTTATTTTCACCATAGCCCACTTCTCTCATATTCAGCTGCCTACAACCCACAATTTAATCTTACATAAAACAAATATCCCTTTCACTTTAAGAGCACTGTAAAAAATTGCCGGCAACATAAAAAACTTTAAAATATTATTGCGACCGGTATTAGGTAACAACAGAAACAGAAAAAAAGGCATGACAGAAAGTGGCAACCTTGGATATCTTACCGATTTAAAACAAAATACAAACACAATTTTTTCTTCTTCCTGTGATTGTGGTAAAATGCGTGAAATACTTTTACTTAATCTGTTAAATACCTCGTTAAAATATACTTTAGAATAAAGTAGATTTGAGGTTAAAAAATTATCATTAGATAGATAAAAAAACGTAACATTTCAAAATAGACCTAATGCTAGTGGATTCAATGGACAGTAAAATAGCTGTTTTTTAGTTTTAAAACAAGGTCAATGCTGACTTGAAATATTCTACACATAGAAATATCAAGGAATATTTGAATAACATTGGGTGGGAAAATAAAGAAAAAGTTTGGCTAAAGGAATGTTAAGAATAATATTAGAAATATTCTCATTGTTTTTAAAAATGCAAGCGCTTTACATATCGATACAAGAATTGGTTTTTTAAATTGGTATG
The DNA here is from genome assembly GCA_031761425.1 of Cosmopolites sordidus. NCBI lineage: Eukaryota > Metazoa > Arthropoda > Insecta > Coleoptera > Curculionidae > Cosmopolites > Cosmopolites sordidus. The sequence continues at coordinate 678,740 of JARFXV010000501.1, forward strand.
AGTGTCCCTGACATTTCTTCATGGATGCGTTAAAAATATTAAGTGCTACAGGAATAAAGCTATATAAAAAGCTGTTTACATTTAAAAAAACTCTGGTATAAGAAGTTTACTGAAGACTCTCCATTCAACTAATGGAGAAAACATTATCAAACTCAAGGATTTTGTATATTTTTTTCTTTTATTTGGGGTTTTCGCCACAATCTAAAACTTAAAAAATATCAAAAATACCTGTTTTTATTTAAAGAAAGAATCATTAAAGAAAAACAAAAAACCAAACGAAGACAAATTTCTCAGTGATTCTTTTTTTGTAATAAATTTGCCTAACGAACAAAATTTTAAAGATATAAAAATGTTTTAAAAAATTTTACAAACTTTTAACGTTAACGTTTCGGAGGGTACTCTTCCCCCGTTTTCAAAACTAAACTCAAAAATAAATTATATTAATTGGTAATATATAAAGTAACGAGTGAAAGTAAATATATTTTTTTGTATATGTCAACGATACTTACATTGACAACAATAGATTTTCATGACAGTGACATACTACCATTGGTCATTCGCCAGTCGGTAGGTTTCCTGATAGACTTATGGGTAGACACATAACCAAGGGTTTATAGCCCGAGGGGGGTGCTGGCCTGGGTTTGTCGGAAGCTGATGACCGTGGCTCGGAACCCACGTTAAGCTGTAGGTCCAGTCGCTAAATAGCCTAGTTGCTGATGCGCCTCTAACCCAAACACTTTACTTTTACTTTTACATACTACCAAAAAATATATATAGGTAATGTTTACTGTGTGATTGTTTATTGTACTGATTGTGTATTCAAATATTTAAATGTGTTTAATTGTATTCTTTAGAATCGGGAACCATATTGAATTTAAATCTACCGAAGGCATGGCAATACAGTTATTTTTATTTAAATTAATTATAGCGGTTTCTTTTAATCTTGCCGGTCGCGTTGGTGCGGCGGTAAGAGCGTCTGCTTTGCCGAATCCGCGCTGGAGCGGTAGCTGGTTCGATTCCAGCGCTCGGATGGTTATTTTTCTTTCTTCTGTCCGTTTATCTTTCCTAAATGTTTGTGATTGTTTCTAGGCAAGAGTGTAAAATCCGACTACGAATTACCCCTCAGTCACGCCAGTTAAAGGCTGGGTAAGGCCGGATGCCTTCTGAGAAGTGTTCTACGTTGGTCACTCGCCAGTCGGTAGGTTTCCTGATAGACTTATGGGTAGGCACATAACCAAGGGTTTATAGCCCGAGGGGGGTGCTGGCCTGGGTTTGTCGGAAGCTGATGACCGTGGTTCGGAACCCACGTTAAGCTGTAGGTCCAGTCGCTAAATAGCCCAGTTGCTGATGCGCCTCTAACCCAAAACACTTTACTTTACTTTACTTTTAATCTTCTGTATTTAGTTACCGATTCTTTTAATACCGTTTTGGAATTATTCCAATTGATTTTATGACCCGATTCCCATGCGTGTTGACAAATTCTAGATTTATTAAAATCGCCCTTTCTAAGAACATCTAACGGTCTAGATGTCTCACCTATATAGAATTTGCCACATTCGCAGGGAATTTTAGGAACCACATTTTTGGTATCTTGTTGTATATTGTTTGGTTTAGTCTTTGTTAATAGAGATCTAAGAGTATTTTTTGTTTTAAATGTCGTTCTTATGTTGTATTTATTTCCTACTCTTTTAATGGTGTCAGAAATACCGCGGATATAAGGAATTGTGAGGTTAATTGTTTGAGAGTTATCATTATTGTTATTAATATCTTGTCTGTTTTGTCTAGTATGAAAATTTTTAAGCGATTTAAGCGAGTATTAGAAACATTGTAGATATTACTGGAATAATATTTAGATCTATTCAACCAATTTAGAAATACAATGTAGAATTAACCCTCTGTCATCGTAATCTGCCATTTAGTTTGTATAGAATGCTGGATTCAACTCGACAAGCTAGATCAAACAAAGAATTTGTCTTAAATTTTGCATTGTAAATGGAATTTCGTGTGTCGAGTAACTGAAAATGTTGCAGAGGCCTTAAGGTGAATAGTTTTTATCAAAAACATGTGCATATGAGCGGTACAGTGCATTTAAAACCGGTTGTGATGTGGTGGAACATTTGCATTGTTCTGGTCGGACATTAACGTCTTCAACTGAAGTTAACATCGCTAAAGTGAAGGAAATGGTGACTGAAAATACTCATTTAATTTTCAAAAGTAAAAATTTTGTGTTTTATTGACCAATTTCATGGTACTTTTTTGAGAAAATGTACTTCATATACAGCTATTTCCTGTCTACGTTTGTCTCCGATTGTACCTTCGATACATCCTTAGGCCTCGTACATACGATACCGTTTCGGGTTTGTCGTTTCGTTTTCGGTAAATTATGTATTTTGTTTGGTACCTATACACGTTGTGGTCGAAAGCCCAATCGTGTGAACACAGTTTTCGGTTGACACCAAAACGAATATAAAATCGAAACCGTATCGTGTATACAAGACTTTAAGGAAACTTTTTTTTAAAAAACGAATTAAAGAATTGTTGGGTTAAATTGGTCAATTCCCTTACACCCGGTATATTGAAAAAGGTTAACTCAAATCTACATGATGGAACAGAAACAGCGATTTGGTTTTACCGCATGAAAACAGTCCGAAATAATTTTCTAAACAAATAAATTAATTAATATGACCGTGACGCGATAAAACGGATTTACTAGCACAACGTGTCTCTTCCCGGCAACTAAAAATGTAAAAATTTCTGTTTTTCCTGCTTAAGGACTCCTTGAATTGGCATCCGTGACCTTGTCGAATAAATTTATAGATCGCCGGGTCTATAAATCATCGATATCCTTTATCGTTTTTATGGATATGAATGCGTATGGTTTAACTTCCTAGAGTCCAATCAGTCGAAAATTTACATTGTGATGTTTTTTGTCTAAGATACATTAACATTTATACATACATTCTGTCAAAAAGTACCGTGAATTGCTCAATAAAACACAAAATGTTTATTTTTAATCAAAATTAATGTATCGCCTTCAAAGTATTATGCCAACGAACAACCCAATTGTCAAAACTTTTTTTAAACGCATCTTCAGGAATCAACTTCAGTTCTCGCCGCGAATTCTACTTTATGCTTTCTATAGACCGAAAACAGGTGCCTCGAAGAGGTGATTTGAGTTTTAGACAGATAAAGAAGTCGGCCGGAACTATATCAGGTGAATACGGTGGTTGTTCGATTGTGTTTATTGAGTTTTTGGCCAGAAATTCGTCTTTCCATAAATCTGGCCTTTTTCGACGAATTTGTTCTCTCAAACGCGCATAAGGTCTCCCTCTGGCAAGAATTCCGAGTGCACAACACCGCGATAATCAAAGAAAACAGTCAACATCACCTTAACTTTTGATTTTGACGTAGTTTTTTTGGTTTCGGCTTAGTTGGAAGGCACCATTGACAGGTTTGCATGTCAAACTCGTATAGCCATGTCTCATCACCAGTTACAATGTGTTTTATAAATGTGGGGTCGGAATTGACTCCTACCATGTCTTTAGCGACGAGTTTCTGAAGAAAATTCAGGCATTTTGGCACTGGTCGAGAGGCCACGCGTTTCATGCCAAAACAATCGCTTAAAATGGTACGAATTGATTTGTGAGACACAGAAAGATCAGCGGCTAACTCTCTCAAACTTAAATGACGATTCTCAGTCACCATTTCCTTAACTTAAGCAATGTTAACTCCAGTTAACGCCGTTGTTTGATAAAGCCGATTCACCGTAAGCCTTGCATGTGGCAGAGCAGCTTAAATTCAATGTGAGAATGTCTCCAGTCCAGATTTTTGTTTGCATTATACTTCAATATATGCCGGATAACTCCCTTAAATATTATTATCTCATTACCTTTTCTCCCATCCAAAAAAAAATGTCAAAAAACCCCTTTGTATTACAGTGGTGTTACCCGTTAATATATCCCCTTGAGTCTGAATTACTGCGTCAGTGATCTTCCTGTAATCTTTCCATCAAATGTATCTAATATATTTCTGTTAACATGCAAAGTTTACCAAACCATCTCCAGATGTCGCTGCATCAACGCATCGAATATTTTATCGTTTTCACATTTCGACAGTCGCACAGACTCGATCAGAACGGCGTTCGCGTTGAATGCTTAATGCTTCACATTTCTAATTGTTGAAAAGAAAAGTAAAAGCTCTGCTAGTGCACGTAGACACAACTTTTAAGACTTAAGATTCTGAAACGTGCGAGGACGTGCTAACGACACGCGAAGACAATTATGAAATTTGGGTTTTTAACATTCTGTCGCCGTTAATCTAAAGTAAATTAATATTTTCCCGCTGTTTTGTGATTAGATTTAATAGGCTTGGAATAGAAACAAAACGGTATATCAACGTGATTTTATTTTATTTTTTTTGGTTAGGCTAAAAAATATGAAAAGTTCGCGGAGCGATACCTAGAGAGCAGTAAAAGAACTACAGGGTGCGGAAAAAGTTCCCGTACTTTTTTGTTTATGCATTTTTGGCCTAGTTAATTAAGTTGTTTGTCATTTCGGATGGTTTTATTGAATTCCTTGTTTAATTTTGGTCCAGAATGTGTCGTAATTATTTATTTACTTTCAGTTACGTTGAAGTTATGTCTCGTGAAAATCAGCGTGTCACTGTGGTCGAATTGCACAAACAAGGAATGAAAACGGCTGACATTGTTCGCACGAACTGGGACTGCGGACCGTCCTCGAAGCGGTGGTCCAACCACCGCGACCACTCCGGAGAACGTCCAGAAGGTCCGTTGCCGAATTCAACGAAATCCGGAGCGTTCGATGCGGAAGATAGCGAAAGAGCTCGGCGTTGATGAGAAAAGCATCCATCACATCGTCAGGAGGAAGCTGGAACTGCGCAGCTGCAAGATCGCTCGACTCCATTTCCTCAACGAGGCGATGAAGGCGAAACGTCGTCGGATGCTTCGTCTGCTCGGTGGTGCTCGCCTGTCGAAAGTGCTCTTCACCGACGAGAAGATCTTTACTGTCGAGCCGCTCCACAACCGTCAGAATCGCCGTCAACTGCTCATGAAAAGTCAGCAGAAGACCGCGTTTGCAAAAACCATCGGCCGCAGCCATTTTCCGGCCTCCGTCATGGTCTGGGCCGGGATCTGCGCTCAATCAATTTTGAGCAACTGTTGTACATTCCTTTAAAAATTTTAGGGCGATGCGAGTGGTTTTTTTGACATTGGTCTAAACAGATTTTCTTCTAGCCCCAGATATTTGATGTTATTTTTCAGGTTTTTTTGGTATAATGTCTGCTGATATTAGCTGGCATTAGCAATTATCGATGGCACAAAGTGGATTTTGGTTCAACTTCCATATCCGCTTTATTTCTAACTTGAGGTCTGTATATTTTTGTACTTTGTCTTCAGCCGTTTTTTGAATGTTGTATGTTTGTGTTGTTTTCTTCTTTTTGTCCACGAATATATCTGGCCTATTACAGTGCACGGTTATTGTTCGGTCGTAATGAAATCGGCTGTATCTAGTACCACCTTTGTGGTGTATTTATAATAGGGACCTCGCTCTGTTATAAGACTATTGCGACTTGCAAGCTCCTGGTGGACTATACTGGCCACCTGGTATGACAGTGACGATAGTCGGTCTGGGAGAGTCTACCACATGCTCCTACAATATGTTGGATAGTCTCAGGATTTTCGTGGCATTTCCTACATGGGTCATTTGATACTCGTGCATCCTTAATGATATATTTCTGGTTGTATTTAGTTCTCAGTCTCCTGAAAAAGACCCCCCTATGTCACTCAGGAGTTCGACGCACTCTTGTCGACTTCATGACGGCCAAAATCATGGGGTGTCTACCATGTAGAGACATATTTTCCCACTCTTGTATAATTGTTCCAGTTGTCTGAAAGCTCTCATTTTGTCGTTCCATTTATTTAAGATTCGGAGGCGTATAATTATCATCAACTAGACACACGCTGGCATATAGCGGGCATTGAATCATTCTTTGATGAAAATATGTATTTGTTTTTCGTGTAGATTATAAATATTTATAATCCCTCTCCCTCCTTCAATTCTTGGTAATATAAATCGGTTTTTAATACTGTGCGAGTGGTGTTTCCTATATTTTGTTAGTGTAGTTCTAATTCTTCATTGTAGCCTTTCGATATTTGTGTTTCACCACGATATAATTCCGAACAGATATGTCAAAGCTGGTATAGTAAAAGTGTTGATAGCTTTTACTATATTTCTACTGTCTAGCGCAGACCTGTATATGCTTTCAAGCCTGGACTTGAATTCTTTAGTTAGTGTTTCCTTAATGAGTGTATGCTCAACTCTTTTGGACAGTTGTATTCCAAAATATTTATATACTTCGCCCTCCTGAATTGGTTTTGTATATCCTTGTTCTGCAGTGACAAACTCGATCATCTCTTTATGTAAATAGTTCCGCATTTATCTAATCCAAAGTGCATGTTAACATCAGTTGTAAATTTCTCTACAACCTGAATGAGTTGTAATTTCGGTGGCGATGATGCATAAAATTTTAAATCATCCATATACAGCAGGTGCGATACATTTTGATTTTGGAGTTTGTATCCGATTTGCGTCCTTTTAATCAGATTAGAGAGTGGATTCAACTCAAGATATGTGAGTTTTTTATACCAGTAATTATGAATATTATCAGTTCCAGCGCCCTTCCAATTAATGTCTGAATGATTGTGGCGTGTTCATATATTTTTTCTCCTTTATTTGGGTTTTTTTTATATGTTTTTATATATTTTTTTATATTTTTTTATATGTTTTTTTTATAGTTTTTTTATATTTATATTTTTGCTATATGGTAACATAGCATTGACGATCTAAATATTTTTTTACAAGATATAAATTCTCGGAAGCCTACAATTAAGTTTACTTTAGAGATGGAGAGGGAGAATAAATTGCCATTCCTCGACACTTTAATAATAAAACAAAACAACAAAGTAAAAACTACAGTTTACAGAAAACGGACAAACACAGATAGGTATCTCAATTTTTTTTCAAATCACTCAAAATCGGTCAAAATAGGAGTAATTAAAAGTTTATATGACAGAACAAAACTTGTTGGTACCGACTGTGATACACTACAAAAAGAAACAAATCACATAAAATACATACGTTTGGTTTTTTGTTTTTACCCAGTGATTCTTTCTTTAAATAAGAACAGGTATTTTTGATTTTTTTTTAGTTTTAGACAGTGGCGAAAAGCCCTTCCAATTATGCAGGTTGCTTGTTATATTCTGTAGTATAGTTACAGCAATTTCAGTATAGGGTATTTGTTCAATTACGTTCGTACTTGCTTCTTCCTCACGTGTTCAGCTGGCATGATTGTTATATTGGGCATTATTTGACCAAATCAAAGACCAACATGTCTATATATCTTGGCTGGATGGTATATTAGAACTCCCCACAAGATTTTTGTTATTACTTTCATCTATTAGGCCCCTTTCACACTATCCACTCCACCTCACTCCATGCCACGCCACAGCAAATACACAGGAGTAGATGGGGGTTTACACACCTATCCACGCCACACAATTATACTCAAGACAGTGTCTTGTCTGCGCAAACTTTTTTCTAAAACTGCAGACAGTTCTTGAAATGATTCCACGCTCATACGAAAGAATGTGAAAAACTTCATGGGATTATCAAGGAGCCCCTCAAAATAGTCATAAGCGCAGCTTTTTTGTCGGGTCGAAATATATGGGTGTACCCAAAATTCACTTTTTTTCCTGCGCCTTCTTAACCTTTGAAGGACAATTAAACTCATGCCATGATGATGGCAAAAACAGACTGAACAGAAAAGTCTCACTTTTCAAGTGGATAAAGTGTTAAACTTGAAGAGATTTACCACTAAACACCATAATACTTTTTTGAACTGCTCGACGTACGTTTCGCTAACCATGTTAGCATCATCAGGAGATGATTTAATCATAAGATAAGATTAAATCATCTCCTGATGATGCTAACTAGCGGAACGTGCGTCGAGCAGTTCAAAAAAGTGTTTGAGTTTTGATGCTTACGCCCTATCGCTTTTTTATATCGATCTAGGCGGGAACTACAAACTTTAAGTTTTTGTTTTAGGATATCGATAACCTCTTTCTGCTTATATCTATATCAGAAGTCTGCCCATATCTGCCCAGTATACTTTCAATATTGTGCTCTAATCTTTTTTGGCATCCCTGTTTACCATTCTGCTGTGATGGCATTTTTTCATAAGGTTGCTTGATTATTTTAGATCCATTTATAACTGCTGTAATTTGAGCGGCGCAATAGGCAACTTTGTGCAGGTCTTGAAATTAGATGAACATGTTGCTCTTTTCTGGAAGAATCTCTTCATTTATAATATTAACGATCTTTGCCAGTCTAATGGTGAAACTTTGTTTTGGTATATAAGGCCTTGTTGTTGGGTCAGTTCCTAAGTATTCCGTTCCGTTAATATTGTAGTAAACGTTTCGCGGATCAAGCGAACTAGTTTTCTATCGGATTGGGCATCATTAGAAATATATGTTTGTTCTGATTTAATATTATTGATTATATTATGTGAAGCGTCGAGTGTTTGCTCTAGTATTCTGAATATCTTCATTAATATGAGGATCTGTGGGATGTAATTCGACTGAAACTTCTTGTTGCAACAACACTCTTGTGGTCCCATTGAGTTGGGAGCCGCCACTCGCTCCACTTATCATTCTTATTATATTATTATTCGTACTATTATGGTCATTACACTTTCAAAGCTAAGCTTTAGAAAACATCACAATTTTAAATCATCAATTCCTAAAATTAAGTCAGAGGGGGCCGGGTTGGGGTCGTCAGGGTTTTCATGGTCTTCGGGACCATTTCTTTTCTTGCCGATGCTGTTTTGAAATAACTTCTGAAGCAAAGTTGTTGATTTTCTCTTTACTTTCTTCTGTAGTGGCGCACTTTCCCTGTAGTACTGCTCAGCCCTCTTTCGCATAGCCTTCGCCCTTGTTAGCATTCATTGAGCCACCTTCGCCGCTGTCATATCGTTCTTTTAAATGTATTTTCAAGCTTTTCGGTTGCGTCTTCCAATAGTTGGTCGGCGGCTTTCCTCTGTTCTCCCTATGCCTTCTGCTTCTCTTTGAATTTCTTTTCGAGATTCGCGATTGTATCTCTGCCTGGTTTTCTGGCTCGTGCCGCTTCTTCATCACGCTGCTCTTGCATGTACTCTTTATTCTTCCGATACACGCTGCGGCCAGCTGACAGAGTTTCCTTGTCCCCGGGATGGAATCTGGCCGACTGTCGTACATGTTAAACCCATATGAAGAGGTCAAAGCTCTGAAATAGTGACAATAGTGGCCAAATTTCGAAAATAATGAGAAAAGTGACACGATTTTAAAATGGTGACCAATATTGACTCATTCGCTTCATTGAGTTTCATCCTTCAAATGAATATATGTGAAGTTTCAAGTCGATCTAGCAATTCATTCCTACAAAAACACCAGCTTAAAGTAACTGTATCTGTGTTATTTTTAAAATGGACGGTAATGAAATCGTGCAGTGATTTAATTCTATGTAAAAAAAGGTTTAAAGATAATGGAAATACATAGCGAAATGTTCCTCCTTCAAAAAGGATGGAAAAAGTACAAGTCTGGATGATGAACCTCATTCTGCACGTCCAATCAGTGCAACTACTGAACAAATAATTAATTCTATACATGATATGGTTATGGATGACGGACAACTAACTTGGAGCAAAATTGCTCCAAGTTAAAGGCCATGAACATCTCCACTGAACGGATGTTTTGTATTTTGAAAAAGGAATGGGAGAGTGTCGCATTTGTTAAATTCTGATCAAAAACGACTTCGAGTAAAAACTAACAAAAAAGTCATAGCATCAATTTCTTGAGATGCAAAAGGCATTTTGATAATTAATTATCTTCAAACCAGTAAAACTTACTCAAACCTTGTGGATTAATTGGGTATAAAAATTCGTGAGAAAAAAACCTGGTTTAGCGAAGAATTAAAATATTTTTCATAAAAACAATGCACCGACTCACAGAGGTGTTCTTGCAACGTCCAAATTGAAGCAGTTACACTACGAATTATCGGAGCATCCACCATATTCACCGGACCTGGCTTCGTCTGACTTTCATTTGTTCCCAAACCTCAAAATAATCCTACGTGCAAGCGTTTTCCATCAAATGAATAGGTTATAGAAGCCGTAGATGAGTTTTTTAAGGACTTACAGAAAATCACTTCAGAGATGGAATAAACGAATTGTAGAACTGCTGGAAAAAATATGTTGAGGAAAAATAAAGTAATTTTTTCAACTGTAAACTTGCTTCATCATTTCCTCCCCGCGAACTTTTTAATTTAAAGTGGAGTTCGCCTTCCAACTGCTCTAGATCTCAGTTCGTGTATCGTTTATCCTTCCATGGTGAAATGACATAATGTACTGAACACGGCAGTCTCAGAGTGACAGTTACATTTCAAACAGTGTTGCCGCCATTACCTTTCAAAGTTTTGCACTCTTATTGAAATACTCATTAGTAGAGATAATATAAATAGTTATAAATTCATTTCGATTATTTTTTGTAAGTACAATCGATTTTGGTTGATAAAAAAAAGTAATAAGAAGTAAACACACCATAAAACTAAAACTTGTATAAATTCATTATTCTATAGAACCAATCAGTAGTGACTAACCTGACTGATAAGCACAGGCAAAACAAACAACACATTCACCTGAAATTAAACAAGCTTATGTATCATCATAGAAAATGATTCACCATTGCAGAGTACATTTTTGTTGAATACACCTGTTACATCAATGTACACTCATAAGGTAATTCAATTGATATAAAGGACGAACGATAACCGAAGAAAGACATGCACAGATTACTGATAATCGACGCACATGTCTAAAGTATGACACACATAAATATATGAGCTTGGCAAATAAAAATAGAAAATTCCCGGAATGGAGCTCTATTAAAAACCACAGAAACTTTATTGTTTACTTCAAAATCAGTGCGATTCATACGAAACATGTTATCGAATATGGTTAATTGTTTTGGAAATTTCACGATGTTGTACAATTTTTGTGTGTAAAGAACCGAGTTTTAAAGTACAAACGGTGTCAAAATAACCCACACATTTTAACATAATTAAGATTATTCTTTCTTCTGTTTCTTTTCTTTTATATATATATATATATATATATATATATATATATATATATATATATATATATATATATATATATATATATATATATATATATATATATATATATATATATATATGTATACCCCTTTGGGGATGAGACCTTAACGTGGTAAAGGGGTTTGAATAGAATAATGAAGTTTTGAGCTATGCCGTCTGAAACGTAAGTTCCTGGGAGGGTCACCCCTGGCGGACAGATCGAGGCAGAGGCCTCAGACTAACATGATCCAAAATCTGCGAACCCGCATTGGACCAGCGTGGCAGGTTACGGTCCATGCCTTCAACATGACAGTACAACTTCAAATACGGCCCCCATTCCCCGGAGGCCAAAAGGCATCTACCTACGGCAGCGGAAAGATCTGCCTCAAGGCAGAGGGTGCTAAGAATCACCGGGTTATATCAGACTGCCATTGGAATTTTGATATTGCTAGCCTTAATATACGGGCAATGAAAACGTAGACCCGACTGCAAGAACTGTTAATCGAACTTGACAACATACATTGAGATATTATTGGGCTCTGTGAAATACGAAGAAAGGGCGAAGAGTTAATCAAATTAGAACCAAATGGTTACGTACTCTACACCCGAGGTACGGAAAATGGACGAGGTGGTGGAATTGGATTCCTCATCAATCAAAAGCTGAAAGACAGTGTAGTCAAATTTGAAAGTATATCCGACAGATTAGCCCAATGCGTCATTCAGCTGAATAAAAAGTTTAAGATTCAAATCGTCCAAGCTTATGCACCAACTATAAGCCATAGAGATGAGGAAATTGAGGAATTTTACGATGATGTGGCCTAACTTTTAGACAAAGAGAAGTGTAGGTATAAAATCCTGATGGGCGACTTTAATGCCAGAATCGCAGAAGCAAGAACTGGTGAAAATGCAACTGGCCCATATGGAAATGATGAGCGGGACAATAGAGGTGACAGGCTGGTTGACTTTGCCGAAGGACAAGAACTCTATATTATCAATTCGTTTTACAAGAAAAAGATCAACAGAAAATGGTAATGGAAAAGTCCATCTAGAGTCACAAGTGAAATTGATTACATCATGTCAAATGATAAAGCAATATTTTGCAATTGTATTGTTCTTAGCCATTTTAATGTGGGAAGTGACCACCGAATGGTATGAGCAAAGATTAGGATAAATTGCCGAAAAGAGCGCGAAAGAATGATAAACGCCGGACAATAAAGAATGCAGACAGTCCCTTTGGCAGGGTCTAGTACGTTGAGCTTTGCAAAACTATAAGAAAACGTATTCGAGAGGAAACGCGCCGATTCAACATATATTTAGTGCAAAAAACTCTGGAAGAAAACAGGGGAGTTAACAAAGCAAAGCAGAAGCTAAGAAAGAAAAGGACACAAATATTTTCATTAATGCGTGAGAATGGTACAATATGCAGCGAACGGACAGAAATGTTAGAGATTGTCCGAAGATTTTATTCAAAGTTATATGAGGACCAGAATCAGGCAAGAACAGCAATGCCCACTGAAGAATAAGTGCCGAATATCCTGGTGGAGGAAGTGACAAAAACTATAGACTCGATGAAAAATGGCAAGGCTCCAGGAAAGGATAGTATAACTGAGGAGATGTTAAAAGTTGGTGGTCGGACTTTACATAAAACACTAGCAAAATTATTCTCAAAATGTCTAAAACAAGAAGTACCCAGCTTATGGAACAATGCAGACGTGATTCTTTTACAAAAGAAAGGAGCACGAGAAGATTTGAAGAATTACCGTCCAATAAGCCTCCTATCAGTGGTGTACAAAGTTTTCAGCAAGATAATATCCAAAAGAATACTAAGAAAACTTAATGACGCAAAATCAAGGGAGCAAGCAGGATTCAGAAGTGGATTCAGTACAATGGATCACATTCAGGTCCTACAGCAGGTCATAGAAAGACACAACAAATATATATGCCACTGTGCTTGGCTTTTATCGATTATGAAAAAGTATTTGATTCAATCCCAAAACGAGCCATAATGGATGCATTTCTTAATCAAGGTGTAGAGAAAGTCTATGTAAATCTACTAGGATCGATATTTGATGAAGTTACGGCGACAGTCCGGCAGGGTGACGCAATATCGCCTCTTCTTTTCTCAGCCTGCCTGGAAGAAGTGTACCGTAGTCTGAATTGGGAACAGGATTGAATAAGAATTAATAGCGCATACTTAAATCATCTTAGATTCGCAGATGATACATCAATCTTCTTTCACAAGACCCAGAGGAGCTGCAAAGACACATACAAGAGCTGCACAGGGTTGGGGAACTTTAAATATCTTGAGCAGAGGATTTCAATGAAGGAAGATACCCTCCGGGAGGTGGAACGGCGTGTTAAATGTGGCTGGCAGGCTCAACATAGTGTTTAAGAGCAGACACCCACTTTGCTTGAAAAGAAAAGTCTTCGATCAGTGCGCTCTACCCGTTATGACATACGGAAGTGGAACCTGGACACTCACATCGCAATCAATTCAAAAACTTCGGGTGGCACAGAGGGGAATGGAAAGATGTATAAAGAGTAAAGTAATGGAAATGGGCAGGCCATATAGCGAGGCTATGAGACGACAGATGGACCAAGGCAATCCTGGAGTGGATACCGATTGATCGCAAACGTTCGCGAAGACCGAAAGCACGATGGACTGATGACATCGTTAATATATGAGCCAAATAGCAGAGGAAAGTCCAGGATCGCGAAAGTTAGAAACATGCTCAAGAGGCCTTCATCCTGCAGTGGCTCGGCTTGGAAAAGCCTGGATCGACGTGGAAAGGCTTCCGCGGTCGGTAATATTAAAATTACTGGGTTCTCAGGAAGAACCACGTTTTAGATTTGTAAAATCCCGACGTTTCGGCTTTCACTTAAAGCCATTATCAAGGGAATCTATAGTTCAAACTCAGAATTCACAACTATATATATATATATATATATATATATATATATATATATATATATATATATATATATATATATATATATATACAGGGTGTGTCAGGTAGCAGTGGCCAATACTAACTTTTTTATTTTAAGGCCAGCACCCCCCTCGGGCTATAAATCCTTGGTTATGCTTACCGTCCGCACCAACGCGACCGGCTAATTTTTGGATTCTTCAGGAAATTCTAGACATATTTCAAGTAAAATATCCTAGACTTATCTTCAACTGTTTCGGAAATATTAAGTAATTCTTCGAACATTATCAGCAAATAGGTAAAGATCAAAAAATCTGCTTTTCAAAGGTAGGTATTTGTTGTATGAAACGTCAAAAAAATCAACGTGCCTTTTAAATTAGTTTTCTTTGACGTGTGTGATTCATTTTATTTAAACATGGTGTATTTATCAGAGAGTCATAAAATAACTATCTTAATGATGATAGGTTATGGAGATAGGACACGAACTCAAGCCGAAGTTATTCGTCTCTTTAGGGAAAAATATCCTGACTTACCACCCATATCCCAAGGTACAGTAAGTAAAGTTGAAAAACAATTTAGAGAACTGGAACACGTGAAACAAATTAAGAAGGAAGCAGTGTCGTTGACCGATAACAAAAAATTGGATGTATACATCGCATACCGCAACTCGACAAGTTGCCTTGGAAAACAAGGTTGGTCGCTCTTCGGTTGCCAGAATATTGAAAGAGAATAAAATGTAAAAAATATAAGCTACAGCCTATTCAAGAGCTTAGTGAAGACGACTTCGACAGGAGAATGGAGTTTTGCGAACAAATGATGCACAGAATAGACAACAACCTTCTGAGAATGGAAAACGTTTAATTTTCTGATGAATCTACTTTTACTCTTCA
Source organism: Cosmopolites sordidus (assembly GCA_031761425.1). Taxonomy (NCBI): domain Eukaryota; kingdom Metazoa; phylum Arthropoda; class Insecta; order Coleoptera; family Curculionidae; genus Cosmopolites; species Cosmopolites sordidus. The sequence goes on from JARFXV010000501.1 coordinate 693,761, forward strand.
TGGGCATGTCAATCGCCAGAACTGTCGTTATTGGTCGAGAGAAAATCCTCACTGGATGCGGGAAATTCACACACAAAGATCTGAAAAGATTAATGTCTGGGCAGGTATTATAGGAGATCAAATAATTGGTCCAATATTTTTCGATCAAAATTTAAATGGGGTAAATTACTTAGACTTTCTCCAAAGTCAGCTCATTCCAAATCTTATAAATTTGTACCTTAATATAAGAAATCCTCAATTGCTAGCCGACACAATTTGGTTCCAACAAGATGGAGCACCCCCCCCCCCCATTATCAAGTTAATGTGCGGCAGTACCTCGATAATGTGTTTCCAAATCGATGGATTGGGAGGAGAGGGCCACTAGAATGGCCACCAAGGTCACCGGACCTCACTCCGTTGGATTTTTTTTATGGGGATATCGCAAAAGCGTCGTATACAAAATCAAGCCACAAGATCTGAATGATTTAAGAGGACGCATTACCGACAGCATTAGGTCAATTACGCCACAAACATTAAATAATGTCAGGAATCAGTTTTACTTGAGGTTGGGGTGTTGCCAGGACGTCCAGGGTTCACAATTCGAGCATTTGTTACATTAAATGTTTTAAATAAAAAATTTATACAAAAACTAAATAGTCTTGAAATTTCCACAATTTTGTTTACAGTGTTAAAAAAAGTGTAGTTGCGCATTTTTTCCAACGAAAACCTTTTATACAGGGTGTGTCATGTAACAGAGGCCAATACCATCTTTCTATTGTGTGTTGTAGCGAATTTCTGTAATCAAATAATTTTCAAAAAAAAATAAAAAAAAATCAGTTAATTTTTGCAATAAATCTGAAAACACTTAATATTTCCGAAACAGTTGAAGATAAGTCTAGGATATTTTACATGAAATATGTCTAGAATTTCCTGAAGAATCCAAAAATTAAATAATATACAGGGTGTTGTATTTAAAATAAGAAAGTTGGTATTGGCCACTGTTACATAACACACCCTGTATAAAAAATTTTTGTTGAAAAAAATGCGCATCTAAAAATACCAATAGACGTGTTCGAACACGCCCCCGTTTATTATATATATATATATATATATATATATATATATATATATATATATATATATATATATATATATATATATATATATATATATAGATTATATATATATAGATTATATATATATAGATTATATATATATAGATTATATATATATATATATATATATATATATATATATATATATATATATATATATATATATATATATATATATATATATAGATAGACATTAAAGTCGCCCATCAGGATTTTATACCTACACTTCTCTTTGTCTAAAATTACTTTTAATTTTATCCTCCTATGCTGAGTGTTGAACTTTTCTTTGCTCCCCTGTACATATTCAGGTAAACATGATATTTTATTATAGAAACACCATAAATAAGAGGAACTAATGTTTATTGTGGAATGGTAATTTTTGCCAATATAAAACCTTTTCGAAATTCACGATAAATGAATTTTATTGTATTCTATCGATTCCTTCCAGGATATTGGCTCGTTTCTTGTTGTGTAGGCAGACAGAAGATCAAATTAGCTCATAAAATTTTAGATTAGAACTGATAATGTTTACAGGAAAACCGTCGACAAATAGATTAAGACATTCGCCGGAGAGATAAAGCGTAGAAATTCAGTACCTGCTTTATTATGTTTGGCATATTTAATGACCTTCAGTCGGTTCTAAATAATCTAAATTCGAAATAATCTTTAAAACTTCCCAAAATTTCTTTTAATTACCAAATAATTATTTTTTCTAAATTTATTTATGTTAATATACTGTATTTACACCTGGTTTGATGTCAATCCCGATTTTACAAGTGTCTTTTTCGTTATTTATACAGGGTGTTAGGTAAACATGCGGCAAAAATGCAAGGGGTTCTATTCTAAGAATATTTTGTTCTATGATTATTTTTGAAAAACCCCTTTGTTTCGAAGATACAGGGCGAACAAAATCTGCGACAACCATATTCGATATTTGTTGAAATCATTAATGTAAATAAAAGTAGGGTGTACGTCAATGAGTTTATCAAGTACAACATTTTTTTTTTTCGATATCGATCACTTGGAACGGCTGTTTTATCTAGTAAGTGGATTTCATCGGTCGCACTTGTTTACATAGATTGAGTGACGTTTGGCTGTTTGAGGTGTCTTAAATAGTGAGTGAAGTCCTCTATCGTAATGTATACAAACGCCGAGATGACTGACATGCACTCCATTTATGGACTTGCTGATGGCAATGCATTACAAGCTAGGCGATTGTACAGTGAACGATTTCCAGCCCGCAATGTGTCTGACCGAAAAATCTTCGAAAACATTCATCGACGTCTTCGTGAAGCAGGCACATTGAAACAAGAAGATCACTGACTGTAAGAACGATACAATTGGAACAGAATGTGCTGGACATGATAGCGGAAGAGCCTGGTAGTTCTACGCGAAAAATTGCAAATACTTTGAATGTGACTCACTGGACAGTTTGGAAAATTCTTAAGGACAATTTGTTGTACCCATATCACATTCAACGCGTTCAGGCACTACTACCTGTTGATTTTCCTCCACGTATTGCATTATGTCAATGGATATTGCAAACTTTACTCTCTATTCCTGACACAAATTCTTTTCACCGATGAAGCCACTTTCGCAAGAAACGCAATAAGGAATTTTCATAATAACCATGTGTGGGCAGATAAAAATCCGCATGTGGTATGCGAAGATAGTTTTTAACATCAGTTCTTGTTGAATGTTTGGGTTGGAATTGCAGGTGACTATCTAGTTGGACCGGTATTTCTATCACAAAGACTTACTAGCGAGGTGTATCGCAACTTTTTGGAAGCAACGCTGTCTTGAGTTTCTGGAAGATGTACCATTGGCAACAAGGCATGAAATGTGGTTTATGCACGATGGTACACCACCACATTTCAGTCTGGTTGCTCGTGATTTTTTAACAGCAACATACGGATATCGCTGGATTGGTCGAAGTAGGCCACACGCATGGCCTGCTCGATCCCCGGACTTAAACCCCCGGATTATTTCTTTTGGGGATATCTGAAGTCATTAGTTTGCTACTCCATTGAAGAATTTGGATGGACCCTGGTGTGTTAAGTCGAGTTATATCAAAAGCCGCTCCCAAGTGGGGGGCGGGGCGTAAAATGCACAAATAAACTCGCTTTCGAACTGTACGTTCTACATAACTTGACAGAAATTCTCCTTATACTACATGAAAACTGAGCAAGAACTGTTAATGCAAAAATAAATTTCTAAAGAGGGTAAAAAAAAAGAGAGAAAAGAATTAATTCACGTATAATTTATATTAATATTAAGAAAATGAATAAAACTGAAGAAAGCTTAATTTTTAATCATTCCTTTAATTTTTAATGTTGCTATTTGTTCAGATTATTATGAGAAAAATCAAAATTTAATACAAAACTTTTCATGAACTTTTCCGAATTTTCTCTATTGATTTGCAGTTACAATAAACTGTTTGAATGGTTTACTCTTCGGAAAACTGTCTGTACCTACTTATTAATTCCTTTATCTGAGCAACAACCCATTCTCCAATATCCTTGTAAGTAGTAACAATATAAAATTTTAATGCATTCCTGGTTTAGCTCCTGTATAGGGTTTCAATTGCACGAAAAGTAAAAAGGAGGAAGTGGAAAGCAAAAAAAAATCTCCAGCAGTACTATTTTCTTCTACGCCGTCCCACTATAAAACCCCACGAGCCGCCACTGATATATATAACACATGGGCTGAAAAGTCCCGGGCCTAACAAAGAAAACACAGTTTTTTGGTTCAAAATTAGCTTTATTCATCAACGTAATCTCCATCAAGAGCAACGCAATCATTCCAGCGCCGCTCTAACATTTCAATACCACTTTTGTAGAATGATTTATCTTTTGCCTCAAAATAGGCCTCAGTTTCAGCGATAACCTCTTCATTCGTGCGAAATTTCTTACCGGCGAGCATTTTTTTCAGGTCTGCGAACAGCGAGTAGTCGCTGGGAGCCAAATCTGGCGAATATGGTGGATGTGGGAGCAATTCGAAGTTCAATGTATGTAGTTTTGCCATTGTTTTGATTGACTTGTGACACGGTGCGTTGTCTTGATGAAACAAATTTTTTTTCTTTGCCATATGCGGTCGTTTCTTTACAATTTCGGCCTTCAAACGCTTCAATAACGCTATATAATATTCACTGTTAATGGTATTTCCTTTCTCAAGATAGTCGATGAATATTACACCACGCACATTCCAAAATACCGAGGCCATAACCTTTCCAGCCGATTGTTGTGTTTTCGGGCGCTTTGGACGAGGTTCACCAGTTGCTGTCCACTCAGATGACGATCGTTTTGATTCCGGAGTGAAGTGATGGATCCATGTTTCATCCATTGTTACATATCGACGCAAAAATTCCGGTTCGTTACGTTTAAACATGGCCAAACACTACTCAGAATCATCAACACGTTCTCGTTTTTGGTCAACAGTGAGCAAACGCGGCACCCACTTTGAACAGAGCTTTCTCATAGTCAAATGCTTATGCAATATAAAGCCAACACTTTCTTTTGATATCTTTACGATGTCAGCTAACTCACGCAACTTCACTTTTCGATTATTCAAAACGATTTTGTGGATTTTTTTTATGTTTTCTGGTGTTACCGCCTCATTTGGACGTCTACTGCGTTCTGCATCATCGGTGTCTCTACGACCACGTTTGAAGTCGGCAAACCAACGTTTTATTGTTGTTTCTGATGGAGCGGAGTCCCCATAACAGTTTTCAAGCCATTGCTTCGCTTGAACGGTATTTTTTCCCATCAAGAAGCAGTGTAAAATTAAAACACGAAATTGTTTTTGATCCATTATTTTGAAAATAACAAAAGTAGCGTCACTCTTAGCACAATAACTCACAAACTAATGAATAGAATATCATGAAATTTTAACAGCTGTCTTATGAAGGTTAGTATTAACGACTGCAATAAAACTAGCGCCATATATGTGTTAGGCCCGGGACTTTTCAGCCCATGAGACTGCCCCCCTCTGACTTGTGCGATCCATGGTACTGTTGACTTGACTCCTTGTATGTACGTAAGAATTCTGTTGGTGAGTCTTGTCGGTGGGAGTCTATTGATATGTCGATAGAATTTCAACCTTCTTTTTCTTATGTCCGCCGCTACGTTGGACATTCTCTCTGAGGTCTTTCTAGAATGTAGTCTATATCCTTCCTCTGTCAGTTTTGGGCCGAGAATTTTCCTCATAATTTTGCGTTCTTCTTTTAGTATGTTTTCTATGCCGCTTTTTGTATGGAGTGTAAGTGTCTCGCTTGCGTATAGTACCTCTGGTTTGATTACTGTGTTGTAGTGTCTTATTTTTGCGTGTGTGGATAGGCATTTCTTATTGTAGATATTGTGAGTCTTGCCGTATGCCCTCTTCATCTTCTGCAATCGAGTCTTCTGTGCTATCTTTTCTCCTCCTGTGGGTTCGAGGATCTCGGTATCCCAGGTATTTGAAGTGAGTGACCCTATTTATTTTGCCGTATTTGGTGTTCAAATGTTGGACATTTAATTTTGAGCAGAAGAATTAGGTTTTTTGAAAGGATATTTGTAGGCCAGCTTTCTCTGCTTCTCTGCACATTCCTTGAGGACTTCGATCTGTCTGGTTGCCCTTTTTTCACTGTCTGGGAGTATGGCTAGGTCGCCTGCGAAGGCTAGGCATGATATTTCTATGTTGTTCGTCCGAGTCGTATTGACTTCCAATGTCCTTGATTTTTTAGTTCCTTTTCCCATTCCCTTATGACTTTGTACAAGACCAGGTTGAAGAGGAGTGGGGATAACCCATCTCCTTGGCGTACTCCGGTTTTAATCAGGAAGGGTTCGGAAATTTCTCCCATAAATTTCACTTTAGAGATTGTATCGGTCAGTGTCTGCTTGATCAATCGTAGTGTTTTGCAGTCGAGTCCTTGTTCTTCTAAGAGGTTGAACAGAGATTTTCGGTCAATGCAGTCGTATGCTTTCTTGAAGTCAACGAACGTGCAGATGATTGGGACGTTCCTGATAGCTATGTATTTCAGTATTGTTTTTAAGTTAAAGATTTGTTCAGTGCATGAGCGACCAGGGCGAAAGCCTGCCTGGTACTCTCCAATTTTGTGTTCTAATTGTTCCTGTGTTCTCTGGAGAAGGCATGCTGAGAAGATTTTTTAAGTTACTTGTAGTAAGGAGATTCCTCTGTAGTTGTTCACATCTGTCTCCTTTCTTGTGCAGCGGGTGTATAAGAGCACATTTTCATTCATCTGGTAATTTTTCTGTTTGCCAGATGTTCGTGATAATTTTCGTGAGTTCCCACAGTGAGTTTGGTCCGAGGTTTTTCAATAGTTCCGCGGTGATAGCATCTTCACCGGATGTCCTGTTATTCTTCAGTTTTTGTATGTGCCTGCGAATCTCTTCCTGTGTTGGTGGTGGTGATTCTGAGTGGGTATAGATACAATTTTCCTTGAGGAATCTTGTGTCGCGTTCGGGGCAACTGAGGAGATCAGAGATATAGTGTGCCAGCTCCTGACAATTCTCGTGATTGTTTAGCGCTAATCTCCCATTCCGCTTTATAAAGCAAAGATTTTGTGGTGTGTACCCACGGATTTCTTTTGCTATATATATATATATATATATATATATATATATATATATATATATATATATATATATATATATATATATATATATATATATATATATATATATATATCTTACAGTCACATCGAAACTGAAAAAATGGTGAACTAAATTGGAATTTGACCAGTTGGAACAAAGAAAAACGATCACAAGAGAGCTGCATTGCTAGTCTGCTTCATGTACTGCTGCAGATCCTAGTTAAAGAGTTGTTAAAATACGCCCTCATTTAGCGAAAAAAAGTTCTTTCATCGCAATATCACCCGCTTATTTGTCCGCAGTCAATCTGACCTATGAATTGATGTCGCATCCACCTTATTCTCCAGACTTGAAACCATCCGACTTGTTTCTCCTTCCAACATGAACGTTTGTGTTCCAAACATGAAAATGAAAAAAATGCCGGATGATGTAAAAGACGAACGAGCAGCCAACAGCCAGTCATACAGCCGGCGCAACAATCGATTGAAGAAACATCTCGATGAGAAAACTATTTCGAGGAACGAACCTAATTGGCCCCCAAGGTCATGCAATTTAACGCCTTTCGATTAACGCCTTCTTTGGTATTATGTTAAATCTTTGGTCTATGTCGATAAACCAGCAACTATTGAGTCCTCGGAACCCAACATAACTCGGACAATTGAGGACATAAGACCCCAAGTGATTGAAAAAGTTGTCGGACATTGGATTGACAGAATGCGCTTTGTCAGAAGTAGTTCAAAGTAGTAGTTCAGCGGCAACAAAAAAAACCGACAGGGAAAGATCAACAGACGACGCGCCAAGGAGTACCAACAAATAATGATGGCGTAGCAGAATCGGTAGACGATAGGCAACAATTAAATATATATAAAAAAAGTAACGAAGGGGACAATTCAAGCAGGAAATGAAGAGAAAAACAAAAGAAGCGAACGACACAACGATGGATGCAAATATACCCGACTGAAATACATATAAAAAAATGCGAGGACAAAAAAAATAATACAAGAGACTAAGAAGGGAGGCCAAATTTGTATGCAACAGGAAAAGGGAACTATCTTTAAATCATAATTGTACATTTCTTCATGTAACGGAAAATATTTTTGTTCTCTATAGTAAATGCAAACTGTCAAACTATTTCAGGTTATGTGCAGCATACCTGACCGCTAAAGTGCAGTTAAATTAGTACTACTTTTATCAGTGGAAAGAAACATAAAAAAGGGTAAGTAAAAAATCAATCAAGTAGTTCAAAGTACTTTCTTTTCATATTCAAGAACATGGGACTGTTGTAGGTTTTGTTTTCTTTGGTTTTTGTGCCTTCTTTTGAAATATATTCCGTTATACATTCCCGTTTAAACACTGTCTAAGATATGGCTTCAAAGTTGCCTTCTATTCTTTATAGAAATGGATCTTTCCTTATTCTTTGGTACTTCCAAGCATGACAATCCTATTCTTGGAGATGGTTTCTTGAGTAATGATGATCTTGCTTCAGACTCCCACTCTGAATACCAACTTTATTCTCTCCATCGTGAAAAAGCTCGTTAAAAAGAAATGAAGAAAAAGGAACGAAGAAGTATACTAGCGAAAACAGCTGTCATGAAAAAACGATGCCCCGTGGATGAAAAAAATGGACAAATATGCCAGAACTACTCAAAATTCCGTTCTTTCACCAAGTGTGAAAAAAGACAAGTTTATTTATGTTACAATGAAAACCGAAACTGTTTCAAAGATTTTACATAACCTGATTGTATTTTTAAGTTAACGCATTATTATACGAAGCCATATATGGCGGTATATTTTTTTCTAATATATTTGAGACAAATAAAAGAGCTTTTCACTAAACAAAATGTTATTTGGTCTATTTCATAATTCATGCAATAAAAGGTTAAAACCAAATTAATATTAGCTTTGTTCCAACAAGTTATTGTTACGAGGTGACAAAAGGAACTGTCCCTTTAAGCGCAACATATAGTGCATGCAGTTATCTCATTGAAACAACATATTTTTATGCCATTAAAACAATATTATATTGTCAATCATGTATAGTTTCCTTTTGCAGTTAGGAAATAAAAAAATTTACAATCCATTTCATAGAAACGTAATATCTAACTTAGCACTGTGAATGTGAGAGGTAATATTTATAAGATAAAAGACCCTGGCACGATAAACCTAAGGTTATCTCTAACAATAACTCCGCGTTATCGAAGCCATGGGTAATCGTAGGTTTAATATTAAAATATGTTTACACAGTACAGCCAGCAAGATTAGAATATATTTGATTTTTACTAAACAATCAATGAATAACAAACCGTCATTTAAAAACAATTTTGAGTTCTGAGGTTTATGACACTCTAACTACCTCTCGCATTTGTATCTACTCGCTTTATATTACTTGTTTTAAATTCTTTAATCGATTTTATCGTTCCTAATCATTAAATTTTTCCTCAGTAGATGAAAATAAATTTAATTCCACTGTTGTCTATGCAAATTCAATTGAAAACTCATAGATATTGTCAGAACAAAAACTACAAAATTGTTTGATGGGTATTTCGTTTATCTAAACTATTAAATAAACAGGCCAATTACACAAGCTGTTATTATACAAGCAAAAAAATAACACTGGTATATTGCAATGATGGAAAAAAAAACAAATGTGAACTGATAACATAGAAATTAAATTGTTACTGGTAAACTGGTTCTGAAAGAAGCCAAGACGTCGAATAACAGTTAGTAAATATTAACAATTCTGTTGGCATTCTTATTGCGAAATCTCTGGCTCTTAAATCGCTGCTTACAACATAAAAATAGACTGCGATGCATAAACTTGGGTATTTCCCACTAGAAAAAAATTAAAATAAACACAGTACGTTAAAATACCACCAAACTTCAATGCTGTAGTATCAACATAATGAATATAAACTTCACAAAGATACACTGCTCGACGATAAATAAATAAAAAAAAAGACAAATGAAAAACTTGCCTTCCTAAAAACCCCAACTGTCAGATTCCTGGGCACCAACTGACACTATTGTACAACGATCCACAACACAATGCAGTTCACAACGCGTACAGTGATGATTTACTTAAATTGCGAGCTTGAAGCAACCACAAAATTCAATACAAAATATTGCAGTAACTGCCACTCCGCAGATATCCTACAAATTATCAACTTGGCAGGCTCTCCCAATATGAAACCGAGAGAAAGTGACGTTAGTTGGTGGGGGGAGATCGCTCTGACGTTAAATTTCTGGCATTGAAAATGACGACTATGACAGTTGTTCAAATACATGCTGATTTCCTCGCCGAATGTTAAATATATCAACTTAGTATCGGGGATAATTTGCAAATAACTGTTTTAATGGTTGCCTATACAAATAAGTATAAATATATATTTTAATTAATATTTGATTATAGAGAAAATTAGAAAAAATATTGCATTTATTTCAGTAATAATTCTTTAAATTGTACCTTTTATTTCACTTGTAGGAATTATATACTTGTGTTTTACTGGTTGCCAAATAACTCAATTTTTTACAAAAAGCTTTTTTTTAATACTTAGTTTGTATTGTGTTGTACATTTTAATGTATTTCTTATTTGTGTTCCACTTGAAAACACGTATTATGATCAGGTATAGAGAGGAATAAAAAAAAAGACAAAGTGTATATCGTTCGTCCACATATTTTATATGAAACAAAAAGAAAAAAATCATTAAAAATGTGAAAAATTAGTCATAAATTAAATATAATTATCCTACAACACTGATAATAATAGCACGAATCGGCAAAATCACAACTTTTTTTTCCTTATATATTTCCGAAGCATTGCACTTTGCCTCGAATGTATCATCACCATTCCCAATTGTTTTATTCTTTTCATTTTAATTCTTTGAATCACAGATAATATTAACTGTACAAAACCACCAGAAAGGCAGACGTAAAAAATAAATACATCAATATACACGATTCCTCTTTCTACATTAGATAAAAAGCTAGAAACAAAAGAAAATAGCATTTTTCTGTAAAACTACACTAGTATCTCGTTTAAAAATATTTATTTGTTTTGAAATAGGACTTTGATTTCATTTTGAATTTTTTTTTTTCGGTTTTGCCCCCATCGATATATAAGCTTTCCATTATAACTTATTTGATAATAGAAAAAAGAATTATTATTTCCCTGAGCAGTGAAGAAATATTTTTTTACAGTAATACTTGTATTTTGAATTAGCAAATTTTTAGGAAAAGGGTCAAAACTATCGGTAGATTTTCTCGCATCAACAAAAATACAATTTTGGTTGATGTAGAGAATCTTTTAAATGTTATAGAAAATATATACCCTGTTAAATTTCAAACAGTATGAACATAAAAGAAAATTTTTAGTTTGCTTCATTAAATACGCATGAAATATATACTTATGTGTCAAATGTAGTGTAATAAAAAAATATATTTTATTTAAAGCAATGCTAAAGTTCTACTAAGATTTTATTTTCAAAGTTATATGTTTTATAGAAATTTAAATTCATCAAGATAAACTTTAAATTCTGATTTTTTGTCACATTATTATTATATACATATATATATATATATATATATATATATATATATATATATATATATATATATATATATATATATATATATATATATATATATATATATATATATATGACAGGCCATACAGCGAAGCGATGTGACGACATATGGACTAAGGTAATCTTAAGGTGGATACTACGTCTACAAAGAGGACCGAAAGCACGATGGACTGATGACATGAAATATATTAGACCCAAATGGTAAAAAAAAAGCATGCTGCAAGAGGCCTTCATTCTGCAATGGATAGACATGAGCTGATTATTATGATATTTGACGTATGATTTTTGTGGCTATTTCGTTTTTTTTGCCTCAACATTCGCAAGTCTTTTGTTAAAGATTTATTTGTTAGTTATTCGAAGATTCATAATTTTATTGGGAGGGGAAGCAGTTGTATCCGAAATATTTGATTAGAAAAGCTTCAAGTGCTTAAAGTAACATAACTAGAATTTACTTTTAGCTAATTACTAGTCTACACTCATAGAGTCTTAGCAGTAAACAACAAATGAATTGATCCTGATCTGGCGTTTAATGGGACATATCATGAGTTTAACGGTTTTGCGATGCCTAAGGCAATGGGCCATGGCCATCATGATGGCGGGTTAGACTCCTGTGTTCGGTCGGAAAAAGGGGAAAGAGATGAAAAATATAAGAATGTGATGGTTCAAGGATTATTTCCTGTCCAATTGCAAGATTTAGAATAAATATGCTGATGGTTATTGATACAATTTAGAACATAAATCAATATATACATCTTAGTAACTTAGAATTTGAGGATAAAACTGAGACAAACTCTAGCAATTATACAAAGATCTGCGACTGAAGATCTCGAATCTTTGGTTGGAAGGGGAGGTTGAAGGAGACGTCTTATAGCACTCGAAGCTCACTGACGGGTTGTAGCACCATAAGAAGAAGAATAATACAATATATAAAATGTAAATAACAAGAGGCTTTGAGGCATGAAAATATAAAAATAAATATACATAAGAAAGTAATGCACTGGGATCAAGACTTATCCCATACAATGTATTTATTATTATTTGATGATGAACCATATGTTGATAAAATAAAATATATGCAGTAAAATCACATAAAAATGGAAAGGCAACAGGGTCACTGTAGATATGATAAAATCAGGTGGATAAATGTTACTGCAACATATTTACACTTTAATAGGGATGATCTGATACACTGAATGTATGGAAACAGGTCCTCACTATACCAAATTTTGAAGAAAGGTCAATTTTTTCTAGTGGAACCTTCGGTGTGTAACACTACACTCAAAAAGAGTTACCACTAAACACCGAGTCTTCGAAGTTCTCGACACACGTTTCGCTAACCATGTTAATCAAACAAATATTTTTATTTGATAATTAATGGACATTCAAGCAAAATGAACGACCAGCAACATTGGCAATTATAACAGGAGTCCACTAAGGAGGAGTTGTGTTTTCCGTACTTTTTAATACTGTTATTAGCACGATTTCATCATTTCTGTCACTTCCCAATCATATGGTTTAAAAATTAAGTTAATGTTATTAAGGTTGTTAAGAAAGTTATTGTGGTGTTTGTTAGTTTAATTTTAAATGCTCTATTTTCAAATAAATTTATGTTCAATTGTTTTGACTTTATATATCATTTTAAAGGGCGTTTTATGCTCTATCTAGCTCTGATAGTAGTTTTGTTTTAAAGTAATTTTGGCCATTTTTTTCAGAGCATTAAATGCAACATGACAAAAAGTAAATTCGAACACATTTTTTGTTCCAGTTCAAACCAAGCCGAAAAAGCTCGAGATATCACTAATAAACATACTGCCACAATAGTGGTTTAAAAATTTTCGTAGCGTTATAAGAGCCTTAAAGATGATGAGCGTAGTGGTCGGCCATAGGATTTTGACAACGACCAATCCAACCGCCTTAGTCCAAGCCAATATGCGTACAACTTCTCGAGAGCTGGCCTCTGAATTAGGCGTAACACATGTGACGATTTCTAACCACATGCAGGTGATTGGAAAGTCAAAAAAGTTCGATAATTGGGTAGTGCACGAATTGAATGAAAATCAAAAACAATCGTCGTCTGAAAAGTGGATTATTTACGACAATCGTGGATGATCGGCTCAGTGGTTGGACCGCGACGAAGCTCACTTCCCAAAGCCGAAAGTTTACCAAAATAAGGTTATGGTGACTAAACTTGAAGAGATTTACCACTAAACATCAAATCACTTTTTTTGAACTGCTCGACGCACGTTTCGCTAACTATGTTAGCAAAAGTGATTTGGTGTTTAGTGGTAAATCTCTTCAAGTTTAGTGTTTCACACCAAAAGTTCTAATAGAAGAATTGATTTATGGTCACAGCTTTCTGAACCAGAGCAAAATGATTACAGCGGAAAAATACTGGCAGTAAATCGATCAAAAAGCACTAAAAACTTGGCCAGCAGGAAGGGATCATGACAACGTTCGTTCCATACGTCTCAATA